>OZ007571.1:8563943-8743943 GCA_963931925.1 Onchidella celtica | reverse complement strand
TATCTACCCCGTCCATCTACTTAAAAGGGAACGAGTCTATCTACCCCGTCCATCTACTAAAAAGAGAGCGAGTCTATCTACCCCGTCCATCTACTCACAGAGAGAACGAGGTCTATCAACCCCGTCTATCTACCAAAGAGAAAGCGGGTCTATCTGCCCCATCTAGATCTATCTACTAAAAAGAGAGCGAGTCTATCTACCCCGACCATCTACTCACAGAGAGAACGAGTCTATCAACCCCGTCTATCTACCAAAGAGAAAGCGGGTCTATCTGCCCCATCTAGATCTATCTACTTAAAAAAGAACGAGTCTATCTACCCCGTCCATCTACTTAAAAGAGAACGAGTCTATCTACCCCGTCCATCTACTTAAAAGAGAACGAGTCTATCTACCCCGTCCATCTACTTAAAAGAGAACGAGTCTATCTACCCCGTCCATCTACTAAAAAGAGAGCGAGTCTATCTACCCCGTCCATCTACTTAAAAGAGAGCGAGTCTATCTACCCCGTCCATCTACTTAAAAGAGAACGAGTCTATCTACCCCGTCCATCTACTAAAAAGAGAGCGAGTCTATCTACCCCGTCCATCTACTCACAGAGAGAACGAATCTATCAACCCCGTCTATCTACCAAAGAGAAAGCGGGTCTATCTGAGCCATCTAGATCTATCTACTAAAAAGAGAGCGAGTCTATCTACCCCGACCATCTACTCACAGAGAGAACGAGTCTATCAACCCCGTCTATCTACCAAAGAGAAAGCGGGTCTATCTGCCCCATCTAGATCTATCTACTTAAAAAAGAACGAGTCTATCTACCCCGTCCATCTACTAAAAAGAGAGCGAATCTATCTACCCCGTCCATCTACTTAAAAGAGAGCGAGTCTATCTACCCCGTCCATCTACTTAAAAGAGAACGAGTCTATCTACCCCGTCCATCTACTCACAGAGAGAACGAATCTATCAACCCCGTCTATCTACCAAAGAGAAAGCGGGTCTATCTGAGCCATCTAGATCTATCTACTAAAAAGAGAGCGAGTCTATCTACCCCGACCATCTACTCACAGAGAGAACGAGTCTATCAACCCCGTCTATCTACCAAAGAGAAAGCGGGTCTATCTGCCCCATCTAGATCTATCTACTTAAAAAAGAACGAGTCTATCTACCCCGTCCATCTACTTAAAAGAGAACGAGTCTATCTACCCCGTCCATCTACTTAAAAGAGAACGAGTCTATCTACCCCGTCCATCTACTTAAAAGAGAACGAGTCTATCTACCCCGTCCATCTACTAAAAAGAGAGCGAATCTATCTACCCCGTCCATCTACTTAAAAGAGAGCGAGTCTATCTACCCCGTCCATCTACTTAAAAGAGAACGAGTCTATCTACCCCGTCCATCTACTAAAAAGAGAGCGAGTCTATCTACCCCGTCCATCTACTCACAGAGAGAACGAGTCTATCAACCCCGTCTATCTACCAAAGAGAAAGCGGGTCTATCTGCCCCATCTAGATCTATCTACTAAAAAGAGAGCGAGTCTATCTACCCCGACCATCTACTCACAGAGAGAACGAGTCTATCAACCCCGTCTATCTACCAAAGAGAAAGCGGGTCTATCTGCCCCATCTAGATCTATCTACTAAAAAGAGAGCGAGTCTATCTACCCCGTCCATCTACTTAAAAGAGAACGAGTCTATCTACCCCGCCTATCCACTAAAGGCAGAGCTAGTCAGTCTATCCCGTCTATCTACTAAGAAGATAGCGACTCTACCTACCCGGTACATCTACAAAGAGTGCGGGTCTATTTACTCTGTCCCTCTATTAAGAAGAGAGCAATGTTATCACATACGCTCACGCACATATATATACACTGTCACACCGAATATGAGCACATTTAAACTCTAGCTCTTGCTGTATTATTCTGATGTTTTCGTTCTTCCAAAGGCAAAACTGGCAGGCCTATTGCTTTGTCTGGATAGGTTTCAAAATACTGCAAAGTTATTAAGTATTTGAGACACAAAACTCATAAAAAGTGATATTTCTCCTGGGGACTAAATTTCCAAACAGACAGACATCGGCCTATAACATTCGACTTGCTGTGTCCTTGTACTCGCGAGATGACCACCTTGATAAAATGACCAGACTTGCCTAGACAGGCCAAGATATAGACAATTTCATGCACGGATGAGTCCTCTGTTATCCTGATAGATAAAGTACGTTCGCTGCACGGGATGTCCTCGTACGAGCGAGAGGGTGGATGTATAGACTAAATCATCGTTGGCTGTCTTTTAATCAAAAACATAATTACTATTTACTCCTACTCCTCCCCTCCTCTCCTCTCCCCTCCCCTCCCCCCCCCCCCCCACTAGAATTTTTTTATGACGATGAGCAAACGTACGGGCTGTACGTCTTACATCCATTATAGTCTGATTCCATGATATCCAAAGAAATGTAATGTAATATGTAATATTAACTTGTATAGCCCTCAAATCTACGCACACCAAAAAATGATGTGCTCTAAGGCGCTGAACTAAAATTAAAAACTGGATTAACATACGATCTATTCATAATACTACCCCCCCCCCCACACACACACACACATTAACAAACACTAACTTGATTTACTCTCATCCTCAAACCTGAAACTATAAAGGGACATCATTCAGTTTCAATGAAAACAGTGGTAAACAATTCAGTTTTGAGCCTATGTTTAAATGTGACGATGTTTTTACGTCCAAGAAAGGAAAAAGAAGATGAAGAAAAAGAAGGAGAGCAACGAGAAACGACATTCAAGTTCACATCAAGGCAGCGGCAAAGACGCGGGAAATGAGACGAGAAGTCTGATGACGAAGTGGGTGACAGCGATGAAGTAACGATGCTAATGAAGACAGCCATGTCAGTGAGATTTCCTTCAACAGGATAGTGATGATGGATGTGATTATATGGATAATGATGTTGATAATGATGATGGTGATGATGATGATGATGATGGTGATGTTGCTGGGGAAGAGGAGAAGGAGGGTTGGGTTGTTGGTTCGTTGTCTGCCTGAATTAATTTTCATTTAGATTTATTTACTTATTAATCAGTAATAAAGACGGTGGGGCATTGCATGGCGATTTACACCATATTTTTGTTGGTTTAAACGAAGCATAATCACTGGGCCAAAGACGAGTCTATGAAATATAAAATAAATAAATAAATAATACTAAATAAACAACAAATAAATAAATAAATAAATAAATCGTGGGGTATTTGCCATATTGTTGTATGCAACATTTTGCAGATTTTGAGGTTTTGTCATGAAAATGGTTCTCTCTACTCCTAATTTCATGAAATGTAAAAGTGTCATTTCAGTCAGTTAAAAACATTTCGAGGTATATATTTGTGACGTAACATAGTCCTCTGATTTTACACAGCTCTTCAAAGTGTCGATCCTCATTCATTTTCTTTGAAAAGACTGAAATGCGCATACAACAATGTGGAAAATACCCAAGAAATACAGCCGACATCAAACTTAATACTTTTCACTTGGAATCATAGTCTCAGAACACAGACGGCTTTTTATGGCTATTTGTTTTGCTGTTGCTAAGAATGTTTTAGTCCAGGCAAGAATAGGTAGTCTCGCGTACGTTGACCCAGCGGGTCATGTCATACAGTTGTCTAATTCAAACATAAAAGTGGCCATTGGAAATTGTTGATGATGAAAATGTGAACCATACTATGTTTATTCTTTGAATGATATAATACATTCATATCTAGGTTACGGACCATCATCAAAAATAACACGGAAATATAAGAGGGAATATACCAGTGTTTAATGTGCATTAAAAGATTTCATTTTGTAACAGAGTATTTATTTAATGTTCTGTTGGTAAACCAGAAAGTCTTGTTTCATAATAAGTTGTTTATCCAATATTCTAGATGGTCGAAATTAAATGATCTAAGGATCGGTAGAAAATCATTTGAGTATTGGCTCCTTGGCATTCAATCGGACTTTAATGAGCCCTAAAATGCATGCTCTGTTTCTCATCTACGTGAGCACTGTCGTTTATCGATATTGTAAACACGTTTAAATTGCCAACTCACACATATTAAGTACCTGACCCTGATAACTTGCCACCTGTGCACCCCAAGCCCCGCCCTCCCCGTCAAGACCCGCCTTCAGATTCAGGTCACTGGCCACTTAAATTGACCGGAAATGAGATTTTAGACATTTGCGTTTGAGCGAACGGATACGAATTCGTCTGGATGAGTCTAAGATCGGAAGTATGGAATTCGAAGTTAATTGCCTTCCGACAATTACTGGTTACGGTAATAGATTGGTTTGGGATTAGCACGTTATTTACTGGCCCCAGTGCGTAACAAAATGGTCTGTGGCGAAAGTATATAAACTTCAAGACACTTCAAGCTCTTCAGGGTTTCCAACTGACTGGGTGGAACAAGGTAAGCTGTTGTCCCATCACGTTTGAAGTTTCGCTCTCTCTGTCTCTCTCTTTCTCTATCTGTCCCTTTCTCATATCATCTCTCATGGTTTTTTTTATCTCCCTACCTCTATCTCTCTCTTTCTGCTCCAGATCTCTCCTTTCCAAAGTCTAACTAATTTGTCTTTCGTAAATATTTTTGCACGTACCTCAAAAGTAATATTACATTTCTTGTGATTCGTGAAGACATTTCAATTTAAAGGTAATAATATACTTCTCGTATTATGATAAAATTATAAGATAAGATAATATTAGGTACAACTTTATTATCCTGTTGTCAGGAAATTTGTTGTCACAGCTTCAGTAACAGAACTACATTAAATACAATATCAAAGGCACACAGGTCTTTAATGCATACCGCACACACGCACATTGTTCACACAAAATTATCATCAAGAAAGAACATTATTCACACACACTGTCAGAACAAACTATTTGCAAAACTCACGTCAGCATACCACATTGTGAAACACTACTGCTTCGACTGATGGATAGCCAAAAAAAATGGTCTATAACGCGATACGTCATTATGTCATAATAGTTTACAAACAACATGAGTGGTATTTTGATGAGCCGTTTGCTTATTTGACTGACAAATTCGGTCAAAGCTTATTACTGTTATCATCATTTCATATTATTATTTGAGTGTACTTGTTTGATGACATCTGTAGATGTTTGCTCGTTCTGTTTCCTTTGCAGATTTTGACCTGGGACCTCAACATGAAGTTTTCTGTCTTCGTCGTCGGTAAGGAGCCCCTACACCCCCCCCCCCCCATCCCACCCCACATTCTAACCCATCCACATTACTGTTTAAATTTAAAATGTGGCCTATAAAATTTTAGAAAAATGAAAGCCATTTTTAGAAATTAACATGTTTCATTATATTAAATTCCCACCAAAAATTTGAAAATTGTAACTTTCCGGCCTTGGCATGCAAAGAGTTAAGGCAGTCTTCATAGGCAGTTTTGTTTTTATTACAGATGGCAATTCACGTTTGTACACTGCTGGCATTCAAAGTGTTAAAGAAATGTGAGTCCTACAAACGGGGGGGGGGGGGGGGGGGTTGGAAAATCTCTATAGAGAATTTCGGACTGTCAAACTTTGCCGGTTTGACCTATCACCGGTCGTAAAGTCCAGGCTAATGATATTCACCATGTGTTGTGATCTCAAAGACGTTGAACAGAATAAATTTATTTGATATTTAACAAAAGCTGGCGTAACATTGGAATATACGGGAGGTCTAACCCAAGTCCGATCCGTCCTCCTTAAATACTACAAAAATAGATATTTACAGTCAGAACGAGCAAAATATTCTCTGACTTCAACTGTTTCAAAGATGGACAGTTAGAAAGAAAGTGAACGGACCAACTGATTTCATACTCCACGGAAAAACAAACAGTATAATGTGTGAAGCCAATGAAATTATTATGATGGTTGAAAACATATTATTGACTAGATCTACAGATCGGCATGGCAAGTTCTTATAAGACTTTTTTTTTTTTTAATGAAAAACTTCACCAGGAGCCATCCATAAAGTACCTATGCTCGATTTGGGCGATTTTCTTTACTCCCTAACCACCCACCCCCCCCCCCCCCCAAGGCACGCTTTTCATACTTTAGGCTTCACCCGTCCTCCTCCCCACCTTCCCCCCATGTACAAGTGTTAGGCCATTGAAATGTTGAAGGTCCATGATGAGGAGTTAATATTCTGAAACTTTGAAATGTCAGTCCGGACGGATTATTGGCCTATTTCATTAGAAAATAAATATATGATAGCCTTTATCTGATTCTTTTGTCTATAGTAATCTCACATCTTATTTTGTTAAAAAGATATAAACGAAAGTGAACTTTTTAAAGTAGGTGAAAAGCGTACGATTTACAGACCCCGTCTCCCTGACCCCTCCCCCTATGAACGTTCATTGTGCACTTGGGACACCCCTACTCCTTCCCAGCGTACGTATTTTATGGGTGGATCCTACACTAACAGCCAATTCGACATAGAGGGCCTTTGAATGTGTTGAAGTTGGTACGAACTCTGTTTCTACCTTTCTTGTTCTCAGCCCTGGTGGCAATGTTGGTCTGTGCTGAGGCTGCTAAGCTCCTGCGGGTTTCGAGATCGGCCAGAGGAAAAGGAAGACGTGTAACGTTTTAGTGAACTTGCGAATGAGTTACACCTGGGTAGACGCTCTTCATTCAGGTGAGTTGACAGCAGGGGAAGCTGCAGATGTTAGATATGGTGGTAGTGTTGGCATGATGATGATGTAGAAGCATAGATCTTAGAACAGACAAACTGTGATGGTGGTGCAGCTACCGATGAGAGATGATGGCATTGACGATCTTGGTATCGGTGGCGCTAGTCGGCCCTATGGAGAGAGTGCTGTCGTTGTTGTTGGTGCTTGTGGTGACGACGATTGTGATGGTGACGGGAGTGGCGATATCAGTTTTGATGTTGATGGTAGCAATGGTCAGTCCACGTTCTAGTACTCTGTATTTCGTGTTTGTATTTACAGGAATGGTCGCAAAAACAGCACCAACATATTTTACAAAAGAGGGAAAATGGGCCACTTTACAAATTTCCTCATCAAATTTCAACTTTCAGTCCTTCAGTCTGTGGTTGGATAAGCATTAGCTTTTTAGCCCTTAGGATTCATTTGCCCGTGCAAAATAGACACGTTAGTGTTTGTTTTCGAAAACTCATGCACCTACAACTAATAAACACGCCACAAATTGATATTTTTTCCCCGAGAAAGTTTAACATTATGTTTCTGAGCCTTGGATAAACCAGGTAACGAAGATGTTACTCTCGGAATGATATTATAACAAATGCTGAAGCAACACTCAGCATTAGATTTAATATTATCCATGTTGGTAAACTAACTGGTGGAATTATCCAGTCATTTTACCTGCACTCGTGGTTTCAGTTCTTTGCTATGTTGCCTACTCTGTATTCACCTTGAACTCTTGAATACAAGACGTATTTCCCCGCACAGAAAAATTGCTTCAAGCTTGTTCTGATAGTGATGGTTACAGATATATAATTATTATTATGTTAGGCGCTCTAGGAAAATGGTCCACATGTCGCGCTCGGCACTTTCAAGATAGAGCCAAAAAATAGGTGGATAGGGTCTTCACGGTCCTACACCAGTTTTCGGCACAAATATCTCCCTCAATCAATACTTTATGCTTGGGGAAAAAGGACTTTAATGAATTCCGCCAATGAGTACGTTTTTTTTTTTTTCGTCGTTTTTCTCAGGCGTAACTTTTTCTACCTTGCCACCTTGAAATAGCCATAACTTGGTCAATTGTCAACATTTTTACATGAAATAAAGCGCATTCTTGACAGAACAACTGTCACAGCATACTCCTGACTCAATTTTGAAAAAAGCGTCTCACATATGATGATAATAAATCACATATTCCTCGGGGCTTCGATTGGCCCAACGACAGTGAGGACAACTGTATTTAAGCTAAAAACTATACACACAAAACTAACGAGTGACGAGGAGCTGCCGTGGGGGAGTGAGGGGGGTGAAGGCCAATGCTAAACTGGGCTGACTCATGTGATAAAAAAAGCAAATGATATTACAATACATGTAGTTCTCAAAACCTGAATCGTGATTATTTGCTAGAGTGATACATAATAACTTGCCAAAACTTGCGATATGAGCCCCAGAAAAACAAAGTCAAAATTGGGCAAAAAGACTTCGAGCTTCCATGCATTTGGCGGACGTGCGTGCTTTGGTGCTGCTAACGAAGCAAGAACTCGCAACTAAGTAAACTGTTTAGCTTCGTTCCCGTTGAACTCTTTTATTGTTCGATTTTTTTCACTTGAAAAAAGGCGAAAACCGAAAATGTTGTGTATTTTCTGTCTTCTCTTTAGTTTACTTTGTACTGTTTGGGTTTTATTTCTCACGCGGGGTTTTGCAACATACAACCTTTTCTTTTTGCCCAATTTTGACTTTGCTTACAGCCCTGCTGCGATCCCACAGTTTTTCTGTGGTTTTTATGATATTTCCAGAAAAACAAAGCTCGAGATCACACCACATCCCAGAAAATGTTAAACTCAAGAATTGTAGCTAACAATTTTTGCCTTGTGTCGTTCACAGATCAAGCCATACACAAATGGGGCGGCCAGGCAAAGGAGTTGCTCGTCAGCGTCTGACGCAAACCTTCGGAGATCTGGAGGTTTGGGGCGCTTCCGCTGAAGCAGAAGCCGATATGTCTGGAAGTTTGACCGGGCAGGTTTTTGGCTCTGTAGCCGTGGGCTTGGATGAAGACATCCCAGATACTGGCGCTTGCAAGAGGAGACCAAAGGATATGGTTAAATTAGCCATCAAACAGGAAAACATGGACCCAAGCGACTCGTAAGTTGACCTGGCCTTTACCCAACTAATTATCCAAGTCAGTATGTTGTTCATTTCAGTATCACATAACATGTTTGCAAGACTAGTAAACAAAAAAAAAACACCAGAAAGTCTTGAGCTAACATTGATCGGTTGATCCATCTCTGCTTGTGTGTAGAGATCTTTAGGCAACAGACTTTCTGTTATCAACATTTTCATATCTTTCCTTTATCGTTGTTTTCTCCTTGTTTCTGTGTTCCTCCGTGTTTTCTTAGCTCCCAAAAGGGTTCCCCTTAAATGGACTGCTTTCTCTTCCCCTAGCCTTCTTGCAGCTGAGGCCCTCGAAGGGCTGTTTGGGGCTGGTATCATTTCTACCCAAATTCATCCTTTCAATTTTCCCTTCCCTCCCAATGCGTCTTTCTGTGCATCCACCCATTCACACTTCCTCACCCCCAGGAGAGTTGGGGATCGTGACGTCAAGCGGTTGATCTTCATGGACCCTGAGACTCACCATGGCTCCCTGGCCTACAGAGTGGACTTTAGCTATCACACTGAGGAGATGCCATCCGCCCCTGTCTATTTCATCGACGCTTGCGACGACAAAGTTCTGTTAACCTACAATAAAGTGAGTTTCTATCTATCTATCTATCTGTCTATCTATCTATCTATCTATCTATCTATCTATCTATCTATCTATCTATCTATCTATCTATCTATCTATCTATCTATCTATCTATCTGTCTATCTATCTATCTATCTATCTATCTATCTATCTATCTATCTATCTATCTATCTATCTATCTATCTATCTATCTATCTATCTATCTATTTATCTATCTATTTATCTATCTGTTTATCTATCTGTCTATCTATCTATCTATCTATCTATCTATCTATCTATCTATCTATCTATCTATCTATCTATCTATCTATCTATCTATCTATCTATCTATCTATCTATCTATCTATCTACCTATCTATCTATCTATCCATCTATCTATCTATCTATTTATCTATTTATCTATCTGTCTGTCTTTCTGTCTTTCTGTCTATGTAGCTGATTATCTTTCTTTCTTTCTGTCTGTCTGTCTGTCTGTCTGTCTGTCTGTCTGTCTGTCTGTCTGTCTGTCTGTCTGTCTGTCTGTCTGTCTATATATCTTTCTGTCCTGGTCACCAAACAGTGGTCAAGGACCGACTTTGACTTTCATTTTCAGATATGAGTGGTTGGTGAGCGCTTCTTTTAGGGTGTTCTTCTGTCCTATCATTTTATTCTACTCTGTCTGTGGTCTTGCTTCACTCTTCCACAATATGGCCGTTATCATGTCCACGTGCTCTCTCCAAACTCAAACTCAACAGCCAAACTCAAACTCTTTCTCAGATCAAAAACATGACGATGTCACACATGAAGCGCGACATTCCAGTGGAACCAGTGAAGAGACAAGAAGAAAACTGCGAGACAACTGCATCACCGCCATCAGGAAGTAGGATTTATTATTCTAAACAAACGTTAAAATCACATCACGTTTTAAATATGGACGCACTTGGGTGGGGCCTGCCGTGCAGAAGTCCATTTTGAGAGGCCGAGTAGTTGAATAGTGACGTCATGATACAGGTATTGAGTTTCAATGTAATCCAACATTTTCTTAAAAGAACAAATCTGCAGATTTAGATTTGTGAACGAAAGAAGAAGAAGAATGTAATCCAACGAGTCGGCGGGTACGCGAAATCCCATCGAACCTCATTGTTGTGATTTCACCATTATAGTGAGTGTGCATGGGAAAACCCGGCATAAGTCGGCAGCATGAGATTTTGAGTTCTGTACATATAATAAAAGACAAGACATTTCTGATAAATTGAAGTCAGTGGCCTCCCTAAAACAAGATTTTGAGAAAACGGCATTTAATCCTAAAAGTGGCAATAGCTAATTGACCAAGTAATATTGGAGTGATTGCTGCTAGGAGACCGTAGTCTAATAACTAAGCCGTTATAGAGATCATAGTGTGTAGTGTTCACTGCTCGTCTACACTTTACCCTGTAACATACCACGGTCCCCTAAACAACAGCCAAGTTGGAAGTTTGTGTCGGACCTATAAATTTTCACTTCAGAGCCGTTTTTCTCAAAATCAGCTCTGCCGACTTATGCCGGGTTTTCTCATGCACACTCACTTATTTTAAATTGCAATTAGCAGGCCGGTCCATATCGGCTACCTACAAAATACTATGGCTTGCCCCTCCCTGTCTACCAAGAAAAATATGCTCTTTCATCTGTGAAAACCAGAAAGAAAATTATATAAATAATGACATCTGTTCCCACGGAAGTACTTCTTTTCAATATATCGATACTCTTTCAGTCGAATCAGTTCCTGATCTTTTAATGGTTTGTATCGGCCCATGCCAGTATCGGTCTCCATCCATCCATCTATCCGTCCCATTCCTCTATCTATATCCATCCATTATTGACCCGCCTATCCATCCATCCACCCATCCATCCATCCATCCATCCTTCCGTCCGTCCTTTCTTTCATCCATTAATCCATTCACCAATCCATCCATTCACCAATCCACCCATCCATATTACAGGCTGTAGCGTCGATGCTAACGGTGTTGGAGGAAACCCTAAGACCGGACGTATAACCTACAACAACCGACCCTATTGCCTAGACGTCCAGAAATCCGGTGACACTTGTACCATGCTGAATACCTGCGTCAGGGTACGCAGTTTGCTCAGCCCTTTGTCTAATAGCGTAAAGTACCAACTATCGCTTAGTTTCATTGCTATCCATCTAAATATTAAGTTACCTTTCGTATGATCAATTCCCCTGCTTGGTTATCTATCTACTGCTCTAGCGCTCAAAAACTCGCTATGCAGGTTGATTATACCTTTTTTTTTCTCTCTCTCTCTCTTCAACACTCCATTTGAACGTATGACTATCAAAGAGACCATCGGTCGGTCATAATACATTGTACGACCAGATGGGGAAGGGCCCACTCGAGACAACAGCGATGCAGCAACAACAACTGAAAAGCACACACACACAAAACGCCCATGCGAAGGGCACGGAGTTTTTGCCCTACATTCAACATATTACATTTTCAACACTGTCTGGTCTTCGCTTTACACTATTTTGCTAGAATTCTCTCCCAAACTACCCAGAACACCGCAGACAAGTAATCATAAATTGAAGAGCCTGCTTTTTTCCACAGACTTTCAAAATTAGTGTAAGACGCGGGAAAAGTGTTCAATTAAAAGTTGCTATGTCCCATCATGTCTGTCGGATAAAGACGGGGCATAGCAAATTCTAAATTAACACTCACACCGCGTCTCACATTAATTTTGAATGACTATTTGAAAGGCGCCATAACTCTTGTAAAATTTGACTCACCCAGATTTGGAAAAGCGCACTTCAATTATACCGGCACACAAAGACAGTTTCAATATTCGATTACCAAATATTATGGTAACATCATAGGCAGGAAAGCTCTTAGACTATTGTCTTATCCATTGGTGTCTCAAAAAACCTCATCCGTCACCCAATGAAGACCAGGACTTGCACTGATCCACACGTAAATCCACTGCACTGTCCTCTGCCAATGTTCCTTTTGGCATCCGCACCAACGAACGGAATACGTCAGTCCCATTCCAGCACAGTTGTCCCTTGTCAAATGTTCCCATAGACCTCCTGGTTGCATCTCTTCCTCTGTCTTAGTTTTCTCATCTTCCTTGGAGGATGGTCTTGGAGAGGCCACATGCCCTGGTTATGTGTCCGTACCATTTAGAGCCTCTAAACTGTGATGAGAGAAGGACATTTTGCTCTACTGTGATTACTTTATGTCTATTCTATGCAAACCCGAATAACCCTGTTCTGACTTTCATTTTTTGCGGCGATGTCTTGCCGGCTTCTCTAATCTCTTCACAGGTCGTTGACAACGAAAACGGAGGCGGTCAATCGAAAACAACTCCCATCACGTTCTCATGTTCTAGAGGTCTGGATGATGAAGCCAATGAAGCTTATGGAGTTGGAAACGACGCAATGTACTACGGAACGGTGACAGGACGCTTATATATTGTGAGTTACTTGTCACTCATCATGTGTGCTAAGTGTCCATGTGTACATTATACATGTACCAGCTGAAATTTCGCTCACATTGCGTAGTGGATGAGGATCGTAATAGTGTGTACCTGAAATTCAACTAAAGGTTCAGTCTGTATAAACATGAATATTCGAATGTGAAGAGAGACATAGTAAGGAAAAGCGAACCGTTTCGTCTATGATATTACAGAAGAAAACTATGCAAAATGCATTCCCCACTGGTCAGAAATCATCTTTGGACACTGGAATTTGCTAGCTTAGAGGATGTAAAAACGCTTGCTGGGCAAGTAGCGAAATAAGCTTTCTGGCAGCCTATAATATACCAATGACAACACGTGTGTATGGCAAGTTTAACCGTTCCAGCAGATGTTCCTGTGATTTCATTATCTGCGCGCAATCACACATGTTATAACATTGGACAGTTTGTGAAGACATTCTTTGTATGCCTAGACTTCCTTTGATATCGCCAGTGATAGAAAAATAAAACGTTGACTTAAAAACAATATTACTGAACAATTTCACTTTGGGGGGGGGGGGGCGTGGGGAAGGGGGGGGGTGCTGGTGCAGCTTTTTGTAGAGACATCCTAATTATTCATACACCCATTTGTCATTGAAATGGTACAAGTGCGAACTATCGAGTTACCCATTTGAATGACTTTATCTCATCTAGAGACCAAGAAAGGCGCAGGTTAGCCATTTTCGAAGCAATGCGCCGTAAATACCAAATTCAAATTCATTATTTTTCGGAGTGCAGTTTTGAGAGGGAAAAAAATAAAAGAGATCGAGATAAGACTTTTAGGATAGACATTTCAAGCAGTAATCCATGCAGATTATCATTTTGTCTCTTGTTTCTGTGACTGAACAGGAAAAGTACGATGGCTTCAGAGCTTTGCCTTGGACACCTCGTCTGGTGATTCACTACAGTACAAACTATGAAAATGCCTTCTGGAACGGACGGGATATGTTCTTCGGCGATGGCCGCCGGACATTCTACCCATTGGTCAGTCAAGACGTCGTGGCTCATGAGCTTGCACATGGTCTCACGGATACCAACAGTGATCTCGTCTACGCGTAAGACACCCCCAACGCCCTCAACCTACCTCTATACACCGTCCAGATCAGAGGGGGAGGGGGTAGTTGGCATGGGTCTACGATTTTGAAGAGGCTTACTCCATCTGGTAGAGGCAAAAGGGAATGGGGGGGGGGGGAGCTTTGGTAGAGAATATGATATCTAGAAAACACTAATATTGTAAACAGGGTGAAAAGGGGCCCTTTCGTATCGGGTATGAAACATTCTTTTAAAGAAGATTCATGAAAGAATAATGTAGAGGTAAAATATAGATAAATATATTCAGATACACTATACATTGACTGAAACAGCTTATATTCCAGAATGATTATCATATGCCCCTTATTAAATTAAAACAAAGATACCCGATAAGCAGTTTGATATGGAGGCCTTCATTTGTCATCTGGCATGGGTCTATGGCCAACTTGGCACCGGTCAGGTTCGGCTGTGTTTGGATAAAGCAACAAATAACAAACTGACGTCTTGAGCAGCTCTTGATTCTCTATGATGTTTCTATCAATGCAGTGGCCAGTCCGGAGGTATCAACGAAGCCTTCTCAGATATGGCTGGGGAAGCAGCTGAAGTTTTCTCTACGGGCGACGACAACTTTCATTCCGGGCTGGAAGGTGAGTTCACGGACAACATTGGTCGTGAGTTATATCGTTTATGGCCGGTTTGAACTCTTTGTTTTTAGGGAGGATCACTGATCTTGGCATTTACACGTTTCTTGTCGTTGCTTTTTTTTTTCTTTCATCTTTTGTTTATTCTCGTTTTTGCCCTTCTTCTGCAAAGTCTTCCGCTTCCTCCTCTCATTGCATCCTTTTCTTTCTCTTCTCCAATATTGTACGTGTACTTCTTTTCCTTCTTGGTCTGGCATTTTTGTTTATCTGTTTGTAGCAATTGTTTATGGTTCCCCATTGCTGCCTCTTGTACTCTTGGAGTGCCAAGAGAGATGTAGAAATAGTAGTACAATTAGGAGCAGTTATATTAGTACATTGTAGTTGTAGCAGTAGTGGTAGTACGTCATGTGGTAGTAGTGGTGATGATACAGGTGCCAGCGGTTATTTCAAATTGTTGCTGCTGCCGTTTTCATGATGACCACTGAGATTAGAGAAGCGGCGCCGTAGTATATATATCGGAGAATGCCCGATTGGTCGATGTGATCGCGGGCGCGCTGGGCTATTTCAGCGTATTTCAATAAGAATCTGGTACAACAATGAAACACCAGAAACTGTAGATTGAAGTTTAAAAAATGCAACGAGTATGCATGACACACCCTCCCTTTCCCCTGGGCATATAATTCAGCCCGGGGGGGGGGGGGGTATGTAAATAAAATAGCATCTTTGGCAAGTCCGCCCCTGTGCAAATATCTGATACCATCTTTGAGATATCTTTACCATAATATCAGCTCCAAAACAAAAGGCATGCTCGTTGATCTTTTCATTAACAAATGATGGAACTACAGGAGAATTATAACAGCATCCTCTTCACACCTGGAGAAATGTATTTCTTTCGTGACTAATACAGGAATTACTCAGTGCCTCCCCCCTCCCTTTTCAAATGGCGCTCAGAGTTTCTTTCCACGCCTGCTTTACCTAAGATGTGCCCCTTGTTACACACTATAATATTATTTTGTAGTCGAACGATGGGGTCGTCTCTCATTTCAGGTGGGATATGATATCTTCAAGGGCTCTGGGGCTCTCCGATACTTCATCGATCCCACGGACGATGGCATCTCTATCAAGCACGCCAGGGATTACCGAAGTGGCATGGACGTTCATTACAGCAGTGGCGTCTTCAATCATGCTTTCTACAGGATGATCGCGGTAACTTTGCGGGCATGGATGTTTTGTTGAGAGAGAGAGAGAGAGAGAGAGAGAGAGAGAGAGAGAGAGAGAGAGAGAGAGAGAGAGAGAGAGAGAGAATGTGGGAATGTGTTTTATTTACGCTGAGAAACCAATGCATAATATCACAAAAACGTTTCTTCACGTCACTTTTGGTTATGTAGCCTAACTGGCATATTTCACACTGGCCTTTTCGTTTAAACCACACATATTCATTACAAAAAAGCTATTTTGTCCATATTTGTTTTTTACCCCCAGCTGGGTGATATGCCGATGTTTGAAGCATTTGGCTGTTTCGTCCACGCTAACCGTTTCATATGGGGACCCAACACAAACTTCAACGAAGGCGGTTGCGGTGTTGTCCAGGGCTGCTACGATCTGGGCTATGACTGGGCAGCGGTAAGTCTGAAATTTGTCCCCAACACTAAAATGTGTTCAACATAATTAGACGTGTACGTGGTTTAGTGCTTGGAGAATTGTTCCATGAAATGTAGGCAAATTCTTTTCTCGTCCAAGGGGAATACACATTTTGGCGATCCGCACAATTTTATATCTTAAGAATTGTTTTTTAATAACGTGGTCTCCTTTTTTTTTTTTTTTTTTACAAAAGACAAAGAAACAAAAAAAAAAAAAACAAAAAATCAGGCTACATCAGGCTGTTTACATGTCGTTTTTTTTTGTGGTTCACATGGCGATTTCTTTCTTTCATTTTTTTTTTCCTGACAAGATTGTCTATCTGTTTACGACGATTTCGCCAAATCCTACATAATAATATGAAGTAGTGAATTTGACATCAGGATTTTAAAAACTATTTTGTGGTACATCTTTGACTTTTGCGTCAGCAATTAACACAAACAAGTGGGAAATATCTCATTGCTAAATGCGCGCAGCTGATTGACAATAGAGTTCTTTTCATTGACAGGCCAAGACTGCATTTACTCCAGTCGGCATTGACTTCGCTGGCTGTAACGAAGCTGCCTTGACCACAACTGTATCATCAGGTAATACACTTTGCCTGTTTGTCGTGAGAGACTTCACAATATCACATTTTCAGTACACTGAAGCTACAGTGTATAAATGTCCCCTTGCCAGAGCGCCAATGATTCTGCGTCTCAAATATCCCCATCCTCCCTTTCCTTTTTTCATATACAGCTGCTGAGCTGGATTCGGTCCAGAGACCCCCCCCCCCCCCGCCTGAGTACAGCGCACACCAGCAGAGCATTTTTTTTATTTTTATTATTGCACACAGTGAACAGACCAACTGTGTAAACCAGCGTTGCCGGTCCTCGGGATGTTCCCCCAAATCTTGGGATTATAGTGGTTACATTTTGAAATCCTGGCATTTTTCTACAGATCTTGGGATTTTCAGGCTTTTGTAGACTCAGTATTTTGCTAATATTATTATTATCTTTTTTCAAATCACAAAATCGCTCTTACATTTGCGACTTAAAAGGTAAAACTAAAACCAAAAGGCATAAAGGGCAGTTTGAGATTGCTTATGGGAGTTAAATCACTGCATTGCTCAGTTTAAATTCAATACTGTATGTTGTAACGAAATTGTGATTTTTAAATGTACTTTTTGGGTTGGAAAAAATCTGGGGATTTTCTTTTACCTCAACTTGGGATTTTTGAAAATCTTCACCGACAATGCTGTGTTTAACATATCTTTTCACCCATTTCTTATTTGTTTTCTCCCCCCCCCCCCCTCTCTCTCTCTCTCTCTGTTTAAATGACACTGGGGCATACCTGTCATTTCTCTAAGTTTCCCAAAACACTGACGATCTTTCACCATTCACGATACAACACAAAACGGCCAGGTCCCTACGTTTCTACCCTTTTCTCCCAACTCACCGTTTTGTGACTGGTTTTGTTCTTGGGTCTTCAGTTCAAAGAATTGCTAATGCCGATGATCTGATAACAGCGATGTGATTAAACTAACTAAAGAGGTAGATACTGTTTAACAATACGTTTTGTTTGTGCAGGTGAGACCCGACCTGACGTCAGAGCATCGCTGACACGTAATCCCATCTTTGAGGTGGATGCTGCCAGTGGCGTTATTGAAGCCACAGCAGAGGATTATTCCACAGTAAGTTCTCATTAGTACATGTATAGAGATTGTATATTATGTATTATACATGTATACAGTATACAGCTACGTCAGATCTGTCGGTTTATTCATCTATCTATCTATCCGTCTCATATTTACATACACATCTCTATTAATCATTTCTTGTGTTTATCTATTATTTCTGTTTCCCGGTCTACCTGTGGATGTCTGCGACCTTATTGTACTGTATTTCCTTATAATGACATGAAGTCACAAGAAACATTATTACATGACATTGTGTAATAATACATGTACATGTATGTATTTAGGTATCTACCCCCATGTACTGTTTACTCGTTAATTCAGCGTGCAAGTATGAAGGCTTAGTTCCAATTTTTAGAGTCACTGTTGGGTCGGGAAGATTCGAATAGTACTTGGACATGTGTATGCGTTTTTTATTTTCTGGGCAAGCTCGAAGTTCTTACACTTTTCCTACAAATACCTCGTACATCCGACAGGTCACAATCGAAGTAGCCACAGACGCTCTGGCCGCTAACGTCATTGCAACAGGCGAGAATACGCTTGAGTTCCAAGCCGACCAAGCTCCAGTTTACGTGAAACTTTCCACTGCATCCAGCGCCGAAGTCAGTTTGGTCCTGAATGTCGTTTAAATCAGCAAGACAAACTGGCACTTTGGACAATTGACGCACTAACCTGGCTACATAATGAAACCTAGCGACCACGACTTGTTTTAAACTGGTTTGTTGGACTGAGTGGCAGTTCCAGCAGTCAGCTACTACAAGACGCGCACTTCACACTATTGCCTTGGAGCATCTTCTCATTCACTACAACATGAGACCCCTGGAGTCACTGTGGCTCATACAAATATTCTTTCTTTTTCTTTTTCCCTACTGTTGCATAATGTACAAAATAAAAGCCATTCTCAATTGTTTTATAAAAAAAACTAAATGGTTTGAGCATTTATTTCATTGTTTGTGAAATGGCAAATCCAGAGTGACAACTAAATCAAATTTGTCAATCATTAGTTATGGGCAGAATGACAGAAAAATGTGTGATGCCTATGTGTGAATCATAGAGGCTGATAAAATGACATGTCTTCAAGGCTGAGACAGGAAACTGACAACACTTCAAACTTACAACAAAACTACAAAAGAAAATTTAAAAACAAAACAACAGCACATTAGTTATGAACTTATAGTTTATTGGCAAAAATGTACAAACTTCAAGTCCATTTCAATCAACCATGCAGTCTCATTTAACAATAACAAATGCAACTGAAATGACATTCAGCAGGATTTTCTCAAAGTATCAACAAATTAAACAGCAGAAATATGATCTCATACAATATTTTCTCCCCAATACAATGCTCATTCTGTGAACCATCAAAGTTGACCTTAAAAGTTTGCAAAAACTGCCAGACAAGTGATTTGCTTGTGTAATTTGGATTTGTATCATATTAATTCTTTGAGCAAACAACTTGTTCCCATATATTTTTCACTTTCAGGAATCCTTTTGCCATTTGCTTCTGACCCAAACTTCAACTGATATATGCTCTGTGGTTGACATGTTGTTTCTGTAAAGCGCATAGAGCATTTTAAATGGATATGCGCTATATAAATGCTATACATTATTATTATTATTATGTATAATATTCAAGTTTGAGGTAATACTGGCCACTTGATGCTATCCCTAATAGTTACTTGTCAGGTTTGCAATGTAATATGATGAAATCCTCAATATTTCACTGTGTACACTTTAAAAAGTCTCCATTTCCTGGGCCACATTTTGAAGACTAACATTCCTACAGTCATGAGGTCCCACTAATCTTTCAGAAAGTTGTCAGTTGAATCAAGGGGAGTTTAAGAAATCTAGAATGTGTCCAAGTCCCATATCAGTGAGAGCGTCCCTGAGTGCTGCAACATAGTCTTTCTCTGGATCATCCTCCTGGAAGTGAATGCAAGTACAAATGCAATGAGATCAAAACTCAAGTGATGCCTGATCATCAAAATAATATGAAAAACAATAACAGCTCATGGAAGTTCTTTGGAATGCACATTTGTTTCTACTCAAAGAGCACATTGCACAACTTGGAAAATGTACACACTGATGCATTGGGGGACCCTTCACAAGCCTGCAAAATCTCTATCTTGCCACTAGTGGTAGATTCTTAAACCCAGACAAGGCTCTGTTAAGACCCCAGTCTAAATGTTCAGTCGTCATGTGGTTAATGCAACTCACACATAACCTGGGTGATTCTAGAATTACTGAGTTTACTAAATGATAAGGAGAATGCGCGATGATATTGTTGTCCATCTCATGTATCGGCATATCAAGGATTTTCGTGGTTTTTACTTATGACCACCACATCACTGCCTACGTAAAGCATGATATATATATGCTCACAAAGTAACATATCGATATGTTTGATAGATTTATAGGCAGAAATATTTCTGGCATATGCTTGTCTGTGATAGATTTCATTCTCATCGAAATTTTCAAGTACTCTCCAGTAAAATGGGATAATTGTTGATACGCCAGTAAATGAGATGAACAATATGGAAAGAAGGATGGGCTAACCTGCCAAACAGTTAACATTGAAACAGCAGCCTCAGTGTCATTTGGTGATGAGTCTTTGAAGTAAGCCAGGTCATCACTGGGCAGGCCAAGCCTCTCTCCTAACTTGGTCCACTGACCTCCCAGCTGCTGAGCAACCTGCTGCACCTGATCCTTGGTCAGCAATAACTGAGGGTTGCTGTCATCTAAAATAAAGAGAGACACACGGCTTAGCAAATGATACTGAAAGTGATAAAAGCAAAAAAAAAAAAAAAAACAACTTTTGACTTTTGACCTGAAAAACAACAACAACAACAACAACAAAAACTAAAAAAAAGTTGGTTATTCAGGACTCATTTCTTACTCTTGATTTCCATTGGTCTAATTCCTACTTTATCAGAAATTTTCTTAACCCTACCACTGTCTCCAGCCAAAACAAATCAGCTAAATTTCAAACACTGCGCTGCCAGAGCCAAAGAAATCAGTTCAGCAAAAGTATATTTTCTGGAGTTTTCCAAGTCAGTGGAGGCTGGAAATACCAAATTCATGAGGTTATCATGGACAGAGCTCTTAAAAACTCATGACAGGGCACAGCAATCCTCCCTTGGTAGCATTCTGGATTAATGAAAGTTGACCATGATTATCTGTTATTTTATCTTGGATCTTTTTTCTTTTTCACCTTTAATCCTGAAAACAGTTTGTATCTTCAGTCATAACAATTTAATGTCATTTCATCTTTTAGTGTAAATGCACTCATAAAATTGTATTGAACACCAATATTTGCTCTACTGACCTTCTTCATTATTCCGCATGTCATCGTCATCATGGTCATCATTATTGTCTTTGATGTCATCATCGTCATTGGTCACAGCCATTTCTGTCTTGGTATCAGTTGTGTTCAAGTTCTGGGAATGACAAGTGTTGTAAAGAAAATGATTTCTGAACAAATCTCAATGATTCTTTCCAACATATGGGAGACAATCGGCGTTCAATGTGAAGACTAGACGACTCCACTTAAAATGAAGTCGCTTAAAATGATCTTTTTGTATGATGTTTTTCTTTTATCCCTTCCCCAATGCCTCATTTCCGTGGGAAAAAAACGCATAGTATGACATCTTTCTATCCGTTTTTACTCTTTGCGTGATCTCATTTTGAAGTCCCAAAGAGGAAAAAAAAATGCTTAGTATGATTTTCCTAAACCGTGTCATGGTCAAAATACACGCCGTCATCTTTCGTAATCGTCGTTTCGCTACAACTCATACCTGCCATTGCTTTGTCTGCCTCTCCTTGTTTACACCTGTTATGTCACCTACCTAGCGTGTGCCCGAGGCGCCATGCGTACGATTGGATGTGGTCGCTTTGTCCATGAGTGTAGGATTTTACAAAATAATTTTATTCTGCTGGCATCACCGATCCCTCGCACTCATGAGATCTCAAATATGTTGCCATATGTTATTCATCAGGTGGATCGATAATCCATTATAATAGTAAATGATGCATCAGATATCGTACAATTCATAGGGCCACTGATTTTACTCAGGTCAGGCATTGAGAGCGGAGGTTACGATAGAGAGAAAAAGCAAAGGTTTACCCACGTGGATGTACCGTAACATGCGTGGCCACAATTTTTGAACTTTTTTTCTAAAACTACGCAATAGAGATTCAATCGTTTTCACGGGACACGGAGCAAAGACAGTCAGCGCCAGCAAGTCCACGAAGGTGTCAAATACCATGCTCACTCGGTCACCACAGATGGGCGATGTTTATTGTGTTAGTTTAGGCTTAGCACTACATGATGCGAGTGTGACAAGCGGGAAGGTCTTGTGTGATATTCACATTATAATACAGGAAAATGCAAGCTATGTTTGTTTGGTTGACGTATCTTGCATGCTGACAGTCATATAGACAACATAATGTTAAGTTGACTGACAGGTAATATTGTGTGCTAATTTTTGCCCTTTGGTTATAACGGAAACAGAACATTTTACTTAGAAATGTTCAGACACCATCGCTTTGGGTGAATTAAAAAATTTTTTTTAAAACAATATCCCCTCACACACTCTAATATACGTTGGCCTACACATAAAAAATACCCCATCCTTAGAAAAAAACAACCAAAGGTCACCTAAATTGTTTCCATCATTTATCAACATAATTTATCTAAGGTATTTAACTTAATATTAATGCTTAAGATGATTTAACGGATAGTAAGATGTTAAATTTTATGTCCCCTGGACATCATCTTAAGCAATGTCCACTGTATTGGGAAGTAATCCGATAAGCAGGGCATTATGAATCACACTTTTGTCTGGTAAAAACACACACACACAGAATAATGGTCAATTTGCTTTGATCATCTTCTCCACATATGTTGTATTATGGCCTGTTGCCGTACATATGAATTTAATTAAAACGAGCACCTTAGTAACATCTTGTTGTGACAAAATGGCATGTTATTCAAACAATGATATCATTCGGTACCAAATCAGGACAACTAGTAGAAAATTTCACTCTGGATTTAAGCAAGTTCAAAGGAAAACACATGAAAATCTTGTCCTGATGTGTAACAATGAATGTAAAGTCATATACATATGCTGGTAAATTCTTCCTCAGTGTTATTCAGACAATGATCCTCCTCATGATCAAATCAGGAGAGCCACTATAACAGTACAGAATTTCACTCTGTATAATGTATGTTCTCTGAAATCAAAGTAAAATACAAGAAAATTCTGTCCCAGTGTGTAACAATGCATGTAAAAACATAAAACACTGGTAAGTTCTTCCTCAATTAATTTTTATTCCAATCTTCAACGCCAAGGACTTACAGGATTGATTTCCTTAGCCATTTTGTCTACAATATCCTTGAGATGGGCTGTGATAGGAAGTCCTGGAGTATTTGTGTGGACAAAAAAGTGTGGCGATGAACGAGCAAGGAGACGATAGGCTTTCCACTGGAAGTTTTGCTGGTTAATGTCCCTGAAATTATACAGAAAATTTTCTTGAGTTTCAATAAATAACATGATTTCTTAAAAAAAAAAACACCCACAAAAAGTGACAAATTTTAGATAAAAAACTGAAACACAGGACTACGGCATCGCAACATAGCACAGATAATGTTTAAATCCTAATTTTCCCTACATGCACTTTTAAAAATTACATCATCAAACTCATGACAAATTTAAGTGATTGTTGTTTTGTATTTCATGCAAAATCTTGACACCACTCAGGACACTGCTAGCTACAGTAATTTGTGCCAAATCTCTAAATTCAAGCAACGAGATGGAGTGACTGGCAAAGGTGTTACACAGAAAAGATAACTTGCATACTTCCGAAAATAACATACAGCTGGAAATGGTCTTTGTAAATACAAAAATATCGAATCCGTCCTCACTTTTTCCTTTATATGCTGGTACAAAACTCTGGTACAAGGAAAGACAGAAACAAAGAGAAAACAAGGAAGACCACCCATTACATATCACGATAACATCAAGAAAGTCAGCCAGCTGGAAATAAGTGAACTAACTAGGAAAGCTAAGGACAGGATTGGGTGGAGGAGATTTTGTCGTGACATCCACTGTAGCAGCTAACATCGATGACGATGAAGCCGACAGGTGACAGGTGAGGTGACAAAACTCTTAATGTAAAAAGCAAAAACCCACTGAACAGCATTGTGAACTCATGCAGCAAGATAGTCGGGAGAAAGCAGGTGCCTCTTGAACAGTTGTTCAACAAGAGAGCCCTTGGCAAGGCAACCAGTATTCATAAAGACCTATCCCACCCTCTGTCCTATCTTTTTGAACTTCTCCCTTCAAACCGACGTTTTCTGTCAATTTCGACAAAAACACAAAGATTCCAAAAAACCTTCGTTCCCACCGCCGTCACCCTACTTAATCAAACCAGCTCTAAAAATTCGAGATAGGTCTGCCTTGGTGAGAGAGATCGAGAGAGAGAGAGAGAGAGAGAGAGAGAGAATATACACATGCATGTTTATTTGTTCTATCTTAAATATGTTACTTTTTATGCCTGACAATTTGTTGCACAAGTTCCTGTTTATGGGATAATAAAGATTTGTTGAACTTGAACTTGAACAGTTAGATATTTTTGCTCCTCTGAACAATACAACAGGGAGCAATGGTGGAGATGCATGATAAACATAACATGGCAATGCCTAGGTTAATATCAAGGATGGGAAATACTGACAGAAAATGTCCTGAATTTGTCCATCACCGGCAGCTACACACAGACACAAAATACTGTTCACTAATAACAGAAATACTATCCCTTTTAAATGATTATGAATTAGAATTAGAAGAAAAAGAAAGGGACTGAGGGGAAAGAGGAAGGTAAAAAATAAACAAAATCTGGAAATCGGCACGTTTCCAGGGGATTCTTTACCCTGTAATACAAAGCCTTCAGGAAAAGAGGGTGGCAGGAAGAGACGTGACCACAAAAGGAATCTAAACGGCATAGAATAAGTCACACATACTTGTATTGTTCCTCCACCATGGCTTCAGGATCGGCCTGATCAATGGCATTGGCAAAAAAATCATCCAGCTTGGGCAGAAAGACCCTGGACTCAGCTTTGCAGGCATCCATGTTGTCTGGGTTTAAGTTCCATAACCTGGTCAGCTCTGGGTTCCCCAGCTTGAGAGACTTTCCACCTGATGCCAGTAGGTCATCACCAATTCTTTTCTTTTTTGGTCTGGAACAACAGAAAATTAAAATATTAAATACAGTATTTATACGATGTGGTTCAACCATTCATCATAGCAGTTCTAACTTCTATGCAGTTGCATTATTGGTACTTGCATCAAATATTTGATCACACATATTATGATCTCCATAGAATCAATTATGAAAATACAAGCAGTTTGTGGTGTAAGTAGTTTCCATGTAATAAGCAGATCATGTCAAAACCTCTACATACTTAGCTTTCGGCTTGCTCTGATCTTTAGGCTTCTCCTTGATAAAACTGGGGCAGCTCTCATTCTTCCAACTGTTCCAATGTTCTTCTCTCTCCAGGATATGCTACAATAGAATGCATAGACATTATATTGATGGTGTTGTGCTCTAACCGTGTAACTGGAAAAAATTGACCAACTCATTTTCTTAGCTAAACATAGTCACCACGCCTTTCCGGGGGTTCCCTATTCAAATGGGAAGTCTACACGCACTATAAATAGCAAAATTAAGCTTCAAAGCCTTCAATAGTTACAATTCTAACCATGTATGTGGCTGTTCTAATCGTGTAACTGTTTTCTGTGGCGGAATTTTGTCGTGCGCTAGTCATGCGTATCTCTAACTGCGTAAGTGTCCGACAATACTTTGTGTGATAACCGCGTTCTTAAAGACCTGCATTTTAAAAAAAAAATATTTATTACGACAGAAAGACATGTTTTATTTGATTAATACGACCAAAAAGATATAGTCATGTATAAAAAAACTGTTTTTTTTTGTCTCCTGGAAAACAATCCCAAAAACCAGTTACACGGTTACAGTACAACACCAGCGATATACAACACAGCAGATGACAGAGAGAAAAACAATTATCATTAAAGAAACTTGACAGTTTTAACTGTCTTACATTCGGTTATCCCTGGAACATGTTCCATAAATATGCACTGCTACCTCAAGCTAAACTCAAAAATACCCCTTGTGTTTCTTAAAAGGGTACCTGCTTGATAAACTATTGCCAGGTAAGTTGTAACACAGTAAGTCTGGGGTTCCAGTAAGCTCTACATCGTTTCAAAATCGGAACTATTGTAAAATTGGAAAATTATTTCACTGCGTTTAGAAATTCTTCAGCGGCATTGTGATTGAGCATGGTCCATGCAATCATGTTATTTGATATTACATTATAGATGGTAACTTCAAAATGGTAGGGCTATGAGTACTAAAGTATCGTTAGTGACTCTCAGGTCAAGCTGTGCGCCAGCCAGACGGCCAAAACTGGCATCAAGGGTTGCACAGTGACAAACAGCCATGTAAACTGTCATCACACATGCAAAGTCAGGGCAAGGATAGATGTCATCACTGAGTCAATTATGCTTCATGCACACCTGGGCCTGTCATAGAAATGTTCATGTCACTCTACTAGATGGTCCCATGAAATTAAATGAAAAAATGCACTAGCTTCACAATGATTGACTTCTCTGAAAACATCCACAATCAGTGATGGTTAGCCTCTATTTTAATGAATTATAAACTTTGCAGGTACCATCCAATGCCAACAATAACTACAGGACATTTACCTTGACAGAATTGCAGAACTGTTCCCCATGGGGTGGAGTTTCACACAATAACTTGCTCACTTTCTCCTGGGATTCCTTGATCCACTCTGACTGCTCATCTGTGAGAGTGTGTGCTTGTCTGAAATCAAAATGAAAACAATTCTTGTCAACAGCTGTTTTAGAAAGATAAAAGCTTAATTCAAAATGAGAAGAATTTAAATGAGCCTGGAAATAACAGAGAAGGCACTTCTGTTTTGCAATTTTAGCCACTGATATGACAACTGAATGATGATTTCCTCAACAATTCCCTGTTCAAATGACCTATGGAAGTAATTATTCATAAATTTCTTAGGTTAGAGCTTAAGTGAACTGAGTTCCCACCCATCACAAACACATTTTGGTTGTCCAGGCCACATAAGGCTTTGAGGGAACTTTGAATCATACGTACCATTCCTCTGATTAACCTGCTGCAAATAATCACGAAGTCCAAATACTGATTCCTTCTGGATTATTGAAAAACTGCATATAAATTTACATCAACATCAATGACACGTCAGCCCCTAGCGCACATTTTAAAATCACTCCGCAGTCACTGCATCTTGTTTAGAAACTAATGACAACTTCCTTTTTGTTGTCTCACACTGCCCATACTGCATCATTAAATAAGTGCATTAAATAACTTACTGCTTGCATTCAACTTTCAAGAATGTACATTTATTTTCGATATAATCAATGGCCCAAGCGTTTTCTTTATAACAAATTTCCAATTGTTTGGGGATTTGATAAATCCAATTAACCTGTCTTTTCAAAGCTGGAAAGCTCTTGCATCTATTAAAAAAAATTTTCTTCACTATGACAGAACAGAAAATACATTCAGCATTACATTCTTGATTTACCATGTCACAATCTAAACTTAACTACAATTGGGTGGCAAATGTTTCTTTTGTTTCCCCTTTACATTCAAAATATGATTTGTATATACATCCTTAATAAACACTCTTATGTTTATGCAAAGAAACTCACGTCTTAAATTTTATTGTTGCCCGCAGGTATTGAAATATGATGAGAAACTGCACCAGGACATAGCGCCGAAAGTTGCTGTCACTTAGCTGAAGGTTGAGTAACTGAAAGACGAAAGAAAAGTGTTCTGCTGAGTTACAAAATTCATGACAGAATGGGACAAAAAATATTCTGGAAACAAATGTCTCTTCAGTATGAGTAAATAAAAGCTCATGTTAACTAAACATGACAGTTAAAAAGAAAACAATCATTATCACATGAATGTATAAATTCCGCAGTTCCTGTATACAGATACAAATAGCAACAGTGATAAAAGCTTCTGGGAAATCAAAGCAGATACAAACAAGGATAAATAAAGATGAAGATACCACTCTGAATTACTGATACTGTCATGTATGTAAGTCTGTTCTTTCCCCTCCCACTTCTTCATTCTTTATTCTGCCAAAAGTGTCCTCACTTCTCTCATCTTACCTTTTCACTAGTGAGATATTTAGCAAAAAAATTCTGAACATGCTGATGGGACTGCTGAGGAGTTGGAACTTTCTTGCGACTAGAGGACACATCATCCAGTTTATAGCTGTCAAAGATGCTCAGGACATCACCTGCATACTGCCAGAGCAAAAAGAATACTGACTTATCAAAAGCTCCGGCTACAAAATACTTGGTGTCTGTACGGATAAACTGAAACAGAGCTCACAGTGAAAAATTCTGAGGAACTCTGTCTGTACTATGTGGCTCAACAGTATACAAGGATGGGAATCACTGACAGACAAATTTCCTGAACCTGTGCTGTAATGCACAACTGCCAACCGCAATACGTGCATAATTTAGGTCCACATGCACACTGGACAACACATAAAACAGAATTCACTAATAGAAGTAGCACTTTCCCTTCAAGTAACTATGAATTAGGACCAAAAAGAAAAGAGAAAGAAATAGGGAACAAAAGAGGACAAAACTACATAAAATCTGGAAATCAGGTAATTTTCCTGAGGATTTGCTTCCCTGAGTACACCTACATATGCCCAAAATGTGTGTTGGTGTACACTTACACTACAGTGACATGGTATGAGCTGCTGAAATAGTGAATCCCACTGAATTCCATGGATTCTGAGGAAGTACTTAAGCTCTGCTGAAAGTTTACTGAAGATTTTACACTGTAAACTTACACCAAATAAACAGGCTGAATTTGACAAAGAAATGACTGATTTACCTGTGAAAATGTCTCCCAAGCTGTTTTGTCATAACATTGAGTGGGTCGTCTGAAAAAATCCTGGAGAGCCCAAAACTTTTGGTATAGATGATAGTCAATGGGGACAGTACTGTGAAATGGAGAAAGGCAGAAAACTTATTAATATTATTCATGGTGTTCCATGTGAACAAACACAATTTAAACTGTTACATACCAAAAGCTTCATGCTCTGCATTTACTCGTAAGTGAGTGCAAATGATAAATATGCAGGCTTTAAATAAGGATCTTCACAATTAAAAAAAACGCAACTTGGAGTGATTTTGCTGCCTGAAATGTTTGATATCTCTGTATTTCCCTCTTCCCCCTTTCATCTTCCATATTCATTTGACTCAAGAATGACCAATTATTTATGCAAGCATTATTCCTGTCTTTTCAAGTAAAAACCCACTTGTAAACATAAGAAACCAGGTGTATCAGTAACCTGTCCTCTAGTCACATACAATTAACCCCTGATATGTCCACCCACCATGTCTACCTAGCTTCTACAAACCTCGACTGGTTTCCTGCCTCATCAACTTCCATTGCATCTGTTTTAGTTTCCCCTTGTGACTGTGGAGAAAAGCAACAATAAACAGTATTAACGGCCCACCAGTGTTTACAGCACTGGTATTTGAGTACTAAGGGAAAGAAAACAAACAAGAAAAAAATTTATATGGCTGCGAACAGCTCCAAGAAAAGACATACTATTCAAAGTTTCAATAGCACAACTAGTAATTCACTGTTGACAAGGAATGCATTCCTTACGACGGAAATTTCTGAAAACAACAACAACTAAATAATATAGTGATTCATTATCACTAGTTTTGTCAATACATGTATTTCATATTTAACACTGTTTGACAACAGCAATATCAAAATATGGCAAAAAGAAAAAGTTGTATGTAGCAATGCCTCGCGTAAGAAATATTACCCTAACAAAACAAAGAAATGGGTATTATTCCTTACGCAAAGCTTTGCTACATACAACTTTTTCTTTTTACCACATTTTGACATTGCTCATAGTCTTGCTGCGACCTCACAGTTTTTCTGTGGTTTTTATAATATTCTGGCAACAGCAAATAAAGTATTATGATAAAACATGTCAATATTCAAAAGAAAAATTTATCAACATTTGCAGCACAACAGAAACAGTCTCACCTCTGCTCCTGGCTCTTGTTTTGCAAAGATTGTCACATTCTCTAAATTAAACTGGCTGGCAAGATTGAGAGCTGAAAACAAATTTGACATGATGTGAATGACATACAGTAGAAGTTCTTAGTTATAATTTAATACTCAATCTTACCAAGAGCCTTAGCCCTCACCCTGCGCAGGGCGGCAAATGTCAGCAAGGTCAAGCTGACAGCGCCACGCGCAAGCCGTATTTTCACGCGTCGGGGTCACTGACCTTTTTGAGAAGTAATCACCGTGTTATTGTTCACTGTATCTCTTCTAAATCAAAGGCATTGTGACATGGACATGTTAACCAGTGAACCACTGGTCGGAATCACAAAGACTAAGCTTTCAAAGGCTCTCCCCACACTTTCAAAAGATGTAACATCGACATGCGAACTGTTGCTCAACAAATTTGCAATATTATCTCATTTTCTCACAAGCTGACCACCATCTGGAGTTGTCTGTATCTAAGAACCAATTAGAAACAAGCTCTGAAACAATCTTTGCCCCAAATGCCCACATTGGTTTATTAGTATGTGTCTATTAGGATGAAACCATTTGTGTAGGGCTTGGGAGGGCGTGGCTAGTTATCATGCTTCGTTCTCACGAAAACTACAGCTGTCAGTTTGGAATCATAAGTCAGATCATTGGTTAGAGACTGACAGACTAAGGTTTTGCTGGTTAATTCATTATCAAGCGTGATAAGGCATAGCAGCGAATGTTTTCATACCGATTAATAAAAACCGAACCATGTGGACAGCTTTTGTGGTCATCGCATAGCGGCAAGGGTGAGTGACCCCAGATAAGATTCTCAGTGAGTAAGGTCACTGACCTGACAGCGGGCTTTACAGGTAGCACGCGGGGTGAGACTTAATTTAAATAAAATGCATTTGTATACTGCAGAAGCATATTTGAACTTACTCCAAGGTACTTGTGGCAAATTCAAAGTAACTGATATTCTTGCACTTTCTTACACTGAAAAATTTGATTAAATCATTTATATGTAAATGCTCTTCACAGGCTTAAACAAGACTGGTAACTGATAAAACAAAATACGCACAACCTACCCGATTTCTCAGAAAGAGGGAAGAGCCGTGACAAAAACAACTGTATTCTGCCACAAAACACTGTATTTTGAGATTTTGATAATCGTCTGATTAGATCTGAAGAGGGAAAGAAGTCAATTTAATTACACAATTATCTGAAAAAGGTGTACTGTTCATATAAAAGTATAGATCTAATTCCACTTTTACAAAAAAAAAAACAACAACCAGGTTATATACCATGAAAAGCATCTACAGCAAGACACTAGCTTTGATTTTTGAGATACCAGCATAAAGAGTTAAAAAAAAAAAAAAACAATGGAAACTATTTGGATATAAGTCACATAAGCACGAATTGGTGTACATATATATACAAATAATTTACTCCAATTAATGATATTGCTGGAAAGGAAACAATGCTGTCCAGCATGAGCAAACTGCCACAACTGTTGTGAATCACACAAAAAATCCCACAAGATGCCTTATGCGCTGCTAGTTTGACATGAAGATAAAGTCCCACAGAAGAAACAACTCATACAAGACTGAGATGAATAATAATGACTGATTATAAAAAACAAGGCTTGAAGCAAGCCAAACAGAATGACTACTGCTAAAAGGATTATTGCCCTTACCATTGCACATTCTCAACAGGTAATTTTTCCCCGACTCATAAAATGGTTCCTGTGAAATACAAACAAAACAACATTACAGTCAAAAAATAAATAATGATAAAATTTAAGACCTAATGCAGTATGATTATCAACAAAACAGACAGGGTCAATAAATAAATTTAAACTGTAAAGGTTCGATGTCCTGATTTATCACTTGCTATAATCTCTTTTCTTTTACTATCAAAACTTGCCACATGCCTGACATCAATTAACAACCTTACACAAATTTATACCATCTTTCACCCACCTCACTCAGCCATACAGAATGGACAATAGGCACTCATGAATACTGAAACAGCAAAAATGAGCAAACATGTTGCTTTCTAAGGTCAATTAGAAAAAGAATCAATGAGTGACAAAAGCCACCATGATTATCTGGATGTTTTGTCTTTAAAATGTCCATTGCCAATATCGAAACTGTCGAATTTATACTCCTTCCAAAGTTTTTTCCTGTCCAACAATATTTACATGTTTTACGTGCACTGCTGCCCTTATGTATAGATTCCTGAGACAAACACGGTCAAATAAATATTGTCCTGATCAGTAAACTTGTCTGAAAAGACCAAAGAATAAATTAACAGTTTTTTAATTTTTGTGAACTATTTTGGATGATAAACAAACCTTGAAGAATACTCACAGATTTCCATATAGTGACCTTATCTTCCACAAGATTAAAGATGTCTTCACATCGTTCTATTGTCAGCATGTCAAAGATGTCTGCCATCATCAAGAATGGTGTAGAAGGTGAACACATGTCTAAAATCAAAACAATGACAATATGTTTTGTTACAAGTGTGAATATCAATGCAATATAAGTAACCAAAGTAGCTTGCTTCATGAGTACTGCACATATACATATTCTGTTCGCCCATCTGTACCCTATCTTACGAATCACCTTTAAATTTGGCTTTCTAATTTAATCTAAGGGTTGATGCAATTTCAGTTTGGTAAATGACTCATTGCAAAATAAGAACAGCCCAAATCTACCTGCCAAAGTACAGTTTTTAAACTGCATATAGCTATTTAAATGTGCAAAGCTGAATACTACTCAATGAAGGAAAGTTGTTCGTCACATCGAAGTTGTGTGATATGTCATGTGTACACATTTCTTTCTTTTGTTTCAGTTTATTAGAATTAGTGCCCTTGATTTAACAATGGCCATTGTTTTTGTCAGTGTGCACACGAAAAGTCGGACGCAAATTCATTAATATCGACCATAATGCGCCTTAGCCCACGCCAATACCGATTTTCAGCCTAATTTCTTTATTATTGGTGAAGATGCGACTGTTGGAACAGCCACATGCACTTTTACAGCATGTAATTATCTAAATAGATCCACGAAATAACAGTGTGCACACACGGACAACAAAAACCCTCGAAAAGAAAATAAGCTGATTTAAAGTGAAAAAAAAACGATCTTCGCATTTTTATTGCCCAAAATCGAATAGTAAATTCTTTATCTTTATGAAATGATGTGTTTTATACCTCTAAGGTACCATTATTGGTCACAATTTGACAGTTCATAACAGGGTACAAACACAGGTAGATTTGGGCTGTTCTTATTTTGCACTGACTCAAATCCCTCTTCCTACATGTATTGATAATTTCAGTTCAAACTCGTACATCATTCTAAACTCCGGTTACTTCAAAAGGTGCAAAGATAATGGCTTAACTTACTTTACTTAGACTAAAAGTACCCGTAGTGAACCTAAAAAGTTTTGGTGAAAGGGCTTTCAGCCATGTTGGGCCCAGGGTGTGGAATGAGATTCCTTTAGATGTCCGCAGTTCGCAAGTATTTTCACAGTTTAAAAGGATGTTAAAATGTCATTTGTATGAGAGTTTCTAGTCTATGTAAAAGCTATCTATTATTATTATTATTATGTGTGTATCAATGTGGGTTGTGTGTGTGAGTTTACCCATGTATTTTTTGACATGTTTCTGTAAAGCGCATAGAGCATTTTTGTAATGGATATGCGCTATATAAATGCCATCCATTATTATTATTATTATTACTTGTCAAGCGTATTTATCCTTTCTGCCCCCAAGAAAAGTACCTGTTTCCAGTAAATAATCAAGTGTTACATGTCATGAACATTACCTTGTTTGACAGCTTGGACGGCAAATGTGATGACTAATTTCAGCTGTTCTGTATTGGAGGCATCAGACTGAAAGTAAAGTAGGCATGGTGATTCTCTTATAAATGAAACTTGTCTCCTAGCATAGATCCTCATTTTTATAATAATAAATATGGTATATAATTTATATATTTTTGTTTAATAAACTTACTGATTGCCAAAGATAATATGACCATTGACTAAAACCATGTTTACCATGTGAAAAGTTACCACAGTTCTCCTGTTAAGATACACTGACAATTTTAACATGTCTACAGATTCGAAGAGGAATGCAAAATGAGAAAATCAGCACAAAAACCATGCCATGACTTACTATCATTCTGCACAGGATATCCCTGAAAACCTGGTCCAATACTGTCCTTTTTTCCAAGCCACTGTAAGCAATGGATAAATTACTTATTAATAAGAAATAAAGTAAAATTTCAATTTTGCCAACTGTCTTCACACCTTCCCCGTGCTGTGGATGTATAACGTTGGCCTCGAGTCAACAGTGAGTGCATACTAAACCTGATAGTGAGAATGCCCTGGTCAGCATACAGTACACGACACCTTGATAATGATTCCTCAACAAATCAACATGCTGTTAATGTTATTACCTCAAGTCCCATGCTTTTAAATCATTCAAACTATTTAGTTGAAATGAGCAGTATTTATTAAATGGGCCACCCCAGGTTAAAGTAATATCCCTGTCCTGCCCCTGACCAACATGATAAACAAAAGTAATAGTTTCTTAATATTAATACCCTCTCAGCTCAAACACGCGACAACCATCCCCCTGATCTACACTCCAATAGACTATCAATACAATAAAAATAAGCAATTATCATGAAACCTTTTCCACGACAGCTTCTCCGTCAAACTTGTTGTTTAAGTCCCCCTCCAGTCACTGTCAAAGCAACCCAGAATTCATTGCTCTGATAAGCCTTACTTACTTAAAAATTTAACAATCAAATTATAAAGTAAGACATCTGAATCCATCTCATAGTAGTCATAGCCAGACTTTCCTACGGTGATGAAATTTTCCAAACAGCGGGGATATCAGGGCTGTCAGTGGATAATGAAGCCAACCCCTGAACTCGGCCTAGCAATTTGCTGTTCACGCAAGCGCGATCGACTTCTGTCCAATGCCTATGACTTTATCTCATGACATGAGTATGTAAAACCAAACAACTTCCCCGTTTGACTTGAAAAATTCTTGCAGTTTTGTAGATGAACGGGTTATTTTAAAATCCCTTGATTACAGTTCTGTTCACGATACAATGTACCTGGCTGTAGCTGGATAGCAAAGAAACTGACATTTCAACGCGGATGACCGGACCTTTCTCAATCCCGGATTTTCGTGTATCCGCGGAACTCTGACAGCCCTGGGATATACACATCCCCACAATGAAACAACTTTAGGAGCAGCTGTGAATGGGGGTGGGAGTGGGTTGCAAGGCCCTGCTGGCGAGTTAGTTCCCTGTGGGCATGTTTTTATAATCGAGGCCTGATAGTTATAGTTATAATTAACAGGCAGCTTGGCGATTAACTGCTGAGAGTACATTAAATGGTGCAGTCTGGCATGAGACACACTCACGTCTTTCCCATATGATACGCTGAGTGATGGTTGTTTAATTCATCTAATATTTTGTGCGGATTCTGCTGGCAACTCTAGGCTAGACAGCTTGTATTTTGTACATTCTTACAAGACTATGTACAGAAATGTTAATTTCAAATTTTATGCAGCTTAAATAAATTTCTACTTTCACTTTCAGTTTCTTTCAAACACAAGATCTATACAGGCCTAGAAATTTACCGCAGTATTGATCAAATGTAACTTCTGCTTTGTAATATAATAATTAAGGTTAGCCTCTGAGTCTGAACTGGGGCTCTGAATGCAATTTCCCAGTTGTGTTATCTTACGACTGTTAGATCTACCATCTCTTAAAACTAGTCAGAAGGAAAAACGGGAGGGGCAGCAACCAAACTACTCACATATCATATTGATACGACTCCACAAATGTGAGGAGACTTGCCACATCATCTTTAGACAGTGACTTCTCTAGTAGATTCTGTAGAGAGATGAAGAATTTAGATTTTAAAAATCTTGTCTAGATACTTATGTTTATGCGGAAACGGGAATATTCCTTTACATTGAAAGAATGACAATACTAGGATTCAGGGACTATTCCATAGATCTAGAATCTATCTAGATCTAGATCTAGATCTAATAGATTAAAATCATTAACAAACTGGTAAGATCTAGACTAGATCTAGTCTAGACCTACACTAGATCAACTTGAATCTTGAATATTTCGGCGCTGAAGCCTTTTTAACTCTTTAACTACGGAATTTTTTTCCTAGTTTGTATGTAATTTCTTTTTTTTTGCCTGAAAACGGGAAACTAGAAGGAAAACAAAAATAGTCATCGCTAACCCCATTGTCAGCTTTTTTTTCGTTCCTGTTAGCGGCCAAATTTGAGCGTCTAATATTAGACGCTTCGTAGTTTACCGAGGGCGCATGCATCTAATATTAGATGCTGCGTAGTTAAAGAGTTAAGGCTAGTTCGCCGCTCCTTGGTATTACTATTACACTGTAATACATTACTTGTGGCATGCGTGACAATGTAACTTGGTATTACTATTACTGCTGGCATGTGGGGTCAAACACACTTGGCTTATGCTGCCAGTTAGCGTCCAGCCTGGTCTTAAAGCAGTTGAGAGTAGGGGCGACAACACTGTCTGGCAGGGCGTTCCATGTTAGCAACTCTCTGAGAAAAGAAGCTTAACCTGACGTTCAAACAGCAGTAGCATTTTTTGATACGGAGATTGTGTCCCCTGGTGTCGCGCATGGTTGCTGGTTCAAACCTTGGCCTATCTACGTCGTAGAGACCGTGCATATATTTGTACAAATCTATCATGTCACCTCTGATGCGATAGTGCTCTAGGCTTGGCAGGCAGAGGTGACATAGAGCTCGGGGTAAGGCAAATCTCGGACAGCTGGCAGCAGCTTTGTGGCACAATGCTGGACATCTTCAATGTCACTGCAGAGATTCTTGTGGTACGGCTGCTATATAGAGTTGTCATAGGGATGTCTTACCCCCGTCCGCGCCACTTACCAAAAAGTTAACAAACATAATATAATATGATTATGATATAAGCTGCATTGGAATGGTCAGATGGACCTGGGGGCGTGAGGGTCTAGTCAGTTTGTATCAATGGGCGGTAGTCAGATTGACTAATCAGGCAAAAAGGGGCTAGGGTAGTTGTGTTTTCTTGACTGGCGCGGACGGGCGGAAGACCTTACTGGCCATATTCCAGTATCGGACGTACGATGAACAGGTTGTCGTCAAGAAAGTAGAAAGTCAAAAGATCGGCGTATGAACTATGATACCAACCACTCTGTTGGCTTTGGTGGTTGTTTTTGCTACATGTTCCTTGAACGTCAGTTGGTTATCGACATAAACACCCAAGTCCTTTTTCCACCTCATGCTCTGCCAGCTCAATGGTGCGGTCTTCGCCGTGTTTCTTCCCTCTCATGGTGTAGGGGCCCCAGTGGATTTTTTATTTCCCAGTTTGAGTATGCTGCATCATAGATCTAATAGATTTATCAGTGTTCCGAACCGTATCATAAATTCAAAGATCAAAGACAACAAACGGTGACAAGGTATTTATATTCTGATATGAAATTCGAAATAAGAAATGCTGCCAAGACAACAACATTACCTTGAATTTCAGTCGCGCTTTATCGAATTCTAGTACGGACGCTGCCATCTTGGATCTATGGCCAGGTAATTTTCTCATTTTCTGATTTGTTTTAGAAAATGATCCTGAAGTTTTAAAGAAAGGAAATTTTCTTCTTCTTCTTCTTCTTCTTTTATAGTTAGTTCGTCTATAACTATAAGACGATTCCCCAACTGCACTATAGTATATGCGACTCAACGTCGCTCCTCTGAGGCTAAAAACAGGGTAAAATCTTACATAGATGTTAAGACCATTTAAAAATATATTAGTTGTATAAAGTCTTTTGTATATATAACTCTGGTATAAATATCTCTTGGTTTCCAGATTGTGCACAGACATACAACCCGCACTTTAGTTACAATGGTAGCTGCAACGGATAATAATGTTCTTAAATTCATTGTCGAAAGTCGTTGCAGACGATAGTGTTTGGACTTCTGCCGGGAGGTTGTTCCAAATCCTGATGACATTAGGGTAAAAAGAATAAAGATGGCTGTTAACCCGTGAGCTTGGGATGTTATATTTTATATTATTCCTTCTGTTGCCTCTGGTATTAATGGTGAGGTGGTTCAGTGGGATATGGATATTTCCTTCCCTGCCTTTATAAAATATTTTTACTTTGTTTTTTGCTCTCCTCTCTTCTAATGGTGTCCACTCGAGGTCATCATTTTATTTACACTACTACTTCTAGTATAGTCATTTGTCACAAAGCGGGCAGCTCTCCTCTGGACCCTTTCCAGTTGGTCTATGTTTATTCGACAGTGGGGGTCCCAGACACTGCAGCCATACTCTAGGGAGGGCCTCACAAAGGTGTTATAGCATTTTTCTTTTACTTTCCTATTCTGTATTCATTTTCTCACTGTATTCATTAGACTAAATTTGAGCATATTAAATTGGCATTTTCAACATGCTAAATCAATATGTTCAGTTATCAAACAGGAACTATCATAAACTAATGTTTGTTGTTTTTCTAACAGGCCAACATAATTTTTCTAACAGGCCAAAAATAAAGTTTTAAACCAAATTGATGACGTAGAGCACAACCGGGCTCGGTGTGACAACCAAAAAGTAAACGTTTGTAGAAGTTCTAAAGGCACTGGTCCAGAGCTTGAAATAGCCTAGCCTAGCTTCCTGGTCCAGATCCTTGGTTGGAAACATTTATAAGGATGGCAGAATCGGGGGATGCAGATAAGTAAGCAGAGTAGCCTGAATCCTGTCTCCATATTACTAAAAGTAAAAATGACTGAATCGCAAGAAAGTGAAACTTGGCTTCCCAATCCCCTGTAGATCATAGATGATTGATATAGATCTAGATCTAGATCTATCATCTAGATCTGAATCTGTGTAATTTTATTGTATCTGTCGTACTCTGTTCGGATGTTAGGTACGGGTCTCTATCTGGTGTAGATCTGCATGGTTCAAAATAGGCCTATTGCCAGGAATTTTTCCAGTGTTTGGAAGCAGAAGGGCCTACCGTTTTTTTTTAGTCGCCTAATGTAGTAGTGGCACATTTTACCATAAAAGAGGCACTACCGGATAAGTGCGGTCCCTATCTTGCCCACTTCATTTCCGCCATCTTTTGCGGTCCCTAAACTCTTAAGGAGTGCCGTCAGATTGATATGTAACGACGTGAGGGTCTAGTCAGTTTGTATCATCGAGGCCGTAGGCCGATGTTCGTCTGGGCAGTAGTCAGATTGACATATCAGGGAAGGCCGCCGGGAACTAAATAATAGAATTTAAAATAGGGACCGCAACTCTTAAGGAGTGCCATATGGCCCAACTCTACCCAACACTATCTGACGTCAGAACCAAGATGGCGGAAATGAAGTGGGCAAGATAGGGACCGCACTTATCCGGTAGTGCCATAAAAGATTAATAAAAATAAAAGAACTGTTTATCCGGAAGGTCTTCCGCCCGCCCGCGCCAGTCAAGAAAACACAACTACCCCAGCCCCTTTTTGCCTGATTAGTCAATCTGACTACCGCCCATTGATACAAACTGACTAGACCCTCACGCCCCCAGGTCCGTCTGACCATTCCATGTGTTACGAGTTTAAATTGATAACAGTGACAATGTGTAACTGTAAGCTTTAATTAATAGCGGTAAAAATTATGGCGCAGACGGGCGGAAGACCTCCCGTTTATCCGCCGATACTGTCGGATAAAATTTCCCCTAGGATTTTTTTTGATCGGCCAGCATATCTGTATTTGAGAGTGATCTCCCCTCATTTGAACCCGATCAACATTCGTATTGCGCACATTTTGAAAAGGCTACTCTGAATAAAGAGCGAAGTTTATTGATTAAATGGATACACGATTTTACAAACTTTCAGGTCTTATCTGTAGATGGCCATGCATATTCGCAGACGTCTGCGGATAAGATCTGTATCTTAATTGTTATTCACAGACGGATTTTTGGTTTTGTGATTTTTATTTAAAAAGCTCCCTTAGATCACAATTATGACTTGTTTTGTTGAATAATTAGGCTCTTCAGTCGGTAAGATGGCTTGATTCGCAGTAACACATGATGATGTTTCTTACGGTAATTATGCACCAGGTTCTTTTTTTAGCGATACTTATTGGTTATCGTGTCGTTGATAGCATTAGAGATACCCTGCTTAGTAATGTCTTTACTCAGGTTCCCTGGTGGCATGCTAAGTAAACTTGCCTGCCGAGTTGGTAAGGGGAGTTCGAATCTCCGCAAGAGCTGACTTTTTTGCTGTTGTTACTTTTTTTTTCCCCTGCTTCCCCCCCCCCCCCCCCCCAATTGGTCATTGTTGCTTTGCTCCAGAGTATAAAATTTTGACTAGGATTTGTTTTTCTTTTTTTTATATATTATTAGTCAATTGTGAGACGATTTGAGAAAAACCGACCTAAGCTGAAAATCCTAGTACTGAGAAATCACTGCACGAAGGTCAAAATTGCGTAATTTTGCATAATCGGAGTGAAAATCAGGGGTAGTTTTCCAACTATCATAGCACATCTATTTATAAAGGGAAACCCCTACTGTTATACCAATCGAAAGCTTTCTTCCTCGGGATTCCCCCAGAAAACACTGCGCATGAATACAATGTTTATGAAAAACACTAGGGTATACCTACGAGTACTGCGCATGTAAGTCCCCTGTCTGCTGAAGATCGTCGCTGTTTCCGATTCGTTTTTGTTCCAGTATTTTATCAGACTCTGTTTAGTTTTGTGCATTTTGGACATTTATTTGATCAACAAAACTCGCTGCATTGGTGATTTTAGCATTGTTTTGCTGTAAGTGGCATATTTTGAGCTTTTTCTGCGTCTCTACGTTGGTGGAGAGATTGTTTGTCATAACAACAATGGCTGACTCAGGTCAAGCGAGCTCAGTGGCAGACATCGTCAACCAGCTAACTTCGCTCGAAATGAGGGGTATAGCGCTGAATCAAGAACTATTAAAGCTAGCAGAAGAATATTTTCATGAAAGAGATCTAGAGGAAACAGAAGCTGAAGAGTAGGAGAAGGCTGAACAACAGAGTCGAAGTCGAACTGCCACGCCCACCTCAACCGAGTGAGGTCGACCTACAACCCTGCCCCCAGCTTTTAGTCCCAGCACTACGAGAATGGCAGCTGTAGAAGGTAAAGTATAGATCTAATATTGTCGTCTTTGTATTATTAACCTAAAAGTTCTCGTGCTGATCTGATTATGACAGGCAGGGCTGGACAATTGAATGTCATGCCAGTAAACTTATCATGGTCCATTATGATTTATGAACCAAGGTGAAGGAGACTGTTAAAAAAAAAAATTACTGTTACATATCTAATTGCCCTAGAACAGTGACATCTTACAGTGGCAATGACACTATAATGGACAACGCTGTGCAGCAAATATATTAAGCCTATCTTGATCACTTTATTTTGTACAAATTTTGAAACATGGTTAAGAAGTGTGGCCGCGTTTTAAAGCACCACCTTCTGTGGGCTTTTAAAAAAAAAAATCACCAAGTTCAATTGTTTATTTATCATAGAGTGTTGGCACTAAGTGCTAATGCAGGGGAAATACTTGTGCCGTTACATTTTGAAGCCAATGTGATGCCGTTTGTGTAAGAAATGCTTAATTGTAACATCAAGGGTTGTCGCAACTGCTATAAGACCTCATTAAAAATGATGATAGCTGTTATTACAGTGTGGAAGTAAGTTATCATGGGTAATGATGTCAGATCAACCCTAGTGCAGTTTTTAACTGCTCTGTTACCTACTAGTAAGGACACCATAAGTGTAAGTAGAGACAGAAGATCTGTCATGTTTTTACAGCTTAAGAGAAAGATGGTTGAAGTGTGTGCACAGTTTGTTTTGTCCCTTCAGACTGCTAAAGGAAAATTACTATTTTTCTTGCAGATGTCCTGAGCGATGAGGCAACACCCCTTCCCTTGACAGCAGTGCCATCAGCAAGCATTGAGGAGAATCCATACCTTGATGAAGATGGTACATTCTTTTGTATTATTGTTTTCAATTTCATTCCTTATCTGCATCTTGTATTATAAATCATTCTTCCGCCATGTTCTCAGTTACTTTCTTTTTAGGTTGTCATCTTTTCTTCAGCTCTGCTGTTTTATCTCAGATACCTTCTTCATTATTTGCCCCTTCTTCATCTTCCCACTTTTTGTGGAGGGTTTTATGTTGACATAAATTGTTTGTTAAAATCCATGAGTGAATGCAATGCTGCCCTTATCTAATCAGGGAGAATGTATGGTACACTAAGCAATTTAATTGTCACTTTATGTGTAAATTGTCTGTGGCAGGTTGTCCTTGTCATGCTGATGATGCTAAAAACTTGGTAAGCAAGTTGTGGCATTGAAAATGTGGTATAGCTGGACCTTTTTAAAACATCATTCTCAGGTTATTTATTTCTGTTGTTTTTTTTTCCTCTCTTTCAAAATAGACTATGGTGAGACAGATGTTCCTGTCCTGGACACAGCAGAGGTGGTTCTGCCTGAGGAAACCACAACACGAGATGCCTTGAACAGGACCCTAAAATGCAAATGCTCTCTCAACAAGGGTAAGAATTACTATACGCAGTTCTCCATGGACGACAACAGTGCCAAGACCTACCACTGTCATATCTGAAGAAGAAGAGAAGGCAGGACCCATTGAGCCGAAGGGGAGAAAGGGAGTGCAAAAGAGAGTAATTGGAAAAGGGAAGGAGGAGGCGGGTCCCAGTGAGCCAAAGGGAGTACAAAAGAGAGTGATTGGAAGAGGGAAGGAGGGGGGCGGGTCCCAGTGAGCCAAAGGGGAGAAAGGGAGTGACTGGAAAAGGGAAGGGCAGGGGGAAAAGAGGTAGATGAAGTTTATGTTCTATTGTTTTGAAAATGATTGGCCTTTTCATTTATAATCACTTGCTTTGTTACTTTTGCATGTATAAGTATGTCACAACTATTACTGTTACTGTCAAATTACTGTCATGTGTGAGACCTTTTTTAATGGTCAATTTATTTGTGAACTTTATTTTTATGAACAGTAATGTATTTGAAGAAATATGCTAAGTTTCATTTTAATTGAACATTGCAGAGTTAAAAAAAATAAATTATATTGACGGTTTTTGTGTATTATTGTTGTTTGCGGCATGTAAGTTGAGAGAGGGTATGTGTAGTTTTGTACCTGTTACAACTCATCCAAAAATGGCCCAATTTTGTTGAAAAAAAAAGCAAAATGTTCATAAATGGTTACTCAATACAACCATTGCATGATAACATATGCACAGATTGCAGTATTACTGAGATCAATCTGGTAATCTTTCTGAAACTTTAAGTCCATTTTTCTCAAAACAGCACCCCGTAAAATGCATAACTTCGGCTGGAATTGAGATATTGACTTCAAATAAAGACCAAAATGTTCACAATTTCTTGCTCAATGAAAATATGCAAAAAACCCAAAATCGAGGTCCTTCACCTCAGGTAGGTTTTTCTCAAATCCTGCCACAATTTTGTCGGGTGTGAAGTCACAGAGAAAGTCAGACAGAGCAGATAAAAGTGAACTAAACTTCCATGCAAACAAAAAAGTAATAAAACAAAACATGACAAATAGCTGAAGTAGAACACCCCCAAAATATATTTTCAGTAAGTGATGACAGAGAGCTTGGACGAAATTTTCAGTTCACACTGACTAAAAAAAATCATTTATATGTTTAGAATTTGATTTACATTTTTATTTCTAATTAGTAACTGTTCAGTTGAATAAATGAAAAAAGTAATGTGGAGCACACTGGTAATAATCAGTTTCCCCACGACTTCAATTTTGCAAAATCCTTAGAAAGAAAAAATGATTCCTAATAGTTTTTACATAATGAGGAGCAGTAAGTAGGATTATCCCCTGATACTGTTGGCGGCCCAGGCTGTATCTGCCAATAGTGTTGGCGGATAAACCCAGGCAGTATCTGCCGATAACATTGGCGGATCCGCTGATAATGTTGACAGCCAAGGCTGTATCTGCCGATAATGTTGGCGGGTAAACCTGGGAAGCATCCGCCAATAGTGTTGCCGGCCCAGCAAGACCAGTGTATCTGCTGATAGTGTTGGAGGCCCAGGTAGTATCTGCCGATAATAATATAATATGATTGTGACACCTTTGCTTTTCCATTTCAGAATTAACCCATCCAACCATTTCTGATGCTTCAAAAAAAAAAGTGCAAAAAATGCTCTGAAACCAGGTGTTGTTTAGTTTGTGTGGGGAACAGAATGATGAACCAGTCTGCATTGAATGCCTTATTTGCTGCAGTGTAGAAGAATGATCTCATGACCAGCAAACCAGTAGGAGGAATGGCAAAGTTATTTTCCCCATCTGACGGTCTCAGGCAAACAGCGTCAGTATTTTCCATCAAAGCTGCCTCATCACCGTTCAATTCAACTGTTAAAATTAAAATGCCAGAGGATCCTAGTGGCAAAGAGACCAGAGAAGTACTGCAACTTTGGTGCTTTGATTTGTCATATCTCACACGTTCGTGGCAGTTCGTGATTTTGACAGCCTTGACCTTTGCCTTTTACCTGATCTATGGATACATGCAGGTAGTTATAATATGTCCTTTCTAGTACTGGCTTTGAAGAAAGCATATAATATCTGCGCTTGTGCTACTTTTAATGCCCATGTTAAGGAAACTACTTTTATTTTTTTTATTGCACAAAAATCTACATTAAAAATTTTACTTTGAAATTTTAAAATACTTTCTTTATAAATAATCGAATTTTGTTTAAATTGTTATTTTATCAGCATTGCTCTTTCTTTTAAGAGCAAAATTTTCTTTAGCTGTTTTGAAACCTGCCACACTTTTATTTTGTCTCTAGGAGTTCTGATTATTTATGTCAATTGTCATTTACAGGAACTTATTTTCAAATTAGAGGGATTTAAGCCATTTGGATGGTACTTGACCCTCATTCAGTTTTCATATTATACTGTGTTTGGAGTGGCAGAGCTGCAGGTCAAAGAGGATAAACAACGCAAGTAAGTGCGTATCATTTTTTATTTTTCTATCCCAGCTGTCAGAAACTGTAGGCCTATGTGGGTCTGCAGGTTTCTACTACTCAGTTTTGTTTATCCATCTTATATTCCACCTTACAAAGCTGTAAGCAAAAGACACTCTAGTAATCTATCGTTTAGTATACACTTTCACTGACGTTTTATTACTCTGGCCTGTCAGATTGCAATGGTCAGACTTCATAGCAAGTTGTGTTAGTTTTTGTATAATTTAGTGGGTTTGGATTGACTTAGATTTTAAAACCTTTCCATTCATATTTATGAGCTTATTGATTTCTCACAACAGTTTTTTCAATATTTTTTTTTTTCACCTCTTCCTAGAATGTGCAGATCTCTGTAAATTGTGCTTTCTGCAAATGTTTCAGGATACCTCTGAAAATGTATTTGCTTCTGGCTTTTCTGACTGTTTCCACAATGGGATTATCCAATACATCTGTGGGCTATCTGAACTATCCAACGCAGGTCATCTTCAAATGTTGTAAGCTGATACCTGTCCTCGTGGGTGGCATTCTTATACAAGGTAAATATTCTCATAGATTATCACAGCAACAGCTAATTGTTCATATCAGTAAAAAAGTAATGCTTTCTTTTGTTTCTCTTTGTGTTATTCTTTTTGACCTGTTTCATTTCAGTTTGATTTACCATTATCCTCTTTTCTATTTCAAATGGTCAGATGAAATGTAAAAAGATTTGTCTGATTATAGCACGAATGAATAGAATGTAAATTTTAAGATGGATCAGAATATCTCTACAGGGAAATAAATCTATGATCAGTTTTGTACACAGTGGTATTTCACCCATTTCAGGACATGAAGTAATGCCAGAACTCCAGAAAATGGTATAAAAAATACTGCAGGTGTTCTTTTCCTTTTTTTTACAATTTTTAAATTATTGGTGTTGTGCACTGCTGTTTTTACCTCCATTATTATAATTATTACAACATTTATTGACATTTACCATCCAACAGTGACTGAATATAAAGCATTTTTTTTCTCTTACTCTTATGGTGTGGTGGGGATGCTCTTTGCCATTTTTGTGTCATCACAGAGAATTGTTAATCATAGATCTTATAGAATCTGGTGTCTACAGTAAAAAGTTCCCCTACGTCATGTACATCATTTACCTCTAATGGAAAAGCATGGAAGTTGTAATGAAATGACATCATTTGTACTTGTCCATTTAATTGTAATGCAAAGCAGACAACATGCAGGTGAATGCCTGGGGAGGACAGAGCAGTCATATTAAATTTAACTTTGCTTTTAATCTTGTCTTTAAATTTCTGCATTTTTATTACATTTATCCTTGGTATCCCTAGGAAAAAGGTTCAGTTTCATTGACATCTCAGCATGTATTTGTATGAGCATTGGACTCATCTTGTTCACACTGGCAGACAGCTCTGTGTCCCCGAATTTCAACACATATGGTAAGAGACATAATAATGTATTGTATAATAATAAAAATACTAGTATAGCACCATTTCTTGTCTTGTCAACCGTAGGAAAATCTAGGAAAAGACAGCTAAACATGAATGGTGAGGGGTTTATTGAGAAGACATTGTTCAAGTACTATGCCACAATTCTGTCGGTAGGGAGAAAGAATAGATGGCTTTTTTGTTTTTTATCTTAATTAAATTAGCTGTGCATACTGTAATTGAAATGACTACTGACTGGCTGCAATTCCGTCAGTAGAGATGATGAAGTGACTTAGAAGGAAAGCTCATTCCATTTCCTAAATAGTGTTTAGAACATGAATTTTGAATCAGAAATTTGAAAGGCTAAATACAAAAAAAAATCTATATTATAAGATGTTATACAATTTAATTCTGATGTTTGTTTTATGTGTCAAAATAAATGTCAGCTTCCATTTTATGGTATTTGATGCAAGCTTGCTCACCATGTTCAGCTCTGGTTTTCATATGCTCATACTAAGATTTCCTTGTCGGGTGTGCATTGTAGCATCATGAGAATGGAGTGTTTTCAGTAACATGCTGGTGATCTGCCTATCTCAGCACTTGCCTTTCTGCTATTAAATTGTTTCTTTCCTTCATTCAGGGGTTGTTTTGATATCCTTGGCTCTGTGTGCAGATGGGGCCATTGGTAATGTGCAGGAGAAAACATTGAAACAATATGGAGCCAGCAATGGAGAAATGGTACGAAGAGTTTTTATTTTTCTTTAACGGTGCTGTACACTTTATTGATATTTAGTGTAACCTCCTCGTCCAAGGAATTTATAATTTTACCACAGTGTCAACTGGCACTGGTGTTCACAAAAGCTTCTGAAAATAGCTCTATTCATCCACTTGCAAGCTTTTTAAACCTTTGGGAGACATTTTCTGACCATATATACTAACCACACACATCCCCCCAACTTATTTTGCAGAGAATATGAATGTCCAGAGTTCAAGAATTCAGTGTGCAGAACCAGAAAGAAGTTAGAGAAATGATATTGCCACTGTTTGTACTTGTATTGAATAAATTATAAATATAAAGCAAGATTTAAAAATTGTTTATTTAGGTGATTTTGACAACCATCATTATCACTTATAAATTCCAGTTGCTTTAAAACAAGTCTTGAAAACTAAAGCTTGCTCAGTTGTGACTTGTGTGCCATAAGCACTCTGTATACTCCAGTCAGCTTTTGAAGAGAAATACTGATCATACTCAATTTGCTGTATTTTGTTAAATACTTTCTACACTTGCAGGTACTATACTCCTATGGCATTGGTTTCCTGTACATTCTTGTTGGTTTGATTGTTTCCGGGAATTTTTTACCTGCTTTTTACTTCTGTCAGGAGGTAAAGTCAATTTTCCTAGAATTTGTGATAATTTAAGTCTTTTTTGCGGATTGTTCAGGAGGCACAATTTAATTTATGCAAAAGTTGAAATCAATTACTGAAAAGAATCAATTGATGTGCTTGTGTATAGATGGTAGTGATAAAATTCGAATGAGATTTTCTACTTTATATGTTTGTTTTGATTCTCTCAAAAAACGGGTTAAGATTTTAAAAAGTCCAAAGTATATATAATTATATTGTCATTTTCTGCTGTTTTGCCTCCTTTCACTGACTCACAATTGCAACGATACTGTTCCATTACAAGACATTATGAGTAATCAGCAATGTAAAGTGATGATGGAGAATTTGATGCCAAGTGGTTTGGTCTTAGAAAGTTAATGAAATACATTGATAATGACATACAGTCTCTTCGTCCACAGTTTATGTTAGCCAATGGAATGATGAATTGGGATCCAGATATAACAAAATCTTGATGTGCCATATTATCATTTCTTCATTTGCAGCATCCTGTAGAAACCTATGGCTATGCTGTGATATTTTCTGTGACCGGCTACCTAGGACTGTATGTTGTTTTAACCTTGGTCAAATCATTTGGTGCATTAATAGCTGTCACAGGTATGTGTTGTCACTTTCAGTTGGTTATGGTGAATGGTACTTGATACGTTCTATAACATTCCATCAGTGTAATCATTAAAGGATTTTTAACTGCTGAGTGTATTCTATCTGGGGTGAGACTGCAGTCAGAGAGGGTCCTCTGGATTACCACTCTCGCTGCAGCATGTCTGGAATGTATTATGAAAATTTGTTGCACAGTTGAGTTTGAAATTTTTGGGACAAAAGTTGCAATGGCCACTGGCAAGATTTATTCTAAGAACTGTAAGAATGCCTTGGATATGCATCAGCCCACAAGATCAAACAAGTAACATTTAATGTACTGAATTACAAAATTGAATTTGTTAGTAGTAGTATCCCCTACAATATTCAGATGTTTTAGATACTACTCAAATTTTCTAAATGATGTCAGCAAACGTAGCATTTTCTATGGTGTGGCTCATGCTATGCTTTTCATCCCATCCACATTAACCAACTGTGTGCTGTTCTTATCATTTATATTTGATGTCTTCTGTGGATAATCTTTGTTAAGAATGTTTCCAAATCGCCATGGTGCTGACCTTTTGGCCTAAGTCATATTTTGCACTTCTGAGAAAATCGCAAAAAACTTATTTAAATTCTTTTTGCAGTGCAGTCGGACTTAGGCCAAAATGACTCTAGGTAAAAGTGGCCATCATCCATGTTGGCTGAAACAACCCTAGAACCAAAATGGTCTACGTCTATGAATGAGTTAGGCTTAGGCCATTACAGAAAGTTTTATTTCCAGGATAATGGCTTGGCACTTTTGAATGATTTTTACATTAATAGATGGACCATGGCTAGGGCAATGACGTAACAGGTACATTCTGTTTTGGCCTAAGTCTGACTTAGGCCAAAGGTTAGCACCATGACGAAATGCTTCATTAAAGCAAGAATTTAAAGGTTTTGATTTTTTTTCTTTGTGTGAAGATTCTTCAAAATTTATTTCTGTCATGTTTGTAATTACAATATTATTATAATGAAGCCCTACTCTTTGACAGTTCATATTTTTATTTGTTCTTACACAGTGACCACATGCAGAAAAGCTGTGACCATTATTTTATCATTCATCTTCTTCACAAAGCCATTCACCTTTCAGTAAGTATTTTGTTTTATATAGGAAAATATTTTAAGGTTGACTGATTTATGACAGGAATCAGAATCCTGGGACACCGGGCCTCCCCGTAAGTGCTCCTCTCCCTGGTCTGAGATCCATTTGAGGGTTTTGCCACAAATTGTCCCAGTGGCCAGCTGGTTCCATATTTGTTTAAGGACGTGCTGTTCATTGGGGCAGTTCCTATCATTCTACTTTTCCATGAAGAAAATGTGAAGGGACGATATGGCTGGCATTCAAAAATTGAAAATTAAAAAATTATTTCAAAGATAGAATAAAAGGAATCTGAACCTATCAGACTGCACCTCCTTTTTCTAATGAACATTTTCATTTGTATTCAAACTGTTGCTGAGAAAGAATGGTATATCAATCTGCAAACACCTGCATATTAATATCTGACACACAACATTTGTGTCTGATGTTAAGTTTTTGGTTTATGAAGCACTAGCTGAATAGCTCAATAACTGTTACAGCTCTTGTATTTTGCTGACAGAGTCAAGATTCCAGTGTATGAAACTTTGTAGTAGATAGTGAAGGTCCAATATGTGTCATACATACCCACGTATATGTAGTTAGAAATATTATCCCACAAAAGATGAAAAGAAAAACAGTTATATGGCTTTAGCTGCTTCTAAAAGCAATTGACAGAAAATGTCACAGATATAAAATACTTTTGGATTTTCAAACCTAGTTCAGAAGCTGAAATAATACTAATTGATGTGCTTCATGTGAGAGACGGTTATCTTTTTCCCAAAATAAAGAAAGTTGAAACCATTATCAGTATCTAATGGCAGAATTCATCATAAATATGATCTTTGTTTCCCCAGGTACTTATGGTCAGGCTTGATTGTTATAATAGGCATCTATCTGAATCTGTATAGCAAGAACAAAGTCAGCTGGGATGCCAAGATTTTGCAGTTTTCACAGAGATGGGGCCTTGTCAAGAGAGAGAGAACCCTTGCCCCTGAAAATATTGTTTAATGGGTACTAGTATCTCAATCAGGACTGCTTAATATGACAACAGATTTTGACAGTAATCAATGTCAAAAGTAAAATTTTAAAAGAGTTGAACCCAATACTGCCTAACCTACTTTCACAAGTCTACCTCCCTTCTGGGCAAGCAAAAGGGTGCAACTATTATTTTGAAAATATTTGCTTTTCAAGAAATAAAATACTTGGAATGTGAATTTTGAGTTTTGTTTCCTGTGTCTGCATCACTGTCACTGTTTTCATTCTGCAATCGATAAGTCCAAACCATTTGAAGTCCTTGTTTCATCCCTTACCTCTCAGATAAATTGTAAAAGATCTTGAAATGCTATGTTCACATACACATTTTCTGAAAAAGTGTCCAAGGGAGATGATTGAATTTTTCTGTTTCCACAAGGAAGAAGATCATGGCATCGTCTTACGTCATGTTCATCATTGTATTTTCAATATCAAAAACTCTAATTGCCTGGAAGCCTTTAAAACACCATGTCAAATATGGCAGCCCCCTGCACTTTGCAGGCTGAGGCATTAGGCAGGACCACCTCCCTGCAGTCTTGATGGTGCTACACGCACAAATGATTAGGCAGTATTGGGTCAAGATTACGTCTGGAGCAGGTATTACACATTGTGGTATCAGTTAACAGTTTATGCTTTATTCTTTGAAATATGACATCCTGGGATCCCTTTGAATTTTATCAAAATACTCATGGGAAGATAGTGGGTTTTTGTTTTTTTTGTTGTTGTTTTATTCAGTTCTTAAACTTTTTATTTTACCTTTTCAGTGAAAAGTATAATTTCTTCAAGTTTATTGCTGCTGTTACTTCAGTAATTCCCAAATGTTATACCCAGTGGATGATCTATAAACAGTTTTCAGAATCCAAATGGCCAGATTATGTTTTGTCCCATAAACCTGACAATGTGTGTGTTAAAAATGAATCATTTCGAAAGAAAATTTTATGCAGTGGAACCTGCTTAAGCTGAAATTCAAGGGGATGGACAATTGTATTTCGTATTAACAGTTTTTTGGATAGAGAGTTAATGGTTTAAAATCGCAGTTTTCAGTTTCACGAAGATTAGTGGTACAAGACACCCTGTAACTGAATGTTATTACCTTTCTTGTTGTACTGGACCCAATAGTATTAATTAAGAAAACATGAGCATTTTCATTTCATTCAATGCGGCTTCACTTTAAGCAGGCTTCATTCACTGTATAATAAAAAAAATCAGCTGGGCTTTTTTGGCCCATTCACCTATCTCGACCATCAGAAGTTTGCAAGTGTTTCCTATTGGGGTCAGTAATTTTATGATATCTGCTCAAGGTCAGACTTAATCACCATTTAACAAAAGAATGTGTCAACATTTTGGACTAGACCAAATGAGTTGTACATTGTTATCACAAAATAATGATGAATATGAAACCATGCAGTAAATTACTGTAAAAAGGAAACCCTCGTGCTTTCTTAATCAAAATGCTATCTTTCCTGTTTGCATTTTCTGCAAATTTATGAGTTTGCCAGAATAATGTATACATTTCTTAATTGAAATAATTCTGTCTTGATAATTAAAATGTCGTTAAATTACATAATTCTGTAATTTAACACTGGGATGAGACAGAATATTTCATGCCTTATACCAATATGAATGTTATACGAAATGTGCAGTGGATCTCATTTTCATCTGTCCTTGTGATAATTAATATTCATGCTTTTTGTCCGACATTTTTAATAACAGTGAATGGGTCACATTCTTCATTCAGTTCATAACAACCAGAAAATGTTATTGTCTTTTACTCCTCATCCAAAGCCATTTTCCAATCATATGGAGGCTGTGCCTTAATAAATCAATGTAAATGGCAATTTTGTTAATTCTGTGAAGCCTGCATTACTGATTAGATTCTGTATCAACAAAAATGACATGAGCCACTGAGAGGGAAAGGCTTCAGAAGTTGGTGTGTGGTGCAGTTTGCCTGGCCTGTTCCCAGGTATACTCAAGTTTGTTTAACACCTGTGATATTATGTTAAGATTGGTTTTGGTTGTTAACCCTCGTCCTGGTGGGGTACATGCGAGGGTACCATTGTGGCCCATATTTTCCCGCCCAGGTCCTGCAGGAGGCCACATGTGTGTATAACAACGCAGCATCTCCTGTGTGTTTACTCGGTTGCTCCCACTGATGGTTTTGTTTTTTTCTTTAATTGTGCTTGTTTATCTGTTCTGCCACCCCTACAATATGTAACAAAAATGGTATCGTCCGATTACGCCGAAATGTAGTAACTATCTGTCATATTCATGTAATAGTGCTAACGGTCATAGTTCAAACTGGGGAAAATCTACTTTGATGCTGGTTATCATCTACATGCGATATGATAACAAAGGGGACATCTGCTTATTTGAGAAGCCATTCTGTGTGTAATTTTGAATTCCAATGTAATACTCAGGGGAATGCTGCATATGGGTGTTTGTCTGTCGGTTTCTCATCGGCGAAAACTGAGAAAATTACCGACTTTGTTGTTGATTATTGTCTTCATTTGATGTGGTAATTTGAAAGATTTTCTGTTGGTTAAACGACTTTAAGGTACATGTGTGAACTGCACAAGGTGGAAATAAAATCTCTTACCAGTCATTAAGAAGTTTGTGGTTAGAAAACAAAAATAATGGAGATCGGGCTTTAAATCAGTGGAGGAGGGAGAAGGCATTGTTATGATAAATGTAGTTAGTGTGTTAAGCTTGGCTTAAAAATAAATTGTTAACCTGACAGCCCAAATTAGGGACAAAAAAAAAGCACAGACATCTGTTTTAAATGAATGTAAATGCAGAACATTCTTTATCATTTGCCTTCCATTTACAATAAAAGTTATTGTATCTCTTCAAAAGTACCCTATCCAAATATTATTGGGGCCACTTATGATTTATCCAGCATATTTTTTGTTATTGCATGCTAACATACATGTAAATATGAAGCACGTTTATAAAATGACCCGACCGCCGAGGAGTGGCAACACACAAGTGATCGGCTGTCTGGCCACCGGCTATCCCTGCATGAGGCGTAAAGTGGACGAGTTCTCTGAACGTGGCACAAGAGTTAAGACCATGTTGTTTGCTTTATATCATTAACAAAGAAAAGCAATGCTAATTTTTCCCAAATTTAATCCATTTATTGGATTCTGCTCTTTTTTCTGTTCTGCTGACACTGTTTTGTGCACGTATGTGTGTATATGTAGTGTATTTGTTTTGGTTGTGTTTGGCCCCGTCATGAAATAAATGTAAATGAGATTTTTCTCAGAGCTTCCTTAGATTATATTTCTATTTATGTTATGGCAACAGAATTTGAAGTTTGCACTCTCAAATCTAGCTATGCATAGAATTTTTAGCTATTCCTTCTTTTCTTTATTCTTAGGTAATAGTCCACAAGTTTAGTAGGTTGTTTAGAAAATCGGAGCATCTAAAAATTATTTCAATTTTAATTGATTTTCAGTTGATTGCTGAGCAAAATATTTGTATTTTGTATTTGTATAACTCTTTAATCCCATTTGGGAAATTTGCCTTTGTGCCATTGCAGCCCAGTTACAACTGGAGCAGGCACGTCGTCGCCACAGTGCAGCGCCGGTCGGCGGTTCTTTTTTTTATTTTGGGGGGAGGAGGGAATGGTAGAGATGAATTTTATTTAATTTTGCCCGGGCAGCGGCCTGTTCGGCCTGCTCTTTATGATTTCCAACTGCCAAGGGATCTTTAACGTGCACACGGGCCCTCCGAATTTTTTCGTCCTTATCCGAGAAGACTAGGTACTCGATCCTACCCACTGCCCACTTTTATCACCATTACTTGATATTTTTCATATTTCTGTATCTCTATAGTTTTATAGATGTCTCTGTGTAACATGTCATAAATGAAAATGATTCCCTTTGGCTTAACAGGCTGGAGCACAGTTAAAATTGTTTTTGGTAAGAACATGTGTCAAGTACATGTAACAATAAAATGATGTTACTTTCGGAGGTCTGGCACTTTAGATATGTTTGAGGCTAAATATTTACACAGCTCAAGTACTGCTAGGTGTGGGGGAAGCCTGTTGGTTTGTTCTACATATATTGTATTTGTGATGTTGACCCTGATGCTTTGCACAGCATCCCCACTCCGAAAATTTTGCATGGCTTCTGTCTTTTTGGCATAAAAAGAATTTTGGGAGAAAAAACTGTATGGCCCGGAACTTCCAGTGAAAGATGAAATAAAATTCAGAATTTCATGGAACAAATAATGATGTGAAGTGAAATAAATCAGCCTAAACCTGCAGAAGTTGTGCTACTTTTTGAAATGCTGGGATCTTTCTTGAGTCTTTGAATTGGACTAAATGAATCCAATCTTAAAAATTGATAAAGGGTGACCATGTTGTGCTTGTAAGCTGACTGTCATTAGGGTTTACTTTGATTGGTATGTTTTATTCACAAGGTTCATAAATATATATGACATGTAGCTTCATTTTGTGACTACTGTGTTCACAACAGTCAGGTTTTCAATATGGAAAATGCAGGGAGACCAAAAGCTATTTTGTCCTAACATTCTGTGCGTAAGCGATGCCAAGAATGAGGTCAATTTGAGCATTTGATTTAACTCAATTTTTAATTTACATGATGTTTAATTCATTGTGTTGAAATATAATGGGTTCTGATAACTGTTGTTGAAATATAACTGGGTTAATAAAATAATACGGTAAAATAACCTTTGGCTCACCCTGTATATCTATATCTATGCTGCGAAATGAATTTTTTGACAATGTCTAATTTTCTCACATGTTATCCACAGCGTCGTTCTGTTATTTATTATGACTACCTTGTCACTGATACTGACTAGACTGAAGTTTTATGCAATGTCATGTGGATTTTGAACATTTAGAATCTCTGGTGAAATGTCACTGTGATGGGCTTGAATTATGTTGGTAAATCATTGTATTTTGTATGTGTGTTTGGCAATGTAATCTTTTTTTTTTTTCAGCATTATGTTACCAAAGTTCTAATTAAATTTAGATCTGTGGAGCCAGTGCATGCACTAAGTTTAAGAAGTATTGGCTCAAAACTGACAAAGCTCACTAGATCCTCTCTGACAAGCCCAGAAATTTACGACTTCAGACCAAAGAAATAGAAAATTAAAACCGTAAATGGACACAGTGCCAGACCAGAGAACTCATATATTATATAATATGTAATTATGTTGATTTGTGGACAGATAGATTTATCAAGACAGCTTGAGTTTTGGCTTTTGTGTTTGGAGAAAGCATGTGGACAAATAACAGCCACATTGTGCTAGGAAAAAGCAAGAGGACAGACAGATTATAACAACAATAGGACAGACCTACCAGAAGCATCCACCAAACCACCAGCTGTCAAGACCAGCATATCAATGGTGTCAGGAGCAATCCGGCCAAGTCGAAATAAGCAAATTTTACAGGAGAAACAAAAAAACTGCCTCTAAAACTAATGGGAAATGGACCTAGCCGGTTTGATCACATGCTTATTTTGAGTATTTCTACTGGATAATGGTAACAGCTACTTTTACATATGATGCAGGATTCCAGGCTTCCAGAAATTGGTCGTGTCTTACATACATTTTGTTTTGTTGATAGATTTGTGAAGATGTATCTGTTAGACTGCCAATATTTGACAAAGGGGAAATGTCTCAAGTTGTAGGTGGTTTTAATAAATTATTTTTAATCCATGGGATATTCAATGTATATGTACTCTGGTACTGTGATTTTTGTGGGGAGAATAAATTATTATATTGGATATAATTTTTTTATCTCCTGTGTGTGTGTTCCTACTGTGGCTGATATTTTGATTTTCTTGTAAAGATGTCTTCATTATTGACTTCATGTTCTTGACATTGCTTAACCTAATCTCTCAGAATACTGCATAAAATACGAATAGAACATTCACCTTCATCCTTCAAGCAGCATACCCACCATCCTTCCATATAACCATTCTCATTATGAATACATGTAATAATGATTTAGAGGGACAGCTTTCAGTGCAGTGTAAGGAACAGGGCAAAATATATTAATGTCCTTTGTTTTCACTGGGTTACAAATCTTATAACAAATGACTGTTATTACTTGTATGTACATACCCCAATCATTTTGCCCTAGGGGCGCATGCGCAACCCTAACCACTTCCTTATCCTTAACCCTAAATCTTATTGGATTCCTAACCCTGCCCTAACCCTTTCAACCAAAAGACAGGGGGAAAACAAAAAAGAAAATCTGAAAGAATAATTAATTAAGGCTGTTGTAGGGGGGGGGGGGGGGAGCTTTCTAGCCCTGGAGCTACAAAAGGCTTTAATATACAAACCCCTAGAGCATAACAGTTGGGGTGTGCACGTACAAGGAACAACAATCTGGTGAAATACTTGGATATTGAAACAGTCATAATTAATAACAAAAAATACTGAACTTGTAAGGACGTCAAACAGGTGAACAAATATCAACTACATGTACCTGAATAAGAAACAACAACAGCCCAAAGAAATATTTCATGGCTACCATTTATTTATTTACTTTGAAAAAAAAAACAAAAACAAATTGATGGTGGGTAAAATCATTAGATAAACACAATATACAATTCTAGAATTGAAGGGAATTTGAAGAAATAAACTGCGCAACCAATAAATAGAGAATTCTTTAGGTATGTACACACATCCAACTCGATGTCACAAGTAGTGAAAGACAGGAATGTACGCAACAAGTGAAATACAGCATTCACTGATATGTGCATCAGGTCATTTTCATCATTATATTGCTCAACATTTGACACAGTGTGTCGTGAAGGCCTCTGGAAAATCCTGGCGAAGTTTGGGTGTCCACCCGAATTCATCACAATAGTGCGCCAGTTTCATGATGGCATGCAAGCTGCAGTCAAAAGCAACGGCAGTGTTTCAGAGCCCTTTGCTGTCACAAATGGGGTAAAACAGGGTTGTGTCTTAGCCCCAACTCTGTTCAGCATCATGTTCTCTGCAATGCTACAAGAAGCCTTTAGCTCTCCTCCTCAAGGGGTAAGCATCAAGTACCGAACTGATGGCAGTCTATTCAACCTCAGGAGACTTCAGGCAAAAACCAAAACCAAAAGTACTCAAGTCTGTGACCTACTATTTGCTGATGATTGTGCACTTCTGGCACACGATGAGGATAGCATGCAAAACTGTGTTGATAAGTTCTCTAGTGCCTGTGACAACTTTGGCCTCACAATAAGCACAAAGAAGACGGAAGTGCTCCATCAGCCTACTCCAGACGACAAGTATCCTGTGACCCCAAATATCAAAGTCCATGACAGTCTTCTGAAGGTGTCGGAGAACTTCACCTATCTTGGCAGTACACTGTCTTCCACGGCTCGTGTTGATACTGAAATTCTCTCAAGAATCAGCAAAGCCAGCTCTGCATTTGGCAGGCTTCGAAAGAGAGTGTGGGATGTTGCCGGCATTCGCACAGACACTAAGCTGAAAGTGTACAATGCTGTGGTCCTTCCCACCCTACTCTATGGGGCTGAAACCTGGACAGTGTACCAATCGCATGCCAGAAAGCTAAATCACTTTCATCTGGCCTGCCTTAGAAAGATCCTAAGGATCAAATGGCAGGATAAAATTCCAGACACTGAGGTCCTCAATCGTGCCAAGGAATTGAGCATCTTCTGCCACCTGAAAAAAATTCAGCTACGTTGGGCAGGACATGTTGTCAGAATGCCCGACTCCAGACTCCCTAAGCAAATCTTCTTCTCTGAGCTCTCCAATGGAACGAGGAATGTTGGGGCCCCAAAGAGACGGTACAAAGACACTCTCAAGCAATCACTGAAGGCCTTTGCCATTGATGTGAGTGAGTGGGAAAAGCTCTCGCTTGATCGTGCAAATTGGAGGGCGGCCCTTACCAGAGGCAGCAAAGCATGGGAAGCTGACAGAGTCCAGCAGGCTATCAAAAAAAGAGAACGGCGCAAGAAAAGGCCCAGTGGTACTGAACCAACGGAGCACTCTTGTCATTTATGCGGAAGGGTCTGCAGGGCAAAAATAGGACTTATCAGTCACATGAGAAGCCATAAGTCATGAAAGAACAGTCTTTCCATTCTGTCCTCTGTGTCCTTTAGTTCTCTTCATTGTCCATGTGTTGAAATTCTCAACAATTTCTGTTCTTTATTCCTCTGGTGTTGTTAAGGTCATCATCATACCTGATGGACGAACTATTATTGCTCAACAAAAGTAAAGGCTCTCTAATACAATGAAATGTCACAGCATATATTTTCTTCACCAAAGACGTCTTTGAAATCTAAATCTAATCCTCAAAGGCTTTGAAGAAAAAATCTGTCATTCTATTATGCATTTTTTTGTTTTGTTATGTATCCAAAAGCAAACTGATGTTGATGGGTCCATTTTCACTCTGAATCTTGAGCATTTTCCAATAAAATAGACCTCGTATACTACCATTGATATAAAATGCATGAAGTGTATTTACTGATTCACCTGTGAAGTAAACTTTCAAAGCACCATTGTTCCTGAAAAAAATTGCTGCCTCTGTTAGTGAGAGCTTGATAATTACTTTCTGAATGGAATGAAAATAAATCACACTTTCCAAAAATGATGATTTTTTCATTCGCAAAATAATTATCCAAACTGCCAAACACTGGACAAGCTCGCCGTTGTTATCTTCAGACGAAAGATTCATTTCAGAAATGGCCTTTAAATTTTGTGAAGCAGTATAATGTGATTACCAACAGTTTCAATCTCAAACCTTACTGGTTTGTCAAATTCACACATTTTCCATTCTAATGAATGTTTTGACACTTTTCTTTCGTTTCCAAGGTATACAATTGCTAGTGGGTTAATACGTAATGATTTTCTGGAATTTGAAAACTTAGACCATACAATTAGTGGTCATGAGGGAACCAGTTGCTCTCATAGGTTTACTTAATTTTTCAAACTTCATCTCTTTTCTAGCCACACTGCAATAATTGAAGTGGAAACAGCTGTACAACAACAGGTTTTAAATAACTCAAAGGATGTGCAATCATTTTTCTGGCTAATCACCATAGCTGGCACAAGACAGGGACGACCATTCCAAACCTGTTCACCAGACATTCCTCCATATTTTTTCGCCTCTTCATCACAAAGCAAAATATCAAATTTTTCACTTTTCCCACTTCTTGCTAATTCTCTTTTCTTTTCTTTTTTTACTTTGTTACTGACCCTCATTTCCCTTTACCTCCAATTTACCCATTCCAATACAATTTGTCACATGGCGGAGCATTTGTCAATCTCCTCACTTCAATAAGCAGTCAAGCAGAGTGAACTCTCAACAGCCAATCTCAGCACAAGCAAAAAAAAACCCATCTGAATTCTTTTTATTTAGAGCTCATTCGCTCTCCACTGGCCCTAGTGGTGTGCTCTGTAAGTACACTGTGCAAAAATAATCACTAATTTCGCCACTGTAACCTGGTATAGCTTACACTATGACAATAAAGTATTCATTTACAATACAGTATGCAAATCATTCTCTTTAAGAGAAGCAGTGAGACAGTATTAGAACGGCTGATTCTATGATGGCTGTTGGCAATATTGCTACATGTATGATTGTGGTTCTTTAAATACTAGAGGCAAAATGCAAAATTTTATAAAAATAACAGACTTCTGACACTTTACCTGAGATTTTAAAACAACTGCAATCATCTGTATGATCCTAATTAAGTTATGGATCATAATTACAGTGAAATTTTAATACAAAAACAAAAAAAAACAAAACAAAACAAAAAGCTGGTCTTTTTGGTAATATGAGAAAGAAAGTTAGACAAGCGTGAACTGTACCTTGCAACTATTACAAGTGCCTATTCGTGAAATGTACTGAACTTGTCTGACATCCTCTGGCTGATATAAATTGATATAAAACTCTGTGCCAGATATCATTTAGTACAAGCTCTGTACTAATACCCTCACCTTATATGGCTCTACCCAAAATATCCTCTACACTGCCTCACAAAGTTCACCACTGTCTGCAGAACAGTATAAAACAGCTTACCAACTGAATCAAAATTAAATCTTAATGGCTGTAAAATGTAAGTACACAGTATTAAATGACACGACAAGAATTATTCTGTTATGGCAGTTAACACATGATTAATTGACAATTGTTAATCCCGATAGCACTCTAGGAATGAAAAAATAAAGGTTGAGTTCAAATAATTGCAAACAATCAAAATTTACATGGACGTCACAGAATTCATTGTATCGACATGTCTACAGTACCTATAATATAAACATTTACTTTTTCAATATCAAATGTGTTCAGCATTATGGCTTATCCCAGTTGCAAACGACAGTAGCATACCAATAATAATTATATTTGTTAAGTATAGTGGTGCAATATCTGTTGGGAATAATAAATACAGCTACTTTTTTAAAATACATTTTATAACCCAATCAATTTTATTACAAGATATATCTGAAATGAGAGTTGATGTTCCATGTAGTAAATAAACAATGCATTTTATATTCATTTAAAACCTATTCCACAATGTGGAATAATAGTTAAAAGAAAACAGATCATATTTCTCATACAAAATGAGCCAACATGCTCATTTTCAAGCTTATTTAAATGTAAGGGACACCAACTTCTTTATAAGTCATCTCATAATATATTTTGACTGAGCATGACATTATTTAAGAAGCATGATAGAGACAATGCATCATTCCTCTATTACAAAGCATTTCTGCAACTCCTACATGTCGTGGAGATAGCAGATAACATGATTGTCTGATGGACGACAACACTTTAAAATAATCCTGTTCTCCGGTAACACTGAGATTTTCAGACTACAATAACATGCAGTATTGAAATATAACCAAATCCAGAGGGAATAATACATTAGTTTATGCTATGCTCTTTACAGCCATGGGCAGAAATGGCTCACCGAAGTTCAAAACTCAAGCATAATACACAAGGTGGTATCCCATCTAATAGAATGTCAACACTGAGAAGTTAGATGAAATGGCACACTGACATTGATTTATATTCTGAGATACACAAAGTGCACACCTGAATACTCATGTTCTTTTTCATTTCTAAAGGCAGCCTGTACGACTGAAGTTGGACTTCACATTCCTGAGAAATGCAATACTAAAGCAATCAAGTTTCTGAATAGTGTAATCTTTGGTGCAGGGAATAAAACATTCTTAAATTTTCAATCAACAAAAAATAATAATATAATATTTATATCCTCAAATGAACAATACTCTTTGGAATAAGAGATGAAATTTCAGACATAATTCTACATTATATCAGAAAACATTCTACAGGCCTTGATTGATGCAGAAAAAAAGAATTGTCACCAAACTGAAAGCAGCATTTGTCCCCAACCTGTACACAAAAGATGGGAATGTATCAAAAATATGACTTTTTGTGGTTCGAAAATTGGATTTTGCAGTTGACACACTGAAGAAATGTTGCAGCGATGTCAAGACCATGTGAAGATCACGACATTTCGAAAAAAAGGGGGCTGAATAAGTCCATGAATACAGCAAAGATCTAGACTGGGATGAAAATAAAGTTCATTACATTATATATAGCAGTTCACACTACTGGCATGTGCTAACCATGCTGATGTAGAATTAGAGAAAGACACAGATGGACAGGTAGCTGGGATGAACACACTGAAATCAAAACAAGAAGGCATGAAATAAAGCTTGGACTGGAACAAAATAATTTCAACATCAAAAATGTTCTAGTCTAGCTATCTTTGCTACAGAGGTACAGCTACAATTGTACCAAAATTAAGGTCATTCATTTAACTTTCATGCAAAACTGTTTATTTTCCGACAAATTCTTGTCAGTGTGAAGTGACACAACAGTCTGCATTCATCATTCCAGCACTCCTCTGCGTAATCCTTTCAAGGTATTTTTGTACGGTTAAACTATTGACCCAAAATATTAATAATGATTTTAAAAAGTAAACCAACTAAAGACACATTTGAAATTTTACAAAAGAAGCCAAAAACTAAATTAAAACAATAATATTCTTAATAATAATAATTGGCTGTTTTGAGTATGCTCTTTCCTTAATTCCATTCCTCCATTTTCCAGGGTTCTGATTTTAATGGAGGTGGTTTTTCAATGTATCATGATGCAAATAATAATTTTTTTTTTAAATACATGGAAATAAATAAAATTCATTAGAAGGCTTGTTTGCACTAAACATCAAAAATGATGAACTTTATCTAGACTTTTCACATCTCACAGATCTGAACAAAAATATCTCTAGAAATGAGTATGACTGCGGCAAAGCAAATTAACATAAACCTGTTGTTTTTTTTTCTATTCTAAACCGTCAGCAGACTTGTTCTATGCAAAAACATTTTTTGCTGGTTATACATTGATGTGAACAAAATATGTCTTTTAAGACTTTCATGACTAATCTTTTGCTTCAAATGTTCAAAAATATGGCTTTTGCTCATTACTCATTTGAAAAGAGACATTCTTTCTTAATTTACAGTAAATTTCCTGTTTCAGTGAACGACTACACCACTGATATCATCTAGTATGGATTTCACTATCACAATGATGACGTGCATTTAACTTTCAAACTTTCATGCTGAAATGGTTTAAATTCCCGCATATTCAGGATGTTTTTCCTTTGTTGTTCTACAGAACGATCAAATGTTTGGGTTGAAATAGCCAACAACAGCATGCTTTCAGACTTCTTGCACAGAAAAAAAACAACAAAAAAACATTAAAGGAGAAACCAGTTCTGAGTTCAAAGTTTCAAATGAATGATGAGCCGATAAGCTCCAAAAATATAGAAATTGGTTTTTTTGGGGGGGGAGGGGGGGGGGGGGAGACAGGGGTAGGGATCAGTGTCATCAGCCAGTTGTGAGTCAACTGTTGCTAAAATTGGAATTTTGGTACAGCTTGGTGTATCTTTGGCTGTAGGTGGTCTGGGAATTCCAGTTGACAGGAGGCTTCACGTCACGACCAGCCAGGTAGCTGAAGTTCAAAGGTCACAAAGTAGACATTTACACTGCACTGACATTCATAATATATTACCATATGGGTGTCTCAAAAAACTGTGTACGCACTTTGAATATTCATTAATACTATGTCAATTGAGATACACCCAGGATTTTTAACTCGAAAGGGACAGATGTGTAATTATTAATTGCATGTATTCAAACTGATTAGTGATAGTCATTCTGAACTGGACACATGTCTATGCAGTTTAATAGCAACATTAAGCAGCTCATATGCACAAACATTTTTTTTGAGACATCCCGTATGTACAGTTAGCACTTAAAATATCTATTGGCAATGCAGCTTAGATGTCACAAAGCCAGAAAGTCCAAGCTAGAAATCTTGTATAATTATCTTTCCATCCAAATTACAGATTAAGAGCAGTTTCAAAACATGTTGGTTTCTTGAAAGTTCTCCCTACTGCTATTTAATTCAAATTATTAACAATATTGAAATCAAATTTGGCTTGACTGAGGTTCCATTCAAAACATTAAGTGGCATGCATGGTAAAATATTTGTACTTATTAATTATGTTCACAAAATATTTTTGTCATAAGCTGATTAGAAAACTGTTGGCAGAATGAATACTTTCAAAACTGTAATCTTACAAAAATCAGTTTTTAACTTTTGCCCTTAAACTATTAAGGAAATACCGAAGTCTCTTGTAGAAATAACGTCATGTTCTTACTCAAAATCTGTCTTCGTACTGATGTAGTTACATATGATGCAGATGGTGATGAATTACAGAACATTGCGGAGACGGTCATCACCAACAAAAGTCATGCTTCTTGAGATGACTACAGGCAATGAACACTCCATACGTATTCTCGACCAACATTGAACTACAGAATTCATGCAGATTTGTACCAATGTATGGATTCTGCTCAGAGGTTTCATTCTTATGAGTAATCATCAAGGACATACTTGAATGACCGCTGAGTGGAAATCGATAATTAATGGATTGCATTACTAGGGATAAGATGACAGTGAAGCAGTTTACTTTCGTACTTTATTTTTTCAATCCATCAGCCATCTCAGCCAATCGGCCTGTTGAAATGGTAAAGATTTGCAGGTTTTCAGTAACTGATTTTTGTCTGCATAGTGGACATTCCAAATATCTGGTGACACGGGCAGATAGGCAGTTTGCACGTCACTTCTTACAGTAGGGTATGTAAAAAGGTGATGTGAAACTGTTTCATTTGAACAGTTGTGCAGTGAACAAGAAGGGGGAGGCAGTGGAGCAAAAAAGATATCATTGCTGGAGTTTTGAGTTTGAGGCTAAGTTTGAGTTTAACGGTGTCTCAGCAAGACATCGGTCACTTTGCGCCTTTCACAGTCTCTTTGAGTATTTCATTTAAGTTTGGCTTTTAGAGCTTCATCAATATAAATTTCACAAACAGAATAAAAGAGTTCTGTATAAATTTTGTTACACTGGGTATGGATGCATGTGAAAAAAATTGAACCACAAGTTAAGGAAGGCCATAAATCCACTGAAGGGCTCAACATCTACATTCTTTCTTTGGTCCACTGACGCTGTCAATCTGAGTGACTACTGTAAATTTAGTCTACTCACCCATTCTGTGGTGCCACCAGCTGTTTGTTTTCAGGCTGTGCTTGTGTCGGCTCACTGCTCACATTGCTGGATGAGTTCTTGGCTTCATCGGCAAACTTGTAGACAATCAGCAAGCAATCCTGGCACAGCTGGGTAATTCTACGGCAACAGTCGAGCTCAACATCGGAAATGTTTTCACTACTCTTACTGAATATTGTTTCCCATGAGTTACTGTGAAATCACAATATATACATGTATTTATTAGCCTATTTGCACAGCAGCAATAACACCCGGCATTGCCTGGGATAAACCTGTGCTCACATTATTTTTTCTCTCTCTGATCTAGAAAGTTTCCCATAATAATCCACAGTCTTGCTACAGATCTCATATGCCACACAGCACTACTGACTTACTAAGCAGGGAAGTTATCACCAAACTGAGCAGATGTAAAAAGCACTGGGCTTATCAAAGGAAGAAAAAAAAATTAAGACGATAACGTTTTTAAAAAATTGCCTGAACCTTGCATAAACACAACAGGTCGATGAATATGAGACATGGTTAGATCTATCTCTTATAGCATAGTAAGTGAAAAAAGATCTCCCATCGATCTAATGCCCAGGTATGTTATCCATTTCTCAGGCACAAACAACATCTGAGATTATATCATGCTATAATGTAGCCAGAGGGAAGAGCAATGGTCAAAGCATGCTCTGTAGCTTTCAGAAAGTGCAGAGGAAGAAAGGAAACTGTCGTGATGTTGCTATGTTTATGTGCTTTGTGTTACTTTAATCGCTCGTCATGTACTGTTTGTTTTATCTGTTTGTCTAACTATCTGCTATCTGCTTGTGTTGAACAATAACGCACCACTAATGAATACCACTGTGCGGAGATGACGTCACAGACGTTGCAATAAACGATTTCGTCCTTCCTAGCGCCATTGCTCGGTAGAAGGATTATAACTGGATCATGCTTCTGATCCTACTACAGTTGAATGTTGAATAAAGCCAAGATAATTGGCTAAAACAGACTTCAGACTCTCCGCTTTCAATTTATTCATATCAATTTATTCAACATTTCAACATGGAGCGTTTTCTCCGACCTGAGAGGTTCAACGCGGACCCAAACACACCAGACGCATCCAAACGCTGGAATCACTGGCTGCGAACTTTCAACAATTTCCTGTCATCTCTACGACAACAATCTTCCACTCCTACTCTTGATGAACTTGACTTGCTGATAAACTTCGTTGACCCCTTTGTATATGAATACATCATCGATTGTCCCACCTTTGCCTCTGCCGTGGAAGTCCTGAAAAACATTTATGTTAAACCTGGAAATGAAATATTCGCTCAGCACATCTTAACAACTACCAAACAAGAACCAGGGCAGACACTTGACCAATTCTTACAGAGACTGAAGATTCTTGCAAAAGAGTGTGAGTTCAAAGCTGTTTCAGCCGACAAAAACAGGGATGATTTCATCCGAGACGCTTTCATCTGTGGCCTCTCTTCAAGTCAAATCAGACAAAGACTCCTTGAGAATAAGACATTAGACTTGTCTACTGCTTTTGATCAAGCTAGATCGCTAGAAATGGCCGAAAAACAATCCCAGACATACAACAATGTACCAGCTTCATCATCAGTGCCCTGCGGCAGTACCACCACTCCAGCCATCGACGAGAGTGATACACTATCAGCTGCAATCAGTTCCAAATGCTTCTTCTGTGGTTTTCAACGGCATCCCCGATCAAAATGCCCTGCTCGAGAGGCAACTTGCAAAGGATGTGGGAAGAAAGGACATTATCAAAAGGTGTGTCTATCAAAAGGAAAACGGAATGACTTCGCCTCTGCTGCTAATCCCATCCTTAATTCGGCCTTTACTGCTGCGGCCCCCTTAAGTCTTCAGAAAGCCATTATAAAAGTCAAGGTCTTTGACACTCCTCTGAGGGCACTGGTGGACACAGGAAGCTCCGAAAGTTTTATCTCAGCAGACAAAGCTCAATTTATGAAGTTCAAGACCTTCAAGTCTAGAAAAGAGATCTCCATGGCTTCCACGAATCTCTCAAGTACAACCAAAGGCCATTGTTTTGCTACTCTGGAATATAATGGCGAAACTTATCAAGGAATAAAGCTCTCTGTTCTACCAGGATTGTGCGCTGACCTAATACTGGGTCACGACTTTCTAGATCAACACAAAGGACTTGAAATGACTTTCAAAGGCCCCAAGCCTACATTCTCTGTCTGTGGCATAACTGCTGCAAAGGTGGAACCTGCCTCTCTGTTCAAGAACTTGCTTCCCGATTGCAGACCTATAGCTACAAAGTCAAGACGGTTCTCTACACCAGATAGACAATTCATAGACTCTGAAGTCAAAAAAACTGCTTGCCGAAGATGTGATTGAACCTTCTGATTCTCCGTGGAGAGCGCAAGTGCTGGTAACAACAAATGACCGGCACAAGAAAAGAATGGTAGTGGATTATAGTCAGACTATCAATCGTTTCACCCAGCTTGATGCATATCCTCTTCCTCGAATAGATGAGATGATTGAGGAGATCTCGAAATATGAGGTGTACAGTACAGTAGACCTTCGCAGTGCCTACCACCAAATTCCCATAAAGGAGGAAGAGAAATTCTACACTGCCTTTGAGGCCAGTGGAAACCTCTACCAGTTCAAACGTATTCCATTCGGCGTCACTAATGGAGTCGCTTGCTTTCAACGCATCATTGACGGCCTCGTCAGAAATGAGAAAATTAAAGACACTTTCGCATATTTAGACAATGTCACTATTTGCGGTAGAAATCAGAAGGAGCATGATGAAAACTTCTCTCACTTTATGAAGTGTGCCGCTGAGTACTGCATAACTTTCAATGAGGACAAGAGCATCCTTTCCGCCAGAGAAATCAAGCTGCTTGGGTTCCTGGTTTCCAAGGGCAGCATCAAACCTGACCCTGACAGACTACAACCGCTGCGAGATCTGGCTGATCCTCATGACGCAAAATCACAACGACGGGTTGTAGGCATGTTTGCCTACTACTCTTCTTGGATCCCAAACTTTTCTGACAAAATACACCCTCTTGTCAACAACCACACTTTTCCATTACCAAAGAAAGTGAAATGTGCTTTTGAACTGTTGAAGAGAGAGATAGAGAATGTTGCTGTTACAACCATTGACCAGGATATCCCTCTTGTGGTCGAAACGGATGCTTCTGACATAGCGATAGCAGCTACCCTGAATCAGAATGGGAGACCTGTTGCTTTCTTTTCAAGAACACTAAATCATAGTGAAAGGAAACATTCATCTGTCGAGAAAGAGGCATATGCCATTGTGGAGGCTCTCCGGAAGTGGAAACATTATTTGCTTGGAAAACATTTCCAACTTGTGACTGACCAGAAAAGCGTCGCTTTTATGTACAATAACGCTCAGAAAGGAAAGGTGAAAAATGACAAAATCCAGAGATGGAGAATTGAACTGTCGTGCTACAGCTATGACGTAGTATACAGACCTGGCAAAGAAAACCATGCAGCAGACGCTCTCTCGAGGGGGTACTGTTCTACTGCTAACTCGAACGCCGAAATACTGCAAGATCTCCACAGCACACTATCCCATCCTGGGGTTACGAGGATGATGCATTTCGTCAAATGCAGGAACCTCCCTTATTCACTAGATGAAATGAAGAGAGTGTATGCAAACTGTAGAATCTGCTGTGAACTAAAGCCTTCCTTTTACAAATCGACTGATGCTAACCTTATCAAGGCCACTCAGCCTTTTGAACGCCTTAGCGTGGATTTTAAAGGGCCTTTGCCTTCTTCCTCGAGGAACAAGTACCTTCTGACAATGATTGATGAGTACTCCCACTTCCCCTTTGCTTTTCCATGTGCTGGTATGAACGCCTCAACTATAATCAAATGCTTTTGTCAACTCTTCTCTCTGTTTGGAATGCCATCCTATGTGCACTCTGATAGGGGCGCTAACTTCATGTCTAGTGAGCTCAAGGACTTCCTTCACAACAAAGGTATAGCTACTAGTCGGACTACTCCGTACAACCCTAGAGCTAATGGGCAAGTGGAAAGATTGAACGGCACGCTCTGGAAGACAATAACGCTTGCGCTGAGGTCTCGTGGCCTAGAGACCCATCAGTGGGAGCTCGTTCTCACAGATTCACTTCATTCCCTAAGATCTCTTCTATGTACCGCCACAAACGAAACTCCGCACGAGAGAATATTTCGCTATAACAGGAAATCCACAACTGGTATAACTCTTCCAAGTTGGTTAACTACTCCCGGTACTGTGCTCATGAGAAGAAACGTGAGGACTTCGAAGTATGACCCCCTGGTAGATGAGGTTGAACTGTTGGATTGCAATCCTCTGTATGCTCAAGTCAGACTTCGTGATGGGAGGGAGACAACAGTGGCTCTGCGCCACCTGGCACCACCTGGAGACATGACTACATCGCTTACTGTTCCGAATGAAGCGGCTCCTTCGCCGACAAATAATGACTTAAATGTGAATGACCAGACAAATCAGATAATGCTTGTTCCTGAACCAGCTGTTATGCAGACCGGTACGCAAAATCGTAGCTTGGATCTAACAGACTCTCTGAACACCCCAGGTAGTAACCCTTCGACTTCTCTCAGAGAAGAAAACTCTGAGATTCAACCGGAAGCACCTGATGAAAGTAGACCTAGTCCAAAACGCCGTCCTTTTGTTCGGACCAGGGTTTATAACTTATGGAACAGAGAAGCTTGAACTCTACGATCACCAGGACTTTTTCTATGCATACTTGATGCAATTTGTGACAATAACGTTTCATTGCATTTTTGTTCGCTAGTATTAATTGGGGGTCATTGTAATTTTGAAAACGTGTTTAATGATGTCCCCGATTACCTGAGGGGGGAAGAATGTCGTGATGTTGCTATGTTTATGTGCTTTGTGTTACTTTAATCGCTCGTCATGTACTGTTTGTTTTATCTGTTTGTCTAACTATCTGCTATCTGCTTGTGTTGAACAATAACGCACCACTAATGAATACCACTGTGCGGAGATGACGTCACAGACGTTGCAATAAACGATTTCGTCCTTCCTAGCGCCATTGCTCGGTAGAAGGATTATAACTGGATCATGCTTCTGATCCTACTACAGTTGAATGTTGAATAAAGCCAAGATAATTGGCTAAAACAGACTTCAGACTCTCCGCTTTCAATTTATTCATATCAGAAACAATGATAATAAATGACAGATAAGCGTTGACATCTTAGTAATAATGTTATATTTTCTCAGATATATGTCCTGTGAATGTAAACAAATAGGAAATAAATCTTGTTGTCTTTGCAACAGTGTTGTATTTCCTAAGTTAAGTCCCATCATTAACAAACCTAAGAGCTAAACCTTGTCATCTTAGAATTAATAGTGTAACGTTTCCTTGATTGTACCCCATTGTATAGTAAACAAAATGGGAGATTAACTGTGAGATGGAGATGAAGAAAACCACAATGAAAATTGCAAAAGTTACATCACCAATGCATAAACTAATTGATGCAAGTGTGATTGTTTATTCTATATGGTTGGAATAATTATTACTAGGTGATGGTGAAAACTTTTTATGTGCAAACCTGAAAATAATGAAAGTTCTGACAACTGGCTCATTAAAAATCAGTGACACCAGGACAAATTTATTCTGGACTCACCCATGCGAAGAAAAGCAGTTCCAAAGACCCTGGCCGTGACTCCAGAGTAAACGATTGAACACACGACTCAATATGCGGTATAGCCGGAGGTTGTCGATGTCTGCCGTGCGCCAAATGCGTTGCAACATGGCTCTGACATTTGACCTCACAATTTCTATTACCTGCAATCACAAATATTAATGTGTTCTTGTCCCCAGTGACAACTCTACCATGCAAAGTCAGAGTGACATATGTGCTCATTTCATAGTTTTAAGAAAAACACAAAAAAACTTATGTGGCATGGCTATATAAATGCTTTTATTTAATGAGTCTGCAACACTAGAAGCTACTATTTTGGTAACAGATATACCTATCTGCTTTTGACATAAAAAAATTATGTGTGAGAAAAGTTCATAGAGACGATAAAGTTGAAAAAGATCATGCCGCTCTGTCTTTCACGTGTTTCACTTAAGAAAATATTTAGTTAGAATAACAAAATGAATGTCCAGCAAGATTTCTAAATCAAAGGATGATTTTTATTTCTTTTCCAGATATAACCAAAAAAAAAAAAAAAAGAGATTTAAACAAATATGGGTCATTAAAAAAAAAATAATTAAAAATACAATGTTTTTGAATGAGACACAATTGCTGCTAGGACAAAATATCCCGTATTTCTATGTAATGTGAGTCCAGAGAAGCCACTTGTGATGTACTGACAATATACATTTGTTAAAATTTCTTTAAACTGAAAGGTTTCCATAAGGGCAAAATGGACCTGACCAGCTTTCCCAATATTTTTTGGTAAAGTGATTCAAACTGCAATACGCCTTTATAATGGTTACTGACAGGCTAATTCTAATGCTGTTAAAAAAAAAAAAAAATTAAGGCTGAGAAATTATTTACCTACCTTTCTTCGCTTGATAGAGTCTAGTTTGACTAACCAGTATGATGCTATCCTTGGTTTATGGAACTTCCAATTATCATTCAACTGCAATTAAGACAACATGAAAACTGCGTGACATGCAGACATTGACTATATGTAAACCACAAAGTAGATGCTGGATTCATGAAGTAACTCTTTAGAGTTCAAATCATGATTTCTTTCTATGAGACTCTACTGTGTCTGACTGCATTTTGACATCCATCAAACATACTGACATATCAATAATTTTTCCCATTTTACAATAAAGCTTTTCAAAGTTTTGAGGAGAGAAGGATTTCTTATGTACAGGCAAGTACGTGGCAAAAAATGTTTCTCCTTATAATTTCAAAATACTGATGTGAAATTGTTCACAATAGGATCATGCCTCTTACTGGGACGTTATTATTGTTACTTCATTTTTCACCCTGAATCCATTCAGAAATGTGTCCTCAAAGTTTGAAATATTGATTACCAAAGCGTTTTTTAGGTTTTTGTTGTACTCTTTTTTTCATATCTGAACAAAATGTGGAAATGGCTGTGTCTGATACTACTAACTTGTTACTCACTTGATCTAGTAAAAGTTCAGCTTCTACATCTGACTTGCCAGGAAATTTGATTCTCATTTCATTTAGAGAGGCAAGTGTCTTCTTTGTCAGTTCATCCTCTCTTTCCTTCACCATAGAGTTGAGGAAATTGTCATCCTGAATGTTATATAAAATTAGAGGAAAATCATGAGTTAGAAAAACATTGGTGATGATTGAGATGAGAGCTAGCGAAACGAGTATGACAAACAATAAGATACTTTGCATCAAACAACTTGTTATGTATTTTGTATGATAAGAATTGACTTATGACAATCAGTTTATGTACATACAATGGCTCATGATAAAGCATTTAATAGCTTCCAATAAGGTGAAAGTTACATGAAATGAATTCCTGCAAGGGACAAGTTTCTGTCTAACACTGATTGACAAAAGGGATCAAGAGTGTCTAAGGTAATTTCTGGGCAAGTTACCTGTGGAAGAATTCTAATGTGAGTGAAAATAAAGTTTTGCCTGTGCAAAAATGCTAAGGGCTGTTGTTAGGGACGCATAGCATTTAACACTATAAGCCATCGTTGAACAGTGAACACAACTCCAAATTTTCTCTGTTTGACTTTATAATTAGACTACATGCACTGTATGCGTACTACCGTGTGACGGTTTCTAAAATCACTGGAAAGCTGATTCGTTGTAACTAAGAAATTGTCTCACGTTTTGGAGCAATAGATATTGAAGATGTGAATGATGCTCACCACATTGGACCTTTGCAAAGCTGTCAATTTATTGGTGGTTGCGGCACGAGTGAGGCTCCTGGACCTATGCTGGTCACCCCCAGTGCTTCCAGTAGCCTGGCTGATTGGCCTTGGACCAGTGGTCACATTCTGAGAGGTCAAATTCGTCATCCCCGAGGCTGGCCGAGAGATGGAGCCACCACTACCTCCACTTCTCTGGCTGTGAGGTCGGGACCTTGACCCAGATGCTGACCTTCGCCTGAGGTGAGGACTGCTGGGAGGACTGACATCACTGTCATCCTCCATGTCCTCCTCTTCAGGAGCCGGAGGTAATGACTCAGGCATACTTTGCAGTGGCTGAAAATCAATGCAAGGATGAAAACAGTGACAAGAAAAGTCATAGTAAATTCAGCATGAGGGATGGGCATCAAACATGGACAGAAGAGTGGGCAGAAAAATAACCTTTCATAAAACTGCTCCTAATAATGGATCTGACACAAGAAGAAGGTTAAACATGCTCTGTCTAAAACTACCAACACAAGAATGTTAGTGGCCATGGTTACCTACCTTGGGACCTCTTGGCGGTTTCCCTCCAGGGTACAGTCTAGGATCTCTCTCGTCTGCTTCACATTCAGCAATCATGTCAAGCAAGTCTTCTTCCTGAAAGCAATTGCAGCAAACAATTCATTATTATGCTAACGAGGCACTTATTTTCAACAGCTTGAGGGTCTGACATTTCATGCCACATATTCTGACAGACAGTTTTCACATTATTTATCACTGCTGCAGATTTTTGTTTCCCCCTTTTTTTCCCCTCATTAACAGTTAGTTCAAGTAAATTTGGGGAATTTGTCATGTACAGGCTGATCTATTAGAAACTGAAAAAGGGCACTTCTGAAGAAATGAAAATGAGAAACGCATACTTCAAGTTAACTCATTTACTTCTCGTTAAGCACAGACTGGTATCAAGAGTACTTTTTAAAAAATTGTTTCATTGAAATTATGCAAAACACTTTGAGATTCTTATCAATGAATGGCCATATAACATGTGACTTTCAGTACAGATTACCAGAGGGATTCTCAAATGCTAAATATACACTGTTTCTAAATGCCATGTACATAAAGTAGCATTCATCATAAGAGTGCTCGTTTTGTATGAAAATGATCTATTATGATGATGGTCACTAATGTCTGAATGAACAGCAGCCAGTTATTGAAAAGTGTTAAGCAAGGAAATCTTCTTTCACGATGTAAAGAATGATAAATTCACCTTGTACTTATTGTTGTAGTTAACTTGAATTTCTCTTTGCATACTGGAACATCGGCCAGCCAGAAAAACTGAGAAAGCTTCACTCAGAATCTTGCAATATCGTTCTTGTCTCATTTTGTCATCGCTGGGGAAAATTCTCCTGAAGCGGCCACAATTTCGACTCTCAAAATCCTCCTTCCTAGTCATTTTGCGCACTCTATTCAGCAATTCTTTCTGTAAACAGGTGACTTGTGTTGAAACAATATACAGCAATGTGACATAGCATTATTAGGCCTTTTCAGTTGTTGTGCAATTTCAGTGTATAAATTTCTATTTCTGGATTTTCAAAAATAATGTTTAAATGTCATTATGTTAGCACACAATATTTGAATAAGGATTTGTACCAAATTGTTACCAAATTGTACTTTTTCAGATTTCCTACTGAAAAGAATGATGATATTGTTGAAAAACACATTACTTCATTTCAAATACAATCTTATATCTAATCCTTTGCCTGTAGTCTTGATCAACCAGATATTCGTCACTGGAAATACACGCGCACACAAAATAAAAGTAATGTAGAAAGTGCAATTTCATAAAGAGGTTTACTGCGACTTCTGCACAACTGTAATACCATCTGACCTCACAAAAATTCAGGAGTTGAAAATGAAAACATAGTAAGTAGTCATTTGACCTAATTAGCAGTTTAAGGCCCTTCAGGAAATGCTTATCAAATATTAAATCCGTATCAAATACTAACGTCAGTTTCAAAATGTTGATCATTAAAGACGCCTAAGAGTTAAAAAAAATGCAGATCAATGTGACATTAGCCTAACTTACCTTTAAGTAACAAGGGCAAATGACTGCAGCTTTCTCAAAAATATGAACTTGTCATTTGCTGCATTCTGATTTTCTACTCTTCCATTACTTTGCTGTAAACATTATTTCATTTGCACGACACTGAAATAACTTGTTACAGGATAAAATGTGCTTATATTTTATAGCCATCATTTCAAGGGCTTTGTGGGAAACCATGGTAACTCGGTTTTCACAAATTTTCAGGAGAAGCAAAAAACTGAATACCTTTCCTAGTCAGATTGAATAGTTACGATATTTTAGAAAACTTATTTAACCCTTAGTTTTCGGTCTTTAACCCCAACTTATATCACAGCCTGCAGGCTGCCAAGGGTTACAAAAATACCAAATAATCTCAATTTTATTTTTTTAAATCGACTTACGAGAGTTTACCATTCGGCCCGAGATTTTTCTTTATAAAAACATCCCAAACTACCTGAGGAGAAGAGGTAAAATATCATAATGTGTCCCATAAAAATGTTGACATTACCAGTTCTTCCTTTTTCTTGTCCTTGTTGGCTTTCTTCTTGTCCAGCTCAGTGAAATCATTAATGTTGACTTTCCGGTTGGTGCGGAACAAACGTTTCTGTGCTTCCGCTTTCTGGGCCTGAATATTTCTTCTTTTGTCCCCAACCCTGACAGAAAATACATATGGATTCAGGCATGTGCAGGATGTAACATTTGCCACATCACAACAAATCATTACGCTACCTGTCAAATTACAGCCCAAAGATCGGAACTGCTGAAGAAACTCCCCGGCCAACAACATGACGCAAATCTGACGCCAAGTACTGACAATAAGAATGACATCATTTCTATGTAGAACTGCTGGTTACAACATCGCACCAACATTGGACTGATTAAGGAATCCGTCCATTGGATAATTCTGCCAATCCTATGGAAATCTATGTCAGATTGACGTCGGATGTTGGCTGGTAACAGTGTGAAATATTTACATATATTAGTACCTCATGATGCACCTTGTTTTAGGTAAATCACACCTGTACTTTCTTGCTGTTTCCATCACTTGTAAGTCAAATCTATACAAGCAAATATGTTAATCAAATCAGAGAAATGTAAGTAAGTAAGGAACAGGAATAATTCTTGCTTTCTTTGGGCTATCAAGTTATCACAAAGTTTTCAACCTGCTCCACTTCTTCAGTGTGTCTTCCAGCAGCGAAGATGAGAACTTACTTAATGTTGAGAAGTTTGAATGTGTCCTCCAAGAGTGAAGATTTGATCTCGAAATCTAATCTCTCATCTGTGCCAAAACTTGGAGATCTGTTGATCTGTGGATATGACACAGCAAAAGGAAAGAAAAATTATTACAAGAAGAAGAAGAACAACAAAAAAAATGCCTCTCATTTGAAATCGCAAAGGCCAGTTCTGCTGTCTCACCTCATGTTTCATGATATTTCAGAAATATTTAAGACGAAATTTTTATTTCATATTATCTTCCTTTATGTTTCTGGAGAGGAAACTGATGCTGGGTGTTCTTATCTGATAGCAGGATACAACTGCTTAAGCGGATAAAAAACAAGAGTGTTGTATCTGGACAGGTGCATTCCCACAGTATGGCAGTTTCAAATTACTGTTGCAGAAAAGTTCAAAAGCTGGGTAGCATGACACAGTGTGCTTGAAACTGATCTTATATGAGGAAAAGATCCTGGTAATTGATACATATTGATGTTTCTATGTACCAACAAATTTATTTATATCTTATTTCCCATTCGTCAAATATTTAAGCAACGAATGTGATGCAATGGGTAAGACAATAATGATTATGACCTTTCTCAAGACTGCACCAGTTCAGGAAGATATATATAAGATTTCACATACATCAAGATATACAAATTCATTGGGAATGAATTTAGAATCATCCGTTTTACCTCCCAGGTTTCACTGTCATGTCCCCAAATATTCCTGATGTAAGTATGGCAATATAAAACTAAATACTACAATTTATAAGGAATCAATATAGTCAATCTACAAGTCATGCTCTCGACATATATCTATAAAATCATTGGACATCGGATACATCCAGTGGAAACTGCATAATTAGCAAATTTTAAACCAGTTCTCATGGTCAAGAAAATCCACAGTTCATTGAAAGTTGAAAAACTATCAGAGTATTTTGCTTCACGAATCAGCAGACCCTGCATATTTCCTAAACATTTCTATATTCATGGTCCTTCATGGGTGCCTCTTTTCTCCCACTGCATTTTTTTTTTAATGATGCTGAACAGTTTATGCAAATGTGAAAAGTGCCTTTTTTTTTACTCAGTCAAATTTTAAAATAATAACCTCAAGTTACATCTTCCTAGAATGCCCACAGACTTCCCTCAATACAGGCAGTATTACACATTCTAGCATTATGGATCCCAACCAATGCTGTTTTTAAGATATACAAGTGAGATGAAAATAAGCGCTGACATGAAGAGCTACGCAAAAAAAAAATCCTGTGTTCTCTTACCTCCAGTAACCATGGCCTCAGTTTGCGATCAATCATAATGTCAAATCCCAAAACCTCAAAACAAACACTGTTACTTCCACATGGCACACCTGGCCGACACATTCTGTAGGCATGTAACACATGAGGTTGAGCCACCAGTAACGTGCGGACAATCATGTCAGCGATGTTACGCCACAGCAGACTCACATCAATATCACTGCGACGCAGATATTCATTGAAGTAACGTATAGACCTTTTACTGCCAGTGTCAAAGGCCATGTTCTTTTCATAGAACTCACTGTGCTTGTTCACTGAGTAGTTGGTGAGGTGCATAAACAAATGATTCTGAAATTTAACACATACAAATTAAAAATTTAGACTAGATCAAAAGAAATAAATGATAAATCTCTTTAACCCATTGACAGCACAGTGAATGTACACTATACATCCCAAATTTGATAATGCAAGTACACTGCCACATCCTAAGATCAACAGTGCAAGTGTGTTATTAATGTACACCATACATCCTACTAAAACTATGTAACCTGTAAGTTCATGCACTTTAAACATGTTTTTAGCATGCAGTGGGAAGAAACATTCAGCAGTGGAGGGGTTAATTTACAACTGAATTCCTTTTAACATAAGCTGAGTCTCCAAATGAACGAGTTATACTTTATTATCTGAGGTCACTTCCAAAAAGAATGCCAGGCTTAAGTCAGATTAATCGTGCCTATGATTTTATGCTGACAATCAGCCCAAACTAGCAACAAAACATTTACTCACAATGTTGCTCTCATGAGGAGGTAAATATTTCTCAGTGGCCAACCTAACAAGTCCGTCACTGAATAAGAATATCCGCAAAGGGTCACATGATGTGATGAGGACATAAATGCGGAGATCAAATTTGTAGCCGTCTAGGAGCAGGGGCTTGTCAATATACTCCTGCACAATGAAGTGTTCTGTGGGTGGAATCTTCTCTGCATTTCTGTATAGTGATATCCTGTGTGGAGGGGGTGAAAAAAATGTTCTTAGTTCATAAAATATGAAGTACTCACAAAGTAATGACAGCTTTGTATGTACTAATGCATATCAAAATGTGATGAAAAGCAATTTCTTACCTTTGAGATAATCTTTTTTTTTTTTTTTTTTTTTTGAAATATCTTCATTTGAGTTTTTTAAACATTTTCTGAATACCGTACTAGTTTTTCATCCTGTTTACACTTGGTCTTCGTACATATCAAACAAGAAACGCTATCCATATGTCACTGCCTTCAAAAGTAAGACAAATATGGTATCTATTGTTAAGCAAAATAGGAAGACCACAGCTAACAGGAGAGAAAAACAAAATGAAACAGAGATGAGCAGAAATCAGTGTCCAAAGAAAATAACCAATTCCAAACAAACATTGTATAACTACTGATTTTTGTGTGTGTGTAATTTTGTGTGATGTGAAACCAAGAAGAATGCAGGCAATTTCAGACACAGCTAAAATTAGATCAGCCGATTGAAGACTGTACAGGTACTCAAAGGATGGAGAACTATTCTACGGGTTCCAGAATTTTCCAATCCCTTGTATATTGCAAGACAAGAAAGCATTCATCATATGAGCAAAAAATGCCAGAGAGCAAGGTAAAATGGAACATAGTCATTTACAACAGCTTTGCATTTGCATACAAACTTTAGCTGGTATTTCAATGTCTGTTTCTTACCCATGCCCCTGTGCGCCATTCGATGGTTTCACAATAAATGTCTTAGCCTTTTTCTTCATTCTCATCTCCTTAGCGTAGTTCTGAAGTATTGAGTAATCAGCTGGTAAAATCCATGTCTTTGGCACAAAGTTGTACTCTTCCGGCATTGCTTTCTGCATCCTGTGAATGCAAAATACAAGTTGTTGTAGTTTATCCGTAGTAAAGCCCTCTCTCTTCACTCAAAATACTCTCTGCTAGTAATGGTAATGATGAAGTAAAGCATTTTCTGAATCTTTATGAATCCACCTGAAACAATTTTGTCATCACAGCCATTCTCAAACAAAATTCTTGAGATTTTACACAATGTGCAACTCATTCAGAAATACCACACAGTGAGGCAGAGAGATGAATGATAAAGCAGGGATCATTTGATGAAATATTTAGCTCTCAACAATTTACATTATTTCAGCCATCCTAATTGAAGTCGATAAAGTTCAAAGGTTCCAGGAAATTGGCCAAGATTTTGAAAATACATAATCTAGTATGCTACCTAAGAAAACATACTATTACTATTTCAGATTTTGTTTATTAACTACTGGCAGAAGGCCTGAAGACCTGGAATTTGCTGCCTCAAAACCTAATAGATTTACAGAACACTGAAATGTTTAAGAAATACCTAAAAACAACTTTTTAACAGATGGAATGCAAATGTAGCTGCTTCTGACCACTGCCCTACATACGTATCTAGTATGTTCTTTGTAATGACGGATTTGAATGCGAGTTGAAGAATGACTGTAAAGAACTTACAGTTTACATTAATTTGATGGAATGAAGTGCTATATAAATGCCATTTATTATTATAATTATTACTACTAGTAACCTGCAATAAAAAAAAAAAAAAAGATGAACTGAAGTACTCCATATATATACTAAAAACAACCTAGAAATTTCATTTCCAAACTTGAATAGCTGAGTACAAGAAAATTCATACCTTAACCGCATTTAAATGCTTATTGAGGAGCGACAATTGTGTATTCACCCTTTTAGCCAGCAACAGGACATTCCTCATGTCATCAAAGCAATATTTTGTGACTCTAGAAATACTTCAGTAACTTCTACTATACACTTCAAATTCAAGTGGGGGGAAAAAGTTGACAAAGGAAAAAAGTTCAAACGAGATTATGACAAGACATGAACAAGGGTTATTTGATTGTGTTGTTTTTTTCCAGATCAGCAATGATGACCTGAGCGAGTTAGCACGATGCCAGAAATTCACTGGCTTCCTCTAAGTGGCCCAGGTGAAGAGATTGCAAGAGAGTCAGGGGATTGGAATCCAACTTTTTATAAATCCTCAAAATGTTCTTCCAATATTGCCAAAATTCTACTTACTTCATGAAATTCCTGGCCAAGGCATCCTTACGCGTAACTTCACCCATGCCTGGAAAATGGTTAATGTGTTGGTATGGCTTCAATTCACTTATCTTATCCGGTGAAACGAAACAGTCATTCCATATCAGATATCTGGGGATGACAGAGATAAACAATGTCAGATCAGTGTAATTCCTGCTGAGTATTTCATAAACAAATCACACAGGGCATGAAATTCCTCATCATGGTATGCATAAATCTATTTATTCTTTCAGTATTACTTTCCATTTGTGGAAATGTTGTTATCTGTGATTCTGAGAGGTCTTGTCATGACTTTTGGCAATATTTACAGCAGTAGACACGGTTTGAGGCTATTTCATATGTTCGAGGCCAGTAAATGGTGAAGGCTACATGACAACTGACATGAAATAAAACTTAAAATGTATATCACATTTCACTATTAAGGCTGCATATTTACAAAAATCCATCTTTCATAACGAATATTCCATAAACCGGAAACATAAGCACACTGATCACTGTTATCAAGATATTATAAATATTTTAAGCCAGATATGGTTTTTTTTTTGTATACTTCTTTAATTCGATTTGGGAAATTTTGCCTTTGTGCCAATGTAGCCCATCCAGTTACAACTGGAGCAGGCATGTCGTTGCCACAGTGCAGCTCCGGTCGGCGAGGTGGGGGGGGGGGGATGAGGGAGGGAGTGAAAGGGATGAATTTTATTTAATTTTGCCTGGACAGCAGCCTGTTCGGCCTGCTCTTTCTGATTTCCAACTGCCAAGGTATCTTTAACATGCGCAACATATACATGAACCCTCCGAGATTTTCGTCCTTATCAAAGAAGACTAGGTGCTTGATCCTACTCCCACAGGATCAGGGGCATGAAAATATGAGAAAAATCCCAAAATTCCAACATGCCTGCACTGAGCGGGATTTGAACCCGGTACCATCGACATTAGAGGCAAGCACCTTGCCTCTAGACCACCGTATCCCGTAAATTTGTACATTTATATGCATGTCACACAGCATTTCATCATCATCATCATCATTGCCTTTCTCACCCTGGATCAGGGTATAGGCCACCAACAAACACTTTCCATCCCTCTCTATCATGGGCCAGTCTCTTTACATTATTCCAAGTCTTTCCGCTTCGTTGCACATCATTTTCTCCGGCTCTTCTCCACGTTCCGCGCGGCCTTCCTCTTGATCTCTTGCCCTGGGGATTCCAATCCAATACCTTCTTCGTGATGCTGTTTCCTGGCCTCCTGAGAGTGTGGCCGATCCATCTCCATCGCCTCCTACCAATTTCCTCTCTGACTGGGCTCTGTCTTGTTCTTTTCCATACAATTTCATTGCTGACCTTGTCTGTCCATCTGATCTTAAGTAGCTTCCTCAAACATCTGTTGATGAAAACTTGGATTCTCTTTATGCAGGCCTGGGATGCATTCCAAGTCTCACATCCATACAACAGGACTGACTTCACGTTCGAGTTGAATATCCTCAGCTTTGTTTTTAGAGATATATCCTTGGTTCTCCAAATCTTGCTTAAGGACGTGAAAGCTGCCTGTGCCTTTCCAATTCGTGCTTTGACTTCTGCCTCTGTTCCTCCCTTATTGTCAATGATACTACCAAGATAGCAGAAGGACTCTACATCTTCCAGCGGTTGATCTCCTACTCTGACTTGTGCGCTTGGGGGTGCAACAATTTTTAGGACCTTCGACTTCGCAGGATGTATCCTTAATCCAATAGATTCTGAAATTTTGTTTAGAGCTGTAGTCTTTGCTTGCATCTGGTCGTGTGTGTGCGACAATAGTGCCAAGTCATCTGCAAAATCTAGATCGTCCAGCTGTGTCCATGGGGTCCATTGTATGCCATTTCTTCCTCCACTGGTGGTTTCTTTCATAAGCCAATCAATCACCAGGACAAACAGAAATGGGGACAGCAAACAACCCTGCCTAACACCAGTCTTGATATCAAAGCTGTCAGTAAGCTCGCCATCGTGTACGACTCTGCAACTTGTCCCCTCGTACATGCTCTTGATAAGGTTCACCATCTTCTCTGGGATTCCATAATGTCTCAATATTCTCCACAGTGTTTCTCTATCGATGCTATCAAAGGCCTTCTCGTAGTCAAGGAAGTTCACTATCAGTTGGGAGTTCCACTCTAGCGACTGCTCTACTATGATTCTCAGCGTGGCGATCTGGTCGGTGGTTGATCGATTACTCCTGAAACCAGCTTGCTCCTCACGAAGTTTTTGGTCTGTTGCATTCTGTATTCGCTTGAGAATAATCCGGTTGAAAACCTTTCCTGGGATGGAGAGAAGTGTGATTCCTCTGTAGTTACTACAATTGCTGAGGTCCCCTTTTTTTGGAAGCTTCACGAGGTGTCCTTCCTTCCAGTCCTTTGGAAACTTGCCTCCGATCCAAATCCTCGAGAATAGCGAGTGCAGACCCTCTGCAGCCCCAGCAGAATCTGCCTTCAGCGCCTCTGGTGGGATCTGATCTGGTCCAGCTGCCTTGCCTCGATTTAACTGCTTTATGGCATCATTAATCTCTGCTTTAGACGGAGGGTCGCAACTGATCGGTAAATCATTTCTTGCGGGTAGAATGTCGGGTGGGTTGCTTGGTGGAGGTCTGTTCAAGAGGCTGTTAAAATGTTCTATCCATCTTTTTGCCTGAGCTTCCTTTCCAAAAATAGCCTTCCTACACAGCATTTACTCAGAATTTATTTTGTTTCGCTTCTGATTAGAAAAATGTCACTATTGGTGCAGAATTAAAAAGAGTCTTGTTTTCTGAAAGTCAATTTTCATCCCTTTAATATTTCCTAAGCCTCTTCCCTGTTCACTGTGATACAAGCAACATTTATACATTCTCTGAGGCTGAGTCAAAAAAAGTGATGAGAGAAATATATATTGTCACTGATACTTACGAAGTTGGGTCGTCATCTTTGGCAACTGAGAAACCAACTTTCTCTACCATCTGCCGAACTGAAAAATATATGCAATGATTAACAGAGAAAGGACTTTACATACAATATTAGTTGACTTAATTAACATTTCACACTGAAAAATGTAACTCTGTTTAAATCAGAAACTTCCAGCATGCATTCAACTCAATTACTATCTCTGTCCTGGTGTGTTTGTCCATGGACTGCTGAATAATGAAGCACAAATAAGTATAAATGTAAAATCTTTTTAGACCTCTGGCAGTAATTGTTCAGGTGTTATGTTTAATTTCTGCATTAATTGCTCATCGTACCAACTTCATATCTAGTTCCACTCAGATTTGCTGAAATCAGGCTGCGACGCTTCCGCCGCTTTTTGCGTGACAAGCTAGGGACATCATCAGCTTCTGGCTGTTCTTCCTCTTTTCCCTGAGCTTCTCTTGCCATACGAGCACTGGAGGGATTTGAAACTGCTGAACGCTGGACTGCTGCTGTCCGCCCATATTGTGTCAAAGAGGACAGGTACAAATCTAATAACAGAAATGCAGGCCGTCAAACCAAAAATAAATACTAGCATTTTGGACTACTCTTAAAACACAACAATAAAGGAACTGCATTTTGTAGGACAAGTTACTCCCCCAATATAATGATTGAAATGTGTTTTTTTTTTAAATTCCGGTTGTTATGCCATTACTAGATGACGTACCGGGCATTGCCCGGAATAAACAACCATGTGCTCTCTCTCTCTCTCTCTTATAATAAAAGTAGTAATCTGCAGTCTTGTTTCAGAACCCATGCCCGCCAGGACACTACGCACCAAACTGAACGCTTGATATGGTTACTTTTTATAACAGGCACGGTACTGTTAAAAAAAAAAAATGGAGCCAAGATGGAGAATGAAAATTAGAACTGTTGACAACACGACGAAACAATGTATTTTCTATAAATTCAAAAACAAAACTAATCAAAATGACAAAACCTACCGTGCACCCTCCACGGTATTTGAAATGTACATGCAAAATTTGTTTACTGTAGGTGTCCTAATAAAAAAGCCTTTTGCGTTCAAAGGTGGAGAATTTGTGAAATATATAATTAGATCTTGTGCCACAAAGATCTCCTTTGATCTTGTCTAAGATACTCTTAAGCATAAGATAAAATACTTTTCACAATATTCAGTAGAGGCTTATTTCCCAGTGATGAAACTTGAAACTACAATGCTAATGCTCAATTAATCATCATCAGAGACATGATGGGAAAGTATTGCAACAGAAAAGTTTTCATAGAAGCAGAGGAATGAAGAAAATGACAGTTCAATCCCAACAGTCCAAACTGAACACACACACACACAAAAAATGTCCATTGGAATGTTATTGGAAACTCACATTCTCATATTGTTGACCAATTTGCTTGTTTTAGTTGCCTATCTTTGCACCTGCTTAAGTGAAGTTTGATAATGCAATATATCATAATCCCTTCCACAAAAATCACCCGGTCTATACCTCCTTTCCAGCAAGAATGTGAATGTGAGGTGCGCAGTGAAGGTTGGTGATGATCAGAAGTAATTTTTGTTAAGCAATGAGAGCAAGCACCAGCAACTTTGATTTTCTATCTCAGTAGTAACTTCCGCTGGCCTGTGGGATTTATTATTAAGTGTAGCAAAATCAGAATTCAACTGAAACAGTCCCCGTGCTCCCCCTCTCCTTTCCAATTATCCAGGGCCCATCCCAGTTCATAAAATGATCACACCCTTTATACCTAACAAAACTGCTGATTTTAAGATCACGCAGTTGGTTCAGAACTGTTATCTCCAATGTCACAAAGGAGATATAATCACTTGCACTCAATAGACATATATCTGAATCACACAAACCTTTGTCCATTGATGATAATGAAGTTAACGAAGTGCTGTTTTTCATAATGACGTATCACTAGGCCTTGTGTGATGAAGTAGATTTCTTTCAGGACAATAACTCTTCAGCGCAGGTGTGCTCCTGTCAAATGAATATGCCGTAGATTTCAGTTGTTTCCACTTAATCCTTCATCCTCTGACGTGGAAAACTGAAATCACTAACCCATTTTGGGTTTCAGACCTAGATATGAAGAATAACACATTTATGATATCTGTTTCTGCAATGTGGTATGGATTTACGGCATATTCCTGTTCTGTTAATAGTACATCCAATGATTATGCTGTAAAATTAGAGCTAGATCTAGACTAAATTATGTAGTCTAGCTAGTCTAGATCTGATGTACAGTGGACAGTAAAATTTCACAAACTGCACTACTCAATGCCAGACCAAACTCACTACCTGGTGACAAGGTTATTATTTACATTTCATAACTGAAATATACAGATATAGCTAAGCTGATTTGTATAGTATATCGAAGTGTTTATCCGTCGATATTGTCGGATAAAATTTCCCCTAGGATTTTTTTTATCTGTCCACCTAAATTCTGTATTTGCGAGTCATCTCCCCTGATTCTAACCCTTTCTCCGTCCTCCTCCCTTGTTCCGTACATCCTGACACGATCAACGTTCGTGTTGGGCGATTGTTGATAACGATATTTGATTATTGAAATTGGAGAGACTTGGAATTTTACTGATTTAATGGATACATGGCATGCGATCAGGTCTAATCCGTTGATATGGGTTTCTTGGTTTGGTCATGCTTATTTAGTAAGACTTTCCTCACAATTACTCAGGGTCCTCAGTAGCGTAGTGGTTAGCATCTCTGCCCATCAGTCAAGTGGCCGTGGTTCGATTCTCAGCATGGCAGGTTTTTTTTGTTTTTTTTAATAAGTCTTTTTATTAGGCATCAATCCTCTTTTTTTTTTTAATCCAATAACAATAAGGGAAGAAATCCAGTTTTGTTGTTGTTGCATTTTTTGTACCTACACCTGTCCATCGGGGGACAGTGGTTCGATTCTCAGCCGGGTAGATTTTTTTTCTTCTAAAAGTTTTTTTTTTATCAGTGATCAATCTGTTCGGTCATTTTTTTTTGTAATCCAACAACATTAGGAATAAATCCAGTTTGCTCGTGTGTTTGTTGTTGTTTGTCATTAGTCAACACATATAGGCCTACCTGCGGATAAACCCGAGCTTTATCCTCCAATACTGTTGGCGGCCCAAGTATCCGCCGATAACATTGACGGATAAAGCTGGGCAGTATCCGCTGATAATGTTGACGAATAAAGCAGGGCAGTATCCGTCGATAATGACATTAATGTTGACGGATATGGGCAGCCATAGTATAATATCAAAAGAAACAACATTAAAACAAACAAAACATGCCGACGAGTAGCCACGAAATAGCCGCACGGTTTGACTTAACACATTTAAGGGATGCCCAAATCATGCTGAAAGCTGCAATTAAAATGCCACATTAACAATTCATTCGCAAATCCTGTACAATGCCCGCTTGGTGTGTTATGGGTTCATTCAAAGTTATTCATCCACGTAGGCCTAATGGACGACAGAACACTAAACTTGATCTAGCTTACATTAAATTCAGTTTTCTGTACAAATCCTTCTTTTCTGCGAATTTTGTTCATACGTTTTCAGGATGTCATCCACGTGGAATTCATGCAAACTATTTTAATTAGTCATTTTGGCTACAGTCATAAACATTACCTACGAACTGACAACAGAAAGGCGAGAAGCGACAGCCATTTTTGTTTGATCACGTGATCCCTGAGAACATGACAACCGAATTCCGCAGACGCTTGTTGATGGCAACGGCGGAGGAAAACGACTTTGCTTGTGAAATTTATTAACACGATCTCCTCGATAGATATCGCACATGTTCTAAACTACATATTCTTGGTGAATTAATACCAAAAATTATGAAAAACGATGATTCAAATATTTGTTCGAAAATATGATGGGATCGCTTGATTCATTGTCCCATGCAAGGAGCTCCTTGGTCCCTTGGTAGATAGAGTACCGTATAGTTTGACCATACCCGTAACACACCCTCTGCTAGCACAATAGAGTTTTGAATATGATTTTTACCAGTTCCCTTTGATTCCCACAATAATTCTCTCTATCGAGATACTGACACAGTAAAAATATTAGCAATATTTAAAAAGAGGACCGGGCGGCTGCTACACATTTTGTCCCCCAGTTGTGGTCGAGTTGTCGGCCTACACACTTTATCGTAGATCTTCAACTTGTGGCTCTAAAAACAGCATAGTAAGTTAGTAAGCCATGCCGAATCTGAAAGAGAAGAGATTGAGTTTTATTCACAAAGGACCCAGTGTCTCGTGTACATACAATTACAATGAAGAGGTCCACTTCACTTGCCAATTATTATCTTGCAATAATAATGACAACATTGTGCCATAACTGCTGCATGCCACCCACTCACTCACTGCAGATGATATCTCATAAATAATATTGAGTGTCGTAGTGACGACAGTGAAAACTCGGGGCTGTTATTGAAAGGGGAAGGAGGGTGAACTGACATTTTGAACCACGTCCACTCTGCAGCTGCAGAGTGTGGGAGAAAGCAAGCATAATCATTATCGTTTAAACACTTGCCACTTCTCCATTTCGAGAGCAGTAATCTGCTGTCCTAAACAAGGAACTTAAATTGTTATATTCTAGTTTTGACAAGTGTGCGCCAACGTTTAATCAAATTATCTGAGTCCAACTTATAAGGAAAAATAATAACTACCAACAGCTGAGCTGTAGTAAAAACAATGGAATATATCTGAGTGCGTGCATCTTGTAATAGACTAAAGCTAGGTTTCCATGTGTACGTAATGCGTAAATAACGTTTACATGGAAATTTAACTAAAGTGTATCCATGTGTGCGTGATACGTTGTGCGTTTTCGAACGATCGAGCCATCGTTCGAATACGCATCACGCAGCTATAAGGACACCGGGAGCTAGAAATTCCCGCCCCAGATTTCCCAAAAATACGTGGTTCTGCACGTGTGTTTTCGACAACCTGTCGCAAAATGCCACGAAATTTCGTCCCAGATAATGTTCTTGATAAATTAATAGATCTTGTGAGGCAAAATCCTGCTATTTTTTATCCGTCGAGGAAGGACTACAAGGATGCTCTCAAGATTACAAACATAATTGCTGACATTTGACATTCTGCTATGGGAGGGAAAGAAAGGTACAAATTTCTAGATTTAAGATTCACGTTTCTTCATTTTCAAAAAAAGGGGTGGGGTTTCACCCCGCAACGGATAAAACATAAATAGAATATAAAATACAAATGTCAATTAAAGCAAAAAGATGAACTTTCTTTCTCTCTCTCTTTCTCTCACACACACACGCACACACACACACACACACACACACACACTCTCTCTTTCTGTAAATCTACTTCGCTCTCTATCTTTTACACTTTATCTGTGCATTCCATTGTTCTTCCCAAACACTTGAAATGTGCAGATTAGGGATATAGTGGCAAAGGTGGCAGCATAATTTCAACGACAATGACAGTGGTGGTGATGATAACGATGATAATGATCTTCAAGAAGGACAACTGATGGATCACGAATACAATAATGCACGCACACATGGAAAAGGGCATTACGCACTGCGCATTACGTGTTGCGCATTACGCATAACGTAGACCTACACATGGAAACCTGCTAGCTTTATGCTGTGCTTATAGTTGGGTTCACTTTTGATATAGTTTATTGACAAGGACACGCTTAATGATTTACTTACAACAGACACATAAATCGCCCCCGCCTAAATCTCAGGAGATGGTTCGGCGTTTCAAAGTTATGTTATTAACTTCCATCGCCTGTCAAAATATCAAGTAAAATTTAGTTGCGCAAAACATTTTCTGTTCATCCGTTTAGAAAAAAAAAGAAATAATGACGGGGGAAAAAGGTGTGGCCAGGGAAAAAAAGATATCCAATCCCATTAAAATTTGTGGGGGTTCATGTAGTGTCGAACTCGCCAGGAAGATGTCGTTGTGTTTGTAATTGTAGAGAGGAACAATTATTAACCACGTGGCGCGTAGTATAGATTGACATAATGTGCACCGCCGTGAGTCACAAGAGGAAGTTTCCGTATACATTGGAACCCAGTGCCTTGCCATTCACTGCACGGCTTTTATTGAAAGGAAACCCCCAGGGCAATGAATCTGCACAAAATGACGTAGGCATCATGTACGGAGAAGAGCGGTACCGGGGGTGGGGGTTGGGTGGAGGTAGCCATTATTAATGTATGATTAACCCCACTGTGCGCACCTCGCACACTGTATTTATTTGGAGGCAACATAGCTTTATGGGTTTGTTCATACTGAAATTAAAATAAACTAACATGCCGTTTTTGTAAGGCAGTCTCACAATTCAGTTCCCTGCCTCCTGCAGTCTGAAAAAAATCCGTTTGAAGAATCCAATAATCTGGGTCCTTCTGTACCGAGTTTTACTAGACAACGTGGGGGTTATGCCCTTGGCCCCCTTTCTGATCATCGTTCGATGGAACATGCCAGATTGAAATGTATCTTTTTTTCGCTGTGGTGGTTTAAAAAAAAAAACAGTTTTATACTCTCATGTGAAGGCGTAGGTTTGTCATCAACAATGTGGCACACTTATGACATGTTCCCATTATTTCAGCAGAATGAGTCGATTTGTCTTTTCTGATAACGTTGGGGTTATGCCCTTGGCCCCGTTTCTGATCATCGTTCGATGGAACATGCCAGATTGAAATGTATCTTTTTTTCGCTGTGGTGGTTTTAAAAAAAAACAGTTTTATACTCTCATGTGAAGGCGTAGGTTTGTCATCAATAATGTGGCACACTTATGACATGTTCCCATTATTTCAGCAGAATGAGTCGATTTGTCTTTTTTGCTCTGCCTTTTTTTTTTTTTTTTGACAAAACCCCTTGCATGACAGGAATTCAGAAACCCAAATGGCAATTATTTTCAGCACATACAACTGCATCGAGATCCCCTAATGAATTTATTTCACACCGAATTTTATATGATATACGCCAATAAATAAAAGCAATGCTTTAAAATAACAAGTTGCTGTCGGAACGATTTTTATAAAACGTAAAGTCTGACTTCTCTTCGACGTCCTGGCCAGTTGCGAAGCTCATCAGTTGATGCGTGAGTAGTAACACTACCGGCATCACTCAGTTCAATTTCACCTGGGCTGAATCTCACCTCCATATCTTTCATCATCATAAGTGTACCACATTAAGGAGTTCCAGGTAAGTTTAAATTTTACGGACAAGGAAACATTAGCTCTGTTGCATGCTTTGCGACCACATAGTCCGAAATGTAGGCCTACCACAAATTAATTTTCATTCAATGGGAGTGATTAACTCATGCTGATGCATAGCCTACTCATGACACTAGCCGACTACTACTACTACTAGGGGGCAAGAGATTGATGAGTGGAGTGGGAGTGGTAGGTTCGTGCAGAAAAGAAATCACAATGACGGAAGGGAGAGGAAGTGTAATTGGGAGGAATTCCATACGAGATCCGCACTTTTTGATAAAAAACCCTAGATCTATATATTTTTTCGCTACTTATTAATTTTGTTAGTTTATCCAATTGTCATTGGAAAAAAAGCAATGTTGGGGGCGTGAGGGTCTAGTCAGTTTGTATCAATGGGCGGTAGTCAGATTGACTAGGCCTACTCAGGCGAAAAGGGGCTGGGGTAGTTGTGTTAGTTTCTGGTCTTTGGCGCTTTGTCGGCAACAGTGCGGATCTCGTACGGAATTCCTTCCGTGTAATTAATTGGAAATCTTACAGGTTCTAGATCTACATATTAATACAGATTAGATCTAGACTCTAGATCTAGACTCTAGATTTATGAAAAAAACAACAAAATATGTAAGCCCAGGAGGCCAGATCGGGGCCTAAGTCTAAGTGCAACCAGCTAGATCTAGATCTTGAATCAAGACTAGATCTAGATCTACTGGACTAAAAAGAATCTGAGAAACCAAGCAGGTTTCAATGAATTGTCCTTATGATAAGATTAGGAAGGACTATGGAGATGTACTAGATCTACCTCCAGAGTCTAGATGGATCTAGACTTACATTATAACAAGTCATGGAAAAGCCATTTTCATTTGAATGCTCACAGATCTTTGAAGAATCTCAGTAGGCCACCATTATTGGAAGGAGTTCCGTACTCGAGCGCCAAAGACCAGAAACTAACTAAAAGAGATGATACATAGCTACCCCGGGGGCTTTCCCTGAGATGTCAATCTGACTACTGCCCAGACGAACATCGGCCTACTGCCTCGATGATACAAACTGACTAGACCCTCATGTCGTTACTTATCAATCTGACAATCTGACAAAGTGGCGCTCGAGTAAGGTACTCCTCCCCCATTATTTGCCAACATTATATTTATAGATGGATACTACCTGGGTTTATCTGCTAACTGTGAGCTTTACTTAATAACGGTAAAAATTACATGTAACGCATCCGGAACTCCTCCCAAAATTTCCACTGGGATTTTTTTTATCCGCCAACATAAATTCTGTGTTTGTGAATGTGAGTGATCTCCCCTGATTCAAACCTACCTTGTTCCATTCGTCTTGATCAATGTTCGTATTGCGCATGTATTGAAAACGACATTGAAATTGGAGAGGATTTTCAATTTCTGAATAAAAATGGAATTTTATTGATTAACCCTCACCCTGCGGGATGCGGCAAAAGTCGGTATTGACTCGCAAGTGCTCACGCAGCAAAAGTCGGGAAGGTCAAGCTGACCGCACCACACGCAAACCGTATTTTCACGCGTCGGGTCACTGACCTTTTTGGGACGTAAACACCGTTTTATTGTTCACTGTATCTTTTCGAAATCAAAGGCATTGTGACATGGACATGTTAACCAGTGAACCACTGGTCGGAATCACAAAGACTAAGCTTTCAAAGGCTTTCCCCACACTTTCAAAGATGTAACATCGACATGCGAACTGTTGCTCAACAAAGACATTTATAAGCAAAGAAAAAAACACCTGCCTGTCTGAGAATCAAACCACGGTCCCACGACTGACAGGTGAAGATGCTAATCACCACGCTACTGCTGACCCTGTTCAATTGTGAGGGAATTCTTCCAAAGAAAAAATCACCAAACCAAGAAACCCACATCTATGGACAAGACCTGAAGCTTCCTGTAGCATTTAATCGATGAAATTTCATTATTATTCTGAAGTCTCTCCAATTGCAAATTATGCCACCATTTTAACATGTGCGCATTACAAATATTGATTGGGATGAACGGAACAAGGGAGGAAGGCGGAGAAGGGTTTGAATCAGGGGAGATCACTCGCAATACGAAATCTATGCTGGTGAATAAAAAAATTCACAGGGGAAATTTTATTCACCGGTCGGTATTGGTGGATAAACACTTTGATCTCAGTATCATCTGGTTGAAAGGATACAGGGGTAGGTTTTCATTAGGTTTTGGGTTAACGATAAGGACGGAGTTATGTAACTTATTCCCAAGTCAGTTTGCATACACCACGAACATTAGTAGTCAAAATTCAGAAGGATGCACTGAATCTGGCTACTCCCATTCTAAAAAATTTTGTGAGTGGTATTAATTGTCCAGTCTGCTCATTAACTGCCAGGCTGCCCGCCATGCACTCAGTAGGTAAAGCCTGCTGACTGGGTCAGTGAGCCTTAGTCACATACACAGTACAGCTGTGCACTGATTCGTTCTGGTGGGCATGGAAACGTTTCTGTTATGCCATATTACACTTGATTATGAATTAAACAATAAAACCATTGTTTTTAACCAGTGATTTGACTTATCATCGTATGGTACCAAACTGACAGCTATAACTATAATTTCCTTGAGAATGTAAAGCAAGATATTGATAACTGCCTCCCCCCCTCCCCTTTAAAAAAAAAAGAAATGGTTTCATCCAGATTGACATAAATGCTAATGAGCCAATTTGGGTATGAGGGAACAAACATCATTTCAGAGCTTGTTTCCTGATTGGTTCCTGGACACAGAATGCAGGAGAAAATGAGAAAATATTGCAAATTTGTTGAGCAACAGTTTGCATGTCAGTGCTATACCTTTTGATCGTGTGGGGAGAGTCTTTGAAAGCTTAGCGTTTGTGATTCTGACCAGTGGTCCACTGGTTGACATGTTCTTGTCATAATGCCTTTGATTTAGAAGAGATAAAAATTAATGAGCAATAAGACAGTAGTTATGCCTCAAAGAGGACAGTGACCTCAAACCATGCCTTCACCCCGCCACTGCATGTTCACTGTGAGTGCAGTGGACGCTTGAAAATGTGGCACTGTGATGATACACCTATCGCAGTGCGAGGGTTAACTATAAAGGCATCCATCGTGATTACTAACGTCAGTAGGGCTCTCACTTCGATAATCCTGCCCAAAATTCCAATCAGGCAAGTTGGAGAACCTGGCTAATCTTTTTGAAGATGTGTTTTAATGAATTAATGAAAATAATAATTAACTAACAACATCAAAAGTATATTTGCAGGCTTTGCACAATTAACCCGTCAACCTACCAATATCTGCCCATTCCACATCAGAGCCAACTCATCCAGTTCATCCGTACCATCTCAATGATTCAAGAAAGAAAAAAAAGGGGGGTGGGGTGGCAGCCTGGTCCCAGAGGATGAATGAAGTGTTCGATGCTGTATGCATGAGGCAATTTGGGAAAGAGTTCCATACATCCTGACCAGTTTGAACTCTTGTACATTTCTTAGTTTGACTGAATCAATATTTTCTTTTTGTTTTCTGGCTAAAGATAAGATTAGATTTAGGATTAGGGATTGAGTGGGTGGTCGGGACGTAGGGAATCCCTCCTGCAATTTGTTTCAGGAACACAAACATGATTTTGTTGAACATTGTGTCATTGATGTAGTCTGGTAGGTCGTAATGAAGATAATTACAGCGAAGCCCTCATGATTGTGTGGATGAATTTTATGTAGCAGCTTCCTGTGAATGGTCATATTGATGACAGACCACACAAACCAGTGACTCATGACTCAGACTGAAAATTTTTTCATTGGAATCTCGGCTCATTGTAAAATTAGCGTTGTTTCCCTTCGCTTAACAGCCGTGGTTCATTTTTTTATGAGATATTACTGTAATTTGCCCAATTTTTTTTTTTTTCACGCCACCTTTTATCACTAATATCAGTGCTCAATCAAAATGGCAGTAGCCAAGCCAAAATAAACTATTCTGTGCAGCAACACAAAATTTTTTTGTTCCAACCTTTGGCTGTGGGTGGGTGCAGAGATATGGGAGCAACACCAGCAGTGTTGAGTTCATCTAGATATTTTAATCAACAATAGGGAATCACTGTTGTGACTTTGACATAAACATTTATGTCAGTTAGGAAGAGCTCTTTTTCATTTGTCTTATAATTGGATGTGCATTTTTCATTTTTGCCCAGTGTGGACAGTGCCTCTTGTTCATTCTGGTTGCCTCTCCTCTACTTTTTTTCTTTCAAACCTGATTTCAGTACAGTAACTAAACCTCATTCTACTCTTTGAACCATACACTCTCTTAGGATTGCATGAAGGCTATGGTTGCATGCTGCCACACAAGCACACACACACATTTATACACAGAGAAGATATATGGGAGGGAGTGGGAGGTGCAGTCCACCCTTAACCTTTACTATACAGTTTGTTGAGTCAGTTGAGTCTTGACTAAGTCAAGTGTATTGGTGCTGCTTGTTACCCTTACTGTACAAAAACTCAGTTTTGTCAAGTCTTGACTAATTGTATCGGTGCTGCTTGAATAGAGATCACTAGCTTACTGTAAACCCCAAGGCCACTGGATCAATAGCACAACTGTGTTAACTCATGCAAGTCGTGACCATGCCATGGGATTAAGTATTTGACTGAGTGCTGCAACTTGCAGTACATATGAATGGAATCCTGGGGAAACTCCATTGATTCCCAAGTGAAAACGCCAAATGCAATTTGGAAAAGGAAAGATCCGTTGTCACCAAGTGATTTATTGTGCCTTGCATTATTTTGTGCATTATCTCCTAGTTTCAGCATTGGAGTTTTTCTATGTGTACGTAAGTTAACTTTATCGCACAACAAGGTTGAGTGATGTTCAGAACGTGAATTGTAAGATTTCAGTGGTCTTACATTATTTAGTTAAATATTATGGACTTTCAGTGATTCATAAACTAGCAGGGAAGAAGCTTGGCTCTCAAAGATCATAGCCTTATAATTATTTTTAATATATCTGCAACGACTTTAATATATCTTCTTTATAGTTTTAAACCAGATACAGTTGGACAATGTCATACACAAGAGCATCTAACGACAGATCCACCATAAATTTTATTGCCATCAATTTGTTCACATTCAATTAAAAGTTAAAACGAGAGAAAATTGGGACACATGTGGTGTGGAACAGGAATAGGCCTTTTGATATGTTCCAAACAAAACTGACCCCATAAATAAGAGTAAAGGTTTTCAACCAAAGAACTGTGGTACGATTCTGTCTTCAGCTCATCTCATGATTAAATGGAATTCATGTCGGAGCCAGAGGAACTTTAGAGATCTTTTATTTACACAGAGGGATGTTAGTCATGCACTGTGGCGCCCCTTGCCTCTTTATTTTGTCTTATATTATGTTCTGGGTATACAGAAACACAAACCATTTTGCTCCAAACTTTCACTAATTTCAGTTCTTTTTTCTTTTCTTTTGTGGAAACATAAGAGGACCTTTCACACTATGTTTCAAAATATCTTTCGACAGAATACAGAAGAAACACACATGAAAAAAAACAGTTTGTAATCAAACGGTGGGGAGTACATCTGAACGTGTGTCAAGGCCAGATTTTTTTTTGCAGAGCTCCACTGGCTAGTTGATCCTCTATAGATTTAGAGGGTTTTGTAGTTAATGGCATGCAAAGTGCATAAGAGGTTCAAGGCTTTTTTATTATTTTTTTTGGGTTTTATTATTGGCACGTATTGCATCAGCTTCAGAGGGAAAATGGATGTGTATGACACTATCAGAGTAACAGGGAACAGAATCTGTTCAGACATTTGTTACATAGTTGAATGTGAATGATTCTTCTTTGGATGTGTGTGCCGGGGTCACACTAAGAGTTGTATTTTGTGGCTATCGTAAAGCCTTGTGAAAATACCAGTCAATGTGTCCAGAAACAGAATTTTTAAATGCATTGTTTGAGAAGGCCAAGGCCATAACCTTGGATCTGTGAGGAGAACTTTCTTTGATGCAAAAAGCAAACGGAAGTCTGTGATAATTGATTTTATTTCTGCATTGCTGCGGAGTCCTATTCAAAGCTGTTGTGTGGTAGAAACCCGGCATATTTTATTGTACACATTTCGAGATTTGTGACAAGTGTCACAATAAATTTTTGATACTGACAAGCTTCCAGTGTTGAGGAGAAAGAGAAGACATACCAAGGAAGACTTTGTTTTTATCTTTGAAAACTTTTGTGGAGAAGCCATGAACTTCAATCTGTATTACACAGTGATAAATGTTCAGTTATGAAATATGTAAATAAGTAAATATGAAGAAATAAAATAGAAATTTGAGAAACAAGGGAGATAATATTATATTACATTATCATGCAATGAACAAGCATGGCCATGTTCCAAACTATCAGATGTTGAAAGCTGCAGTTCATGAAAAACTAGAAGTCATGGCCATTATTTCCTTGGCGCCCAAAATGTGTCATGTTTCTCAATTTTTCATCAGATTTAACTCAAATATTCAGTACCATTCCTAGGTAGTGGCTTTGCTTGTCATGAGTGGAGGAGAGAATTGTAGAAGTTCTTATGCCCGACGAATTCTTTTAAACATTTTGATGAAATTATCATTCAGCAACAGGCTATGCTAACCTGTAACAGAGTTATTAGTAGAGCAAAGTGCACGTAACTGGTAAGTCTTGCATGAAGTTGATGAAGACCTTGGCCTTTGAATCCCTCACTTGTGCCATTGATAGAGGGAGTCGCATTGACAGGGCGAGCGTCAGCCCCGGCGTATGTTAGTGTTACGTCATTCGTACCCTGGTCGTTTTGTCTAGTTCATGAACCCCGGTTACTATGATTTGATTGGTAGTACCATCTGAGCTGATGTCATACACTGTGTGATAACAGCGCAGGACCATTTCCTGACCCCCCTATGGCCTCGTTCCCGGTCATAATTGTGATCCCGAACTCCGCAGGTGAACGTGCGCATGGCGCTGAAAGGTGTTTGCTCTATGTGTCAGTCACAGTTAAATGTGCTGATGAATTACCAGCCTTCATTAGTCCTGTCACCCCGCAATAGTCAATGCTGCATTAGTTGAAGCTCATTGTGAAAGTGTACACACATCATTTAAGGGTAACCAGGCTATTGATTTTCAGTGGATCCTGTGCTAAATACCAGACTTTTGCGATAAAACATTTTAGTCTGAACATTGCCAGCAAGGACATTAGTGACTTTTCTGTGAAATTCAGGTGGAGGATTTCAACATGGGTAAATCTTTATTTCTTTTGTGGTTGACTTTATGAAATAATGTTCTAAGTGCTTACCCTGTCAAGAACTTTGCATCGGTTATAATATGAAATAATGTTCCAAGTGCTTACCCTGTCAAGAGCTTTGCATCAGTTATAATTAAATTGTGTGAAAAAAAAAATCGGGCTTGTACCTTGGTCCCTTTTTTTTTTTGTAATGTTACTGACTGTTTCATTGAATGGGATTTGTTATCCTCAAACATTAGCTGCAGGTGTGTGTTTGTGATGTACAGGTGGACTGCTTCAGTGTAATACTCCTTTATTGAGATCCCTCCTGTGCCTTCACACAACCAAAATGTTTGTCATGTTGGACAAATCATATTGGACCTGAACCATCTTAATCATCCACTATGGACAGGTCTAAGTGATTTAATGATTTCAGCAAGATAGATATAATAATCCTTGAGGTAAAGTTGATGTACAGTGTTGTGGCAGTGCATTTTTTAACTGCCTTTGAACCAGCAGTTTTGGTCCTCCCTTAAATATTCTGCATGGAGTGTAATTACACAGTGATTGGGTCCGTGATACCTTTCTTCAGAATGTGTTACTAAAGTGTCTAAACACATTTGATACATCCCACAGCAAGATTTGATTTGAAATATTGAAAATAAATGAGTTTTCAACCCCCTTGTGGCATTTGTTTGTGCAAATGTTTATTTATTTGATTGTTTTGGAATAATATTTTTGGCATAAAATTGGTGCTGAAATAGATTTTAGAACTATGAAAGTATGTGGTTAGCAAAGAAGATAAAAATGTGTGTGTCACCCATGATGCAATGTGCTTGGATTTCAAGTGCAACCTGCAGTATTGGAAAAACGTGAGCAGAGGCTAAGGCCATTTTTTCAACAATAGTGGATGATTGACTTTACAGGCTAGTTCCTGTTATAAGTGTGCTTGCAAACACTGTCATGTTTTGCTTTGTTGAAGTGTGTTTTAATGAAATGTTTGGCTTAGGTGGTTGTTGACAGACAGATGTGCTTAATTGGGGGGGGGGGGGGGGGCGAGCTGCAACCAAGAATTCATTGCCTTTCAGAAAATGTATGCCTAGGCCTACTTCTGTTACTATGTGTCATTACTGCAGTCATTGTGTACTCTTGGGATCCTCTCCTGTCTACCACCTCAATGACTTTGAATTTTAAGCATGAACCAAGTGCTGTATTTGTAGTGTGAATACATAGTGCTACTACAATACTATGACCTACTTTTGTGTAAAACATGAGTAATATTGCTAGTCACAGATTTTGTGGCACTGAAGTTGGCATTTCAGCACTTATTTTTTGTTTCTGATTTTGTGAAATTTTCAGACTCTCTACCCATGGCCAGCTTTGTCAAGGATCTGATGAGACAGTATGATGAGGCCTATCCTCAGGCAGGTAAAGTGCTGGTAGAGGAAATCATAATTTATAAAATGAAGTTAAATATTTGTTGCATGCAATTCTTTTACAGAGTAACCATAGACTGACCAGGTTTGAACAAATTTTATGGCAAGATTATGTCACAACATTGAATGTCTATTTTTGCTTCAGAAACATTACATTATTCATATTTATCTGTACGTTTTTCAAACCCATTCAGTGTGGACAGAGAATGATAGAGAAGGGCAGTGATAAGATTTAATGATGTGATTCCAAGTAATTTTCTAATAAACTTCAAAAGCCAGACTCTCTGTGAAAGTGAGGTAGTTTTGCTGTAGCTGAACATTTTATGGTGGAGATACATCTTGTCCTGTTCATGCGCATATCTAATGTCCTTCGAATGTTTGAATTACAACATGCTGACAAGAGTGTGGTGTTATTGATTATGATGTAGTGTACTTCTTGGCCTCCATGTGATATATGTAATCAACTGATAAGGGTACTTTGTCCTCTGTCCAGAGTAATGACCTGTCATTTAGTGGCACACTGTTATCACTATGTGTTATCACTTCTGAATTCAAGGATTCTGTAGAAAGGCCTCTCTATATCCTGGGCTGTCATCATTGTTGTTTATTTGCTTTCCTGGATTAGTGGAGATAACGGTGTCGTTGACACCCGTTAATACCCTCTCACCTTGAATTTACTGGGTTTTTTGGGGGAATCACACCACATTTTATCATTGTCAGGGAAAGTTATGAGCTGTCTTATCAGCTATAATTAGAATGTTCACATTTAAAGGTTACTTTTGCCATACTACTCATTATTTGCTCCTCATGGTATAAATGAGACCTTTTATCTCTGATATGAACATTCTAGAAATGATAATTGTTTATGAGAGGGAGAAAATAACTTAAAGTTCCTATTGAGGACAGCTTAACTGATGTGTATTGGTTTAGTTCAGGGTACTCTGACAATTGCAAATGAAGGTGAACTCCATTGGTGAATGGATTGGGATAGAGTTCCAATTAAATGTCATGATAAGTTTATTTAAGTTTAAAATTTTCCATAAAGGCATGAGAATTTGAAATATAACTGTAAAATTTCTTTCCAGTGTTGCTGTATTTTGTGCTGTCATTATCATTTGTATTGATGTGTCTGTCTGCAGACCCAAGAACCCGGAACTGGCTTCTAGTCTCCGATTCCCCATACCCGGTATGGATCCTAACCGTCCTATATTTAGCCCTCGTTGCCCTAGGGCCCCATATCATGCGCAACCGTAAACCCTTCTCAATCCAGTGGTTCATGGTCATCTACAACCTTGGTCTAGTCGGCTTGTCAGTATACATGTTTGTGGAGGTGAGTAGCTTGTTTAGTGTTGAAGGAATTCAAAATGTTTGGCCCTGTTCATGTAGGTCTGACCAAAATGGGATGTTCTGAATCTTTACATGTATTTTCATCCTCAGGAGGGTTTTATCTGAATAGGCAGTGTGAAAAGCTGAAATTGTCAGTTATTGAGAAACCCAATTTGGTAAACCACAAGGAAAGTCTGTGAACATTTTCATTGTCTTATATAATATGTAAAGTCTTATAAAGATGTAAAGAAATTAATAGATTAAAATTTATCCATATTATCCCCCCACCAGCAACAACAAAATTTATTGTTCATTATTAAATATATATTATTATTAATAAATATTCAAATATTATTTGTATTGTGAGTTGTGAACTGTTGTGAGTTGTGTACTGCGCCTAACACTGTAACAGGCTGCGTTACAATTTGCTCTGAGATAGAGTGAGCGAGACAGGGAGAGAGAAAGAAGCAGTGTCGTGTGCTGAGCGCTTCGCCGGCGCTCCATTCTGCTTTGTGGTTGACAGGTTTCTTCTGTAAAGTGCATAGAGCATTTTGAAAATGGATATGCGCTATATAAAATAATAATAATAAAATAATACTAAAGATCAATAGATATTAGAAATAAAATATTTTGATATCATGTACATACATAACTTGAATTTACTAAGCTCATTGCTTTAAAAACATTTGCTTTGTTTGTATAACTAAGTAAGTGAGGAAGGAACCTATGTGTTAAAAGTTTTGTTCATTCTGTGTCATTTGGTAATATTTGTTATATATTGATTGTGCAGATCCTCCTGAGTGTGTGGGATGCAGGTTATGACTTGGTGTGTGCTAAGTACAATAAGGATTCAATAACAGATCCTAAAGAACTCAGGGTAAGAAAAAAAGGGTTATGGCTGCATACACAGATCAAGTTGACATATTTTTTTTTCCTTTTTTACCAGAAGTGACTGATTGATTTGAATTCTGTAACTGGTGGGATTGTTTTGTGACCATACCAAAAAATGTCAAAATTACTGGGCCTGTAGGTTTTGAATTGTTAACTTCCCAATAAATTTTGATATTTATGTACGGTTCAGAGCAGACCCTAGAAGTTTATTTCTGCTTGTCATGCAGACAGATATGGCGATCATTTTGGCTGGAGGCCGCTGAGTAAATCTTAAAACAACCCTGAATGAAAACAGAATGATAAAGGATATTGGTAAAATCTCAGTTTTGTCCTGTTGCTCATGATAATCAAATACATATTGAGGGATTTTGTGAGAGAATCCTTTTTATTATGTCACTTGCATCCTTTATTTTTTGGACAGTGCAAAGCTGTTAATGTACTTTTAGTGTTTAAATGTGTCATGATCATACTTTGTGTAGCTATTGTATTTATTTAACCAGTTGACTGTTTTGTACCTGACTTGTTGAATATATTTTGCTACCAGTAAGTAAAGTCAGGTTAATACATGCAGCATAACTTACTTTTGAAATGACAAGCTATTCTCTATGCTTTACAGGTTGCCAAAGTCCTGTGGTGGTATTTCTTCTCAAAGGCTATTGAGCTTCTAGACACAGTGTGCATGATTGCTCGCAAGAAGTTTGAACAGGTCACTTTTCTACACGTGTTCCATCATGCCAGCATGCTCAACATTTGGTGGTGGACTATGATGTTTATACCTGGAGGAATGTGTAAGTAAGACGGAGATCACTTCAGCCATCTCCTTCACTTTTGCCATTTCTTATACGGTTTACATAATACACACTTTGCTCTGAAATTCACACAAGTAACCACTCAATCATTTGCCGTCATTAGTGCAGTGAACATTGTGATCAAACAAGATCCAAAAGGCCACTCAGCTGACTCATGTCATATTTCAGGCCTTTGAGAGTTTTTCATTTATATGGATTTGAAGAGAAATGATTTGGTATTACCACTTTCTCGAGTTGATTATGTGAGAATTTATTTTGTCATACTGCTATCCTTCTGTGTTACTGGAGCAGAGGGTTTGCATGTAGAGATGCAATAATTACACCAAGGAGGTAAAGGCGTATGTAGATACCAACGAATTCTCTTACAGAATTATTGGTATTTTAGAACACACAATTAGTTACATTGTGATGCAATATATAACTATAGTCTTGAATGAGATTTGCTGAACTATATTGCTCAAAGGAAGGAAATTGGGGTGCAGGTCTTATTTCAACTACTTTATTGAAGATTATAAAAAGCACTGCAATTGGCCAGATTTTGTTTTAGTTTTTACCTTGTGTTTGAAATTGTATTTAGAATTAACATTTAAATCAACTCAGTATTGTCATGCAAAAACATATATTGTTTATTCCTTTAATGAGATGTTTATATTTGTATTCTTCTCTCTTCATTTCAGCGTGGTTTGGAAGCTGCATGAATTGTCTAGTGCATGTAGTCATGTATTTATACTATGGGCTGTCAGCCATCCCATCACTTAGGAGTAAATTATGGTGGAAGCGCTACATTACCCGTTTCCAATTGGTGAGTGCCATTTGCATGAGACAGTCAGATATAAAGTGCAAGTGGTTGACAAATTTTCATTTTCAGAGATGGGAATCTGCTGGAACTTTCCTGATTTTCAGATTTTTTACTGTTTTTTTTTTGTGGTGAACATTTCTTCTCATATCGCTTTCTTTTTTGCCTTATCATTTCTAAGGGAAAGTTTCACTATTATTAGTAAACACTATTTAGTGTGTTGTCTGTGTTTCATCAAAGTCCAGGAAATTTATAAGTTAGTAGTTCCCATCCCCACATTGTCTGTTTTGGAATGAATGGTGCATAGCACTGCAAACCTGTTCAATGAAATAGGAGAGCAGTGTGCACCTTTGAACTGAAACAGCTGTCAGCAGTCTGCAGACTGGCTTTGAGTATATGGTAAAATAATCAACAATAAATGAGAATGGATGATTAACAATGATGCTGCTGTATCTTGTTTGGAAGTTCTGCGTCATAATATGTAGGAGGGTGGAATGCAGGCTGTTTTGCGATTTTATTTATATAGTATAATGCATATTTTGAGTAAATTATTAATGCAGATCAGGAGAAGGTGTTAACAATATTAACATTATTTTTAGAAATAATGAAATATTGCACAAGGTACATGTATTAAGAGAATTGTCATAGCCATTTGAGTATTTTGTGGCATTTCACTGATTCTAAAATGGCAGAGGTAAATTACATTTTGTCATAAAATGATCATATGATATTGGTCATGGCTGAAATCTTCTGAATATACACGCAAGACGTTTGTTACATCAGTGGGCAAGTCTCTTTTGGTGTGGTGAATCTATGGTTGAGGACTGTACTAGAAAGTCTAAAACCATTTTTTTTTGGTGACGTGCGTTGGCTCTGACAGTTGTATCTGTGGAATAGAGTTGAGGTGGTGTTGTCCAGTCAGATACTTGGAGAAAGCCAAACTGTGGTGTGTATGCTTCGCTTGGGACAACTAAGTAAAAACACTTCCCCTCAAAAAGTTCTTTCCACGCATTAACCTAAACAGCACCACCCCATCTCTAGTCATAATCCAAAAGCGGCAAGAAAACCCAACTGTCCCCGCTGACACACTTCCTTTCCGTAAACTTTTTCGGAATTAGCCCTTGACAGTGATATAGAACATGCCGTTTATTGCACTGCAATTTCTGATTTACACACACAAGGAAAAAGCCACTGGTTTACCACTAGTTAATTGTAAATGTTTTTGCACTTGCAGTCAAAAGACAGAATTAACTCTGGTAGAGATAAAGTAAAATTATCAGGTGAAGAAGGATACTCCAAAGCCATTGAACTTTGTACTTCCAACTTATCACCAATGATGCACCACATATTTGGCCACAATTACTACATGTATACATCAGTACCAAAACAGTGGTGTTTGTGAACTAGTTTTCCCCCTTGTGAACAACTTAGATAACATAATGTTTTTGAAAGACCTAGTGACATAGTTTTTAAATATGTAACATTTATAAATAGAAAGTTGACATAATTTAAGTGCAACTTTTAGATATATTATCAGAGGGAAGATATGAGGAAAGTACTTTTATTATCATGCTACTTTTGATAGACCAGGAATTTGAATCCTTATTGCATTTCATCAGACTGTCAGTCATGCCAGGGACAAAATGTATTTCAATTTGTGCCTTAAATTTAACTTCAGATCTCCTAATTGTCAGAAGATACACATACCTAGGAAAATGTTTTGAAAGACTGAGGGTCATAGATAATAATAGTTTTCATGACAGCAGCACTGTCACATGTGGAACAGAAAGCTCTGCAAACAAAATATCTACTTCCACATAACCAAGTGGATTTCATGGCATAACAGTGTAAAACATTCTCTTGCATTACATGTACTGACACAGATCTAATCCAGTCAAAAAATTAAATCCCTAAGAGATGTAAAGAAACTCTTTGCACATAAAGTCACTGTTCTACATTCATTGAAGATCATTACAAATTAGTGCAATTGGTTTACTCAAGTCGACAAGTACTATTTTCATACTACCAACAGTGTGCTTTAGCTGCTTGTCTGAATTATTTTTGATGTTGCTTTCTGTCTTTCAGCTTCAGTTCTGTATCACCTTCACCCACACTGTCAATTCCATCCGCGTGGGCTGTGACTTCCCACGCTGGGGCCAGAACCTTCTGGCCGGCTACATGGTGGCAATGCTCATCCTCTTCGGCAACTTCTACATGCAAGCTTACATCAAGCGTGCTATCAAGGAGCCAGCAATCTCAGCCTCCTCAGCTGCAGCTGGGGGTGCCTTTGACAAAAAGATGCAGCAACACAAGAATGGGGAAATAGAAGCTAATGGACATGCCCCAACCACCACCTCCTCCCACACAAAACTGGATTAATAAAAGTAGTTTCTTAGATTTCCTGTATCTGTGTAGGGCTGGTTGCATGATTAAACCCTTAGGTAAGCAGCATAGATTTTTCATGAGCAATTATTTCCCCAAGAGAAATCCCACCTTTCCAACTTTTTGTATTAAGTTGATTTGTATTAATCGGAAGTTACCAGCAAGAGATGTAAGTAAGAACAATCTGTGGATATTTATGAAGTTTTGTTGGTAGATCATTCTTAAATTTGGCACCCTACCAAATATACTTATAATTATAAGTTAATTTTTTTGATAGCTTGCATTTCATAAACTCTTGCTTTGCTCAATATTTTTTCCTGCGGTGCTGTCTTGGCCAGAAGAAATTGAATTTGATCGGATAATTTTTGAAAAGACAGGCCAGATTATGAACAATTTTAGCCTTTTAAAAGCAGATCTCCTGAGGTTACATTAGTCAGGCTGGACTGACTTTAAGATATCAAAATTTTTATAACAGCTTGGAAGCATTTGTTTGCATAGTGAGAAGCAGTAAACAGTTTAGCTGCAGCTTGCTTATGGGTTAGTCAAGTGCTGACAATAAATGGCAGGAATTTTATCTGATATTATATGTTGTTTAGATGAATGTAATAGAACAAGTACAGTGATAAGAATTAATATAATTATCGTATTTTTACTGTATGAATTTTTTTCTACGTTTAATATTTTGAAGTAATTTTATTCTTTATTTTTACTTGCAAGAATGGTTTGGCACATTGTCACCATTTATTTATTATTTTTTGTCTTAATTGCAGCTTGTTAAATCTCATGTTTGCAAAATCCAGATTACTTGAACATTTTTACTACTGTGCAATACACACTGCATTTGTCACTAGATTATCATAGGTTTCCTTTTTTTTGTTTTTTGTTTGTTTTTTGGTATCATCTTGCAAGTTTTTTTTACTTCTTGTTCTAACAAAATAAAGATTAGATAGTCACCCTGCAAATGATGTCATGTGCACCATATCGATCAAATAGTGATTTGAAATTTTGTGTGGCTGCAAGTCTCAGGTTTGTCATGGAGTTTTTTTTTGTTTTTTTTTTGTGGTATAGCATAGCATACCATGTAAACTCGTGAAAATATAAATTGCAACATATTTAACACTTCTGTATTTCGATGTTTTGCAACAATCATATGTACTAATTAAAAAAAAAAAACCAAAAAAAAACAACCACCTGAAATGATGTCAAATCATGGGGTTTTCGTGTTTTTAAAAAAAATATTACTTTGAGTATGTTCATGGAGTTTTAATTCACTTGTGAAATACTCCACTTTGAATAGATGAACAATTTCATGCCATACCGCACTGGTCACTGAGTGTTTTCCTTCGTCAGTTGTCAGTTTTGAGGAGTGAAAGATTTTTAGCCTAAATAAGAAGTATGTCAATATTTAAAGCTAAGGAATAGAATGATCAGTATAACGAAATTCAAAAACAGAGTCGTTGTTAAATAAAAATGGTCACAAGGGATTCTATGAAGAAGCAGAAATTATGGTATTTGATCATAGTTAATACTCACAAGCAGATTTTGTGGATTTGGATGGACTGTTACACTTTGAAGTAATTATTAAATTGGTTGTCATTTATCATTTCATTTTTAATTGCCAACAGAGAGAAACTGAGCATTAGCCATGAACAGATTTGTAGTGATATAAAGGGAAAACAAGATCACATTCACCGGGCACCAAGAACATGATGCTTTAGCTCATTAGTATATGCAGACCTAGTCCACAGTTTTACACAAGCCATTTGGGGCGTAACCTCCTCATTTATTGAGAACAATATATGAAAAAATCCACTTTACCTGACATTCATTTAATAGGTTGAATTTGATGAAATCCTAGATATATGAAAAGAATATGCTATAAACTGAATGCACCCAAATGTTAGCTGAACTGGTCAGGTGGAGCAAGTGGCCAACTGATGCGCTGGTCAGCCAGACACTAGAAGTTGATAGATTGTATTGGCCAGAAATGGTGGAAAAATGAAGCTCCGCTTTAATGATATTATCTTTCCCCATCTACTTGTCAGCACGTAACCAGTCACAGCATTGACATAAGGCCTTTGTGTGTTGTCTGTTGTGCTGTTGTATTCCAATTTTGTACTATTTTATACCTTTTCTTGTTTATTTGTGGTTGGTCTTTTTTTTTTTTTTTTTTTGTGAGGATACATTTTGTTATCGCCACAGAGCTTGATGTGGAAATCTAATTTAACAATTTACTTTGATTATGTGTTATGTGGTGAGAGAGAAGGAAGCTTGGATAATTTGCTTGCAAGAATTTTCTGTTTTTGGAGCACGCTGGAATCTGTTTATGAGGGAACCTGTAGAAAGTCCTGAGATAAGATCATGGGCACAAGAAATGATCGGTAGGTGTATAACTACATCATACACCATCAAGTGGTTGTTTTTTTGTCATAATACAGGTCTTTGCATCGGCAAGATCTGGTGAACTGACTACATGCTTTCATTATTTTTGTGTTTTATTTGATTGATTTAGAGAAGGAAACATCAACTTCAAGTCTTGTTAGGAACCAGAATATCATCAAAATCTAATCATGTAAGTTTGTAAGATTTTATAAGCTTTTATTTGCCAGCAAGTGATAAGTTGACTGAAGAAGTAATCTGATATGCAGGAAAAAACAGAACTGACCACCATTTCTGCATTTGGTGCATGTCAGTAACTGCATTTAAAATGACATGGAATCAAGGATGGCAGAGTGAAGTTCTAATACATGAATTTTTTTCATCCATAAGACATCAAGATTCCAGGGTTATTTGTCTTTCACAAAGTTTTTAACTTTGCCCTACTGACAAGTTAGGTTTTTATGTTGAAGATGCAGATGTTGGATCAATAGCTAGGTTACTGTGTGGAAGTTGTTGGTGATCTGCAGAGGTGGCTAAATATGAAGTTTTGTAGTCTAACATGAAAGCCCCTTCAAAGTTGCGGGCAAACTTATACATGGAAAACTGAATTCTATATACCCAATGAGTTTATGACTAGCATTTACTTCCTCTTGCATTGTTAAGATGGGTTAGGAGTATCACTGAACTCTTATTAACCTATCTGTGTGTTTCTCTGTGTACATAGTGGATGTTGTTCAACAGTGTGAAATGTATCTCTAGTGATGAACTATGATGCTCCTGATTATGTTAAAGCACATGTTATTAGTTCTAGATCTCACAAATATATACTTAATATGATTCCCTTAACTATGAACCCAGTGCTATTGTCTGATATTGTTGTCAGAAATGAAGTAATCTAGTGAAGATGCATATTTACATTTTTGATGTTTAATTTGAGTCAGAAGTATGTTATTTGAAACCTGGGCCTTCAGTTTGTCAGTAAATTAAGAATCAGTTCCAGAGGTTGTGATTTTGTAGCATAAAGACAAATGAAAAGTTGTATCATGGAGCTGGCTGTACAGGGCAGCATGACATTCATAGAGCTGTCTGTTAACTTGACATGACATGAACAGGTTTTCTTTGAAGCCTACGTGCTTCAAAGTGGCTGTGATGAGTTCATTCCATTCAATATGATGTACATTCTGAATGAAATGATTTAAATTGGCATACAGAGGTTTCAAGGAGAAATGACAATCAATATGTTCAAAGAGTATTTTCACTCCCCATTTTCTGGGTGCAACAGCTTACCTGCACTATCTCCCTAAGCAAGTCACAGTTATCTGCTTATTATTGCCCTTTATGCTCAGTCACGGTTAACTAAGTAATCAAGCAATGTACTTACTTTGTCAGCAGGGTTGTCTGTACACAGCAATCCAAAAGGAATGATAATTTATAAATGCCTACACTGTCCCCCTCCCCTTGCAGTCCCTTCCTCCAAGTCATTGGGACCTCTGAACATTCCATTTGTTATGTTTGAGATTCCAGAATGTTGCCTAGTTTTCATTGTACTCCTGTTTGTCCTCTAGCATTCTGTATACATGCAGTAACTTTTTCATATATTCAGTGAATTGCGAACAGAAACCCGAGTGATATATTAGAAACTTTAAAAATTTTTTTTTTATTGTTTTACTATTCCCGCTGTTTAAATATGGGATCTGTACATATATCACTTGAAGCTGGCAGTTAACTAGGTGTTTCCTAAAACAAACACCTCAAACTCTTTAGTTCACTTGAAGTGTGAATGCTAAGAGCAGTGATCCCCCTAAAACTAAAGGCCTCAAACCCTTTAACTAAGTGTGTTAGTTGCAAAGAAAATTGTACCCCGCCTTCAGAAATTTGAGATTTCTGCATTTCTTAAACATTTTTCAGTTTTTAAGTATTTGGCTTCATTTATTCATTATGAGTATTTTGATAAAGTGTAGTTTCCACAGAGACAGTTTTTGTTCACAGTTCATTGCAATGTGGCATCCAGGCTTACAAATTTTATTCTAACAAACTTTTTCTACCGGCTTTTTTGTTTTGTTTTGTTAACACAACTCCATACCAATCACATCCTGCATAGCTAACTGTGATGATACAGGTAGATTGCTGTGAAATTTTTGTTGCACTGCTTAATTTGGTCTGAACTACACAAGATGTGTAGAAATTTAAAGCTGGATCATTCCAACTGCATGTGTTTTGCGAGTGCTGTTAGTGTAGAATTAATTCATGAGACTGATGTTTTAAAAAAGTGTGTTGTGAAGACATGAGCATTTATATTGAAACCTAGATGTCATGGAGCTCTTGTGCGATAAGTGTATATAGATAAGGTTTCATTGTCTATTTTAAATAACTGAAAGGAATGCATTTGAAATAGGAGCTGATATTAAGAATACACTGAGTATTGTCTTTGTGTCTATGCGTTTGACAATTCAAGTCATATTGTGTACATTTTGTAAACATAGAAAGCTTTGGTTTTCCAGCTTTTCTCTTTGCTTGTTGGAAGGATAATCTACAGCACTTGATTGTGTATGTAGATGTGAAAGGGAACTACAGAATTGGTCATATGGCCTACCTGCACATAGCCATCAAAGCTAGCCAATACGGAAATCAGAATCAGAAATCCCAGTCACATGCTCGGAATGTGAAAATAGTTTCACAATATTTCTTTAAGTTCCATTGTGGGAGGAAGCAGTCATTGTAGAATTACAGAGCTTTAGTATTTTGAACAAAGCTACCATAGTGTTATGTATTGACTGATGTCAGTGCAGGTGGATGGCATTTTCCAGGGAGGCAAACCTGTTGGAAGTTAATTAACAATTTTTTGTTATGTTTTATCAAGCGGTGTTATTGGAGACATGAATAAGGAGTGGAAAGTAATGCTGAAATATTGCTACAGGGAACATGAATATTAATGGACAGAAAATTGGCCTGTTCTTTGATGTGAATTTACTCCTTGATAAACTGATCAATTATCAGTATAATAATGGAAGAAGCCTTGGCAAATAAACAACTCATGTCACCTGCTTTTAATTTTCTAATGTTGGTTTTTAATGTTGGTTTAAAGAGTGCTTTAAAAAAATAATAATTCCCATTTTATTGTTCCTTTCTTTCTGCATTGTTGTTTTTCCAGAAACTCCAAAATCACACATAACTTGTTCATGTGGTCAGAATTTTGTTTCGTTGTTTTATGTTATGTTCTGATTCACAGTATTTTTCCGAAAAAGTTTTAATTTAGAGTTCAAGCATTTTGTCTTTGTCACTTGCAGTCTGCAAATGACTTTACATTGCAGTGTTGTGCATGACCCACCTAGTTCATAATGCAAGAAAATATACATTTAACTGTGTTCAGTGTATAATATGTGTGAATAATCTTAGTAAAAACTGCTTTGTGTTTAAGAGTCATTTTTAATTCATAACAGAGATGCATTTAGAAGAGGGTCTTGTTCGGGAGAACTTGATGTTTTTATGACTTTTTAAGTTTTAAAAGAAAATTGTAAAGTGCACAGTTCCTACAGAAGCTCCCATAATTGATAATGTGGGGAAATAAGCTGGAAACTGTTCATGTCCAATAATATCTCTGTGATGAATTAATTCCAACTGGGAGTATGTTATACCTGTCAAAGTATCTTATCTTCTCAGTGATATTTTAAAAGAAAGTTTTAAAGAAAAGTTTTATAAATTTGAACTCATAAATTTCTGTTTCTCTTGGGTACAAAAATGTTTGTCATTACATCAGTAACTCATTTCTCAGTTGTAGGTTTCTTGTCCTTCACTGGTGTGATAAAAGCATGGACATGTACATGAATGAGTGTGCTTTGAAATTTTATCAGCTAAATGTTCAGAGAAACAGAGGGTTTGCGTGATAGCTACTTGGTTTTAGTACTGTTTTATTTTTAAGAAAGGGACCATTGAAAGTTTTTATTTTCTGTAATTCGATAGCCTAGAGATGGGAATGCATTTATTGCATTTGTTGATAAGCAAATTGGCACATTGGAATTTTAACAGATGTTTTTATGTTGCATCATTCAATTTAGGTAACACATGTATTAAGGTTATGTGTTTATCCATATCTCTTATGTTCAATCTCGCCTGCTCAGTCTAAAATCCATGGGACCAGGTGTTTAGCTTCTTTTAAAAGAAATTTTAAATTAAAAGTTTTGCACTTACACATTTACTAGATGGTCACAACATAGAAAAATCGTGCCTATGTTCACCACAAAGCCGCAGATCCAAGTTCTCACATGTAAGCAGTTTTCTTTGCTACAAAGAGCCAGTAACATGTTTTTGAAGCCTTTAATTAACAGCCTTAATAACAATGTAGACTGTATACAGACATATTTTGAGGGAAATGGATCAGAAATTCCTTTCTACCTCATAGACTTTGTAATCAGATCTCATCCAGACTTTCTTTTAAATAATTATTTCTGTTTCAATCTTGATTGGTATGTTACATTTTTATTCGTGAAATGTTGTTCTGACATATGAACTGCAATTTATTTGTTATTTTGTCTTGTTTCCAGCTCCCATTCGATACGCCATGAGATTAAATTATTAAACAGAAGATAGGATGTGAGTGGAAATGACAAATTAGAGTAGAAGTAGAAACATATTTTTGTTTGTCTGTTACTTTAGTCAATGCTGTTTCATCAGCATGCTGGTCTGAGCTTGGTCAGGGCCAACCATTCATTAGCACATTAATTTAAACCCAAATTTAAAGGTAAAATTTGATCTCTAAATAGTGTTTTTCACTTTGTAATGCAAGAAGTGCATTTACTCGATGCTCCACAGTGTGTCTTCTTAAAAAAATTATTTGGAAGGAAGTTCTATTTCAGAGTTCATTTATGTGAATAATATAAGGAAAGAAAGAGCTATGACCTGAAGGTCGACAGCTATACTGTAGGAACAAGTGGACCAAGTCCTCAGGCCAAAGGACAGATACTCCTCAAGGCATTTGCTTTTGAAGTCGTGGGACTCCATTCGGGATTCATTGTGTAGACAGAGTTGGGTTTAAAAAGTTGTTTGTGCCGGCTTTGCTATTTTGTCCTATTTTTAAAGTAGATTGTTTAGATGTTCAGCACAGGTTATTCTTTCTTTCACCCTGCAAGGTATTAAATCATCTGTTACTTTCTGTTGAATAAAGGAGTCAGTGTCATTTAATTCATTTTATATACTTCACTGCATTGAAATCTTGTACGCTTTTGAGTTCCTCGTCCTGTATCCAAGAAAAGTGTTGGTTAATATTATAATTCACAGATGGTTTTGTTCATTTTGTTATAAGCACATTATTGATGCCACTCTGGCATCTGAGTTATCTTTCAGAATGTTATTCACGTCATTTGTTTTTCTGCCAATTTTCACCAGGGTTTTTCTTCATTTCATGGTTGTTGTTTTTTTTCCAAGCATTTCAAGTGACAGAACTGCTGGTCAGCAAATGTTTTTTTCTTTCTATTTTCATGTCGCGAAGAGCCAGTTTGTCTGAATCAATACTCATTCTTTCTTAGCATCTAAGTCACAAGTCTTAATGACAGTTACAATTTATTTCAGCTACAGAATGACAAGCAATCAGTATAGATTCATATTATCACCATTCCCGAAACCTGTAGTACAGCTGTATTCGATTTTGGCTACTTTTCGGGAGAAGCAAGAACTTTTTCTTTAGCACAATTGGTCTAGTATAGTTACAATGAATTTTTGAAGGTTTACATTTCAGTTATTTTTCAGCTTAGGAATCTCCAACCAAGATTCAACAGGGTTTGATTGTTGTTGAGTATGAAAATTGAAATTTCAGATTTTTGAATTACTAGTCTTACAGGGCCATAATTAATGTTCTGCGTAGAACATCTTTTTTCTTTTTTTTTTTTTTCTGTGTAAGGTCCCTGTTAATTACCAAGTGGGTTAAAAAAAAATTAAAAATAGAGCAATGAGATGTGGAATCAGACACATTGACAAAGAAAGAAACGTGAAAAGCATGGTCAAACTGGAGACTTGATTGAAAGATTTGACTCTGAGCACTTTAAGTATTATGTATTTAGCTGCTTAATCTCCAAGTACTTTTGAGTTCATTTACAAATTTGTAGGAAGCAGGAGAAAAAGTTGACACTGGATCATAACTTGCATTATCGTCATCTGATCTTTTCATTTATTGAATGAAGTTTTTGGGAGTGTCCTACTAAAACACGCACAATAGACAGTTTATAGTGAAGTTTGTGTCCTGTGGAATGGCTGAGGGATTAAAAAAAAAAAGAACTAAAATTAGAAAAAACAGTTCCATGTAGCCATATAAAGTTACAAAAGATAAAGCGATAAGAGTAAACTTGAATGGATTTGAATGAAGACTCAATGTAATACAACAGGAAACAAGGAAATAAACAGTAGAGATTCCAATGTCAGCATCAGAAAGCAGAGCTCCACTTTTCTTGCAGATTTATGCAGTAACAATGTTGGATTCTTAATTCTGTTTCCCGCAATATATGTATGCCCTGATACTGGATATACTGTATTTACTGTCATGTTTGCATTTAGTCAGTAGTGCCCGGTTGATTGTGTTATTTTGCATTTAGTGCAATAATGAAAATTGTGTGATGTTGTAACTGAAAAGGTCACAGAGTTATCCCTTCCTTAGTTGTGCATAGTGTGGACAAACTGTGAGCATTTGTCATAGTTTCCTGTTGTTCTTTTTTGTATATCAGTTGCCTGATGAAGATGTAATAACATTACCAGAGGAAAAAAGACATTTTTGAGTTGTTGAAATTAATGCTTGTCACAATGTCCTGTGCCTCTGGTGAATGTGTCTTCGTTTCTGGGCATATACATCTCTCTGGCCTTTCTTCCTCCTCTACTCCTTTGAGTCACTGTAGTGTCTCTTCAGGCGCCAGCCCAAACAGCCGTCTTGAAGACAAGCAAATCGCTGTTTTGGGGACTAAGAGGAGACGCCGATGAAGGACGCAGAGAACAAGTTGCAGAAGAAACAAGAAAAGACAAGTGAACCTCCAGAGTAGCGAATACCCAAACACAAAGATCTCTATCCCTCGTTCTCAGTGCTCACCTTTCTCTCTCTCTCTCTCTCTCTCTCTCAAACACACTGCTGGTGATTATTTAATGAGAAAAAGTGGGGTTGGGCAATGAAAGAATATTTCGACGCTATGCTGCAAGACTCCCGTAACTAACATTTTTGGCCAAAATCACTTTTTCGTTCTTACTCTTAGGGTCTGAAAATCAGTGGTGCACCTTGTGTCAAAAGCTCGTGGCTCAATGCCTGTAAATAACGATATTGCAGTAATCAAGTCCATTGTCTTTAGAATTTGCTGGCGGCAATAAGCCAAAGAAAATCAGTTTTTTGGCTCTCCTGTAATATTTTCGAAATGTTAGTTACGGGAGCATTGCACTAGTTGCAGCATAGCGACGATTTGGAGCCTATAGGGGCCATTGCTCGAACAAGGTTGGGTACCACAGATTTACACGAATCCATTAGCGATCTTAGCGGCGGCATGGATTTGTGGTGCACAAGCAGGCAAGTACAGTACAATTGGATACGTGTACTCGACGCAGAAAAAGAATAAGACACGCAACACATAAGTATGGCGCGCACTGTTTTTTTTTATTTTTGTTATTAATTTTTTGCGTGCAACTTTTAGAACCCAGATCGGTGACTGCATGTAGCTTATGATGGTCCTGAGTGAACAGGCGGACACACGGGCTCATAAAATCCTCAGTTAGACGTTTCAAATGGCTTGCGACTTGCGATATTCCTGGCCTGCTGTATAGCAACACCGGATGTTTGCAAGCTGTTCAAAATTTCTGGTTCCTGCTTGCACTCCTTGCAGGCTTTCTGGGGGTAACAATCATGATGGCACCCATGCGTTTTTGTCTTTCCATCGAGAAGATCGCCTATAGTGTCTTTGTTGACTCTAAGGCAGGCACGGGCAACATTTCACATACATGTCCATGTAGTAGGCCTAAGGCCCTGAAAACTGTGAGAATGCAGAGAGCCGGATACTGGGGAATACTCTCACCTCATACACGTACATGTAGTAAACTAGTAAAGCCTTTCTAGAAATTAATGACATGGTTCCTTTGGATGTTGATTTTTAAAGGAACATTTCTTGTTTGAGTTTGGTGTGTGTGGATTGGGGGGGGGGGGATTGCTTTTTATAGCTGAGTGACAGGTGTGTAAAGAACTTTCAATCAATTCGGGGGCAGGTCAAAATTGCCTGGCAGTAGCCCTAAGGCCACACGGTTGCCCATGGCTGCTGTACCAGCGTTACTTTCCCCGCAACAAGGGAAGTAACTACTAATAAAACTTGAACATAAACACTGGGTGTCTTGGTTGTTTCCCATTTCACACAATTTCCAGCTACTGAGCTTGTCTGATCCACCAATATCACCCGCCCAGAGAGACCTCAGGATACGATGCAGTACTACTGTGGGCGCGTTCTCTGTTTTTCCAACGGTTAATGAAGTAGGATCACTTTATTGAATAAAGTGGCGACTTTAGTCAATCTTAAACACGTTTTTGAAACCATAATGGTCAATAATTTCACGATCTACAGACAGAGTACCTAGCTCTTCATACACACAATTTTTCTTGCCATCTACTTTGAGGGTACATGTATTTGTGTTTCGAATATGTTTGTTACTTTAAAAAGTCGTGCCCCAAAATAGATTAAACACGCTGTAATTTCAACTGTCAGATCTTGTCATCAAACTGTTGGCACACTGTAAGCTGTAACTCAAACTTTACTTCCACGGTAGGATAATGATAAAGCACACGTATTTATTTTGGGTTATCATTTATGCTGCCCCCAAGCCTGACAATCAGAAGTAGATTTGAATGTAGATGACAGGCTATACATGCAGTAATAAGGCCTGAAAATCTGTTATCTAAAAGATAGCTGTCATTTGACTGGTTCCCTGTGCTGCCTTCAGCCATTCATCAGATAATTAAAACAACACATGAAAAATCACACACAGATTTACATTCTTTGTTCAGTGTCCAACAATTTGTCATGTTTCTTACTTGTCTCATCAAGCTTCTTATCAACTGTACCTAGGTGGTCACTGATTTTCAGTGGGCTTCATATGGATCTTCTCAAGAAAACTGTCTGGGAGTAATTCAGTTAAAAACATTGGAACCGATGTCCTGCATGAAGTTTAAGTGCTGCTGGGTGTGCAATTTTGTGGTTTTCTATTATTTCAGAAATCATGAATTAAAGAGAACAGAAAAACAAAATGTAAGTACATGTAAACATTCACACCAGTTTTTCCGCAAAACATGACATGAAAGACCAGCAGGAAATGTAAATGACTTTAATTCCATTCATAAATAACCATTAACAGACACCTACAATATGTCACATTTCTTTATACATGCATGATTCATTCACAAGGACACTATTAATTATAATGTATGATGCTACAGCCAGTCAAGTCTGTCTCAACCTTTGTTTGTCAAAAAATAATTCCTGTGGTTCACATGCCTCAAGAGGTGAGGGGTCATGTTGATTAGTTAGTAAGTTTGCATGGGGGCCCTTGCTACAAATTTTTATTTTTATCATAAATTGTTTCATCGAGTAGTCTCTAAAGTTTTCATTTGTTGTAAGGAACAGCTTGTATGATAGGGGATTGCAATATTTTTTCAATGGAAAGTATCATTAAATTGTTATGTTGTTCTCAAATTATTTCATAAAAGCTGTTTTAACTGGAAATATTTTCACACTGGAAAATATTGAAAGCATTCCATTCATAGCCAATTGGGTTTTGTAAAGTACATGTAAGTGATTTTATTTATATGTACAGTAATATGATTTAATTGCTTACTAAATTAAAAGCATTAAGGCAGCTATTTTCCTGAAAAGAAATAACTTACATTGACATCAGTTTGTTGATGGCATAGATTATTGATATTTCATGGCCAGCTGTTTTTCACACTGATACCTGGCCTAAGCATGCCAAAAATTCAAGTCTTGGCCAACTTGGCACAAATACAAAATTCTTTCACAAAAAAAGGTCAGGCATGGACTCTCAAACAATGGCTGACACATCATAAACACAATACATCATGTACAAAGTGACCTATGAACAGAAACAGGCACAAGATGAGTGGCACTTCAAAAACAAACAAATAAAACAAAAAAGAACCTAAATCACTAAATGCACTGGTGACCAAGTAAGCTCAGAGCTCAACTGCTGAATATTACAGATTCTGTTGAAAAGACATGAATACACATTTTCAATGAAATGTCAAAAAATTACTTGACACAATAATACATGTAACATGGATAAAATCTTTTTGTAAAGGGCTCAATTTAAATCTTTTTTTATGAAGACGTGATTCTGATATCAATACATGTATTGATTATATTGGGTCGGCCAATCATTTTATCTTTACCTCCAGTATGACTTTTACATTTGCTTGTTCATTTTTGTTGTAGGTAACACAAAACTGTCTTTCATAACATGCATTTTTCTTAAAATTACTACAAAGTTATTATTATATCATTCTTCATGGTTCTCTATCCATGTTCCTGCAAGAAACCCTAGATTTTATGAGAATACAAAATGACATAGAGATAATAATTATGTACTTTTATTCAACTTGATGGAAAAAAAAAAAAATTATCCTTTAACTTTATCTGCTGTAAACATTTCCAAGAACAAGAACACGTAATAACTATCAGCTGGCATGTCCCGGTTCTTATGATGAAATTTTCAACTGACTGTAAGAAACCACTGTTTTACACCACAATGCTGTCATTTTCACACATAGAGCTATAAAGCAATCAAATCACAAAAGAACAGCAATGTTCAGCTGAATTGAAATGCAAAACTCTAAAGAAAGCTAGTTGAACTGTGGCATTCACAAGTTCAAGTTGAATGGTCTGTCTGTTCATTTTGTACAATTTTTCAACTATCTACTCAACAAAGAAAAACAAAAAAATCACAGAACAAATGCATAGGTCATCGGACATCCTAAAATTTAACCAAAAAAAAAAGTCCAACAAAATAACCAAACACTTTATACAAACTGTAATTATCAAACCAAAGGATGGTCATAAATACAGAATACAGAAAATGTACAATGTCAGTTTAACCTCACCAGCAGCCGCAGTTACACTGGCTCAAATTATAACCTTTTTTTGTGTGTGCCAAGAAAACAAGACAATCAGAACAGTACTGTATAAATTTTACTTATACAAATTATTATTTTCAAAACATATTTGGTGCAAAATTTCTAGATTTACAGAAGAATATCATACATTTAACCACAGAAACAATAGTTCAGAAACTCGGTGTCTCATGTGTTTCCGGTTGTAGTTTTGGCAGTGAAACAGCCTTGAAAGCAAGAATGACCTTCTGCCTTACTCCATCCCCTCTAGATCAGTCTAGGATCTCAAATAACGTTCTTGTGAACCCCGAAGCGAGTTTTACTTGCCCCACACTGTGTCATATGCAAGTTTTTGATGACAAAGACTGTCAAACAAAAAATAACGGTAATTCTTCCATGCTCGAAGCCAACTGTTTTTGTTTGTTTTTCCTTTTCTTCATTAATCAGCGAGCGGTCCAGAAAGATTTTGATAATAATATTAGAAAGGGCCAATAACTTATGGAGCATTTCCAAATAAACTATGAATTTAATCTCCCAAAGCTCTTTCATGTTCAAACTTACACTTCATTGACCAAGCCGCATTTACAGTGCTTGAGCACTAACTAACGATCAATGTAAACAGCTGCTCTGTTTCGGCAAAATTTCTCTGTCTCTCTCTGTGTGATTGTCTTACAACATACACCACACATTCAGAGTTTGACAACGTTCAAATATGAATAAGCCAGACACTTTGAAAAGTGCGCTGTACATTGTAATCTCAGGCTAATGATTGTCTATGGAGGTACTGAACGTACCAAAATAATAAAAATAAACATTACCATAACAAGGACGATAATAAATGTAATCATGATGACACGAGTAATAGCTTACACTGGTTAGACAAGGCATGACATTTGAACTCTTGTCGCTCCACACACATCATTCGTACACAAATTTTAATAGTAATTAGGCAGTGAAATATATGAATTCCAAATAGTACTGGTGCGTTTTTTCCATTAGCTTCTCGAGATATCTAAAACATTCAGGTACTTGATATCATCGCTTTGAACAAGACTATACTCAGGCTTTCTGCATTCATGAACACGTAAATTTAGAATTTAGAATGGCACACGAACATTTTCCTCTTCTATCTTGATGAGCATGTTTTTTAAAGTAATGCGGCTGAGTCTATCATCTGTAGACCATTAGGCCTAAAGGTAAATGAAAAGATCAATGATTGAAAGGTAAACAAACATTTTGCCGTTGCAGAAAAAGAAAGTTTACCTACAAGCCTAAAGATCTTCTTATTCTGTAGGTAAAGGACATACCGGTACTTGAAGTTCAGCGTGTGGTGAAGAAAGTTGTTTGATTTACTATTCGGGAAGTAATAAAGTTTGTGTTTGTATGAAGGTACCTATAATAGATAGCCACACTGAAAAAGCAAACTACAGTGTTAGGCCTACGTCATGTGTGTTAAAAGATCAGTGTCTTGCTTTGAAAAGCCAATGAATTAAAAGATTTTCAGATGCAGTGGGATTTCCTTCTGACAGGCGCGCATCTTTCCTCAACAAATTAAGTGGATGCCACCGAGATAAAAAAGAAACATATTCGGGTTCATCACTAATTGTCATGCGGTGTCTGGAAGGTGCGCACTGACCACAGGACCCTTACCTGGTGCTACCCTCTTTGCAGTTCTCAATACTAAGAATCTCTGAGAATAGTAACAACATGTACTAATTTACAAAACGGAAATTTCAAGACCACATTTTGTCCGTAAACATAAAAATACAAACAGAAATTAAAAAAAAAACAACCAACAGCCGTAACTGCGGACACAAACACTGATGAAAGATATCTTTTTACAGGTATTCCACTGAAAACCAAACAAAGAGCAACAGTGAAGTTAAATGCTCAGCAGATTTCGCCGCCCCGGGGAAGCATGTTGTAAACCATCGATTCACCCATCGTTCAACAAAAAAATTATGTCAACAATTATAGCAGCAGAAATAAACAGAAAAAAAAATTATTGGGTTGTTTAGAAATTATGACAACTTCAGTCAATCGGGACGACAGTCTAGTGCTTTACCCACTTGCAACTGCCCGATACCCTATGAAGCTAACAACAGTAATCCTTTGTAAAAAGAAACGACTTTTAACCTCCATGCAAACAAATTTCAATATTAGTTCATTTGACTCATCTCAATTGTTTTAAAATGGCGCATTCCCTTTCAGACCAAAATACAATGTAAGCTTATATTCAAATACACAAATTTCGATAAACTAAATTATTTCACTAACTATGCATAATGATAATAATATATCTTAGGAAACAAATGTCATGGAAACGGTCCCAATCTTAATCAATACTAAAAACATAACAAATGGATGTTTGTAAAAGCAAGCTCACAAAGTCAAACTTCTCATACAAAACGTCGCTACTCAGTTATATCTGCAGAGACATGATTCAATTGCTGTTCAACATGGTCAATAATGGGTCGACCGATGAACTGCCTTGAATTAAAGAGGCATTTACAATTCTTTCAACAGTAAGCTGATAATAGAAGACTACTTCACAAATATATGGGGAACTTCAGAACTGAAGAAAAAACAACAACAAAACGCTGGTCGTGAGTGACTGTGCGCGTGTTTGTGTATGCATATAATATGTATTTATGTACACTTGAAAAGTGTACATTCTTGAAGGCGTACATATGAGTACCCTAAACTAAATAAGTCCCATGCCGTTTGTTGATATTTAATTACAGACCTAGGTAAATAAATGTTGAATTCGTATATTGAAAGAAGACAATGCTTAACAATCTGGTTCTATAATTCAGCATCGACAAACGCAAAACACTCATTTTGGTTCAGGGTGCTGGTAATTTATTGGATCCTTGTACGTAGTGGAATGGTCTTGCAGTTTCAATGATGTTGTTAGACAACTGGTAGTCCAGCAAAACCGTTCGGAATAGGGATCGTAATGACGTAATAAAATGGCACATATACTAGCACATTAAGGTCCCTATCTGTAAAGTTAAGTTGAACGGTTAACTATTATTAGTGTCTAAAGTCAGAGTTCAGTCTGTTTTAGGCTTGAAGTGAGTTTTGAGATGCCGTTTCTTCTGTTTGTTTGGGTAATGACATGGTGTTGATAATGGGCAACGTGCTCTCAAGAAGAGGAGAAAATGGCTGCATGACTGTCAAGGAGCCCAGATATGGAGTGAAATTATAAATAGTTGTTAGTTAAGTTGGCCGACGTTGATTCCTGTCAGTTTTTTTTGAGAATCACTGTTTAAAAAAAAAAAACCATAAAAAAACCCTGTCTATTTCCAGAAATTTTAAAAGTTACTTATAATGGAGTTTTCACGTTCATGAAGATAAAACAACAAACAAACTTGGGTGTAACACCTGTGCATAATGAAACACTTGCCACCCAGACAAAATAGTGATCTTGCGCAGCCCTGATGACACTTCGATTACCAAGTCAATTATAAAATAAATCTATTCATATAGTTTTGAATATCGTATTACAATGAATCACTTAAAATGGATTATTTTGAATTCCTTGTGATAGATGTAACTAAGCCTATCTTCAAATTAAGAACAGTCCCTTTTGCATTTCGTGTTAGTGGATATTTTGTCAGGACGCTGCTGGGAACAACTATCGGTATACAGAAAAAGATAATGTGTTGGGTAATGTTTAGAACCTGTATCTCTTTTTGGAGAAAGAGTTGGTAGATTCTGGAGCACTGTGGTTGGCTGTTTGTCAATACCGCACATCCCAAGTGATTATGTTAGGGGCCGGGGCCTGTTTTAACACGTGGCCGTTATAGGAAGGCCTGATTGTACATGATGTGCAATGGGAGAATGTGAAACATTATGACAGGAAACTAATGATGGATAGCACCATATTATGTTTACTTTGGACACCAGCTGATGATACATTATGCTTGATTTTAATACACGAAGACATTCAGAGAATGATTTGTACAAGGCGCAAGCACAGGCGATGATCATTATAATGCGAGGCTAATTTACATAAACACATGAAAAAAATCATTGTAAAATTCCTATTTATATATTACGCTACCTCCTGCGTATTGCTAAAATATAACATTGAATACAGTCTTTGGCTGAACTGAAAAGAGAATATATTTGCAAATGTTGTTTAAATGGTACATTGAGTTTCAAGCATATCGTTTTGGTCGAAAATGCAGATACGGACTTCCATAATTATGTAGGTCCAACATTCGCGATTCAAGGTATTCTTTTGTTTCTCCTTCATGGGGTATTGAGATATTTACATTGGTAACAGGAACAAACAGACAAAAATGCTACTTGTAGTAATAAGTATGAAATGATCATTATGGGAGCTGATTTTAGTATAACATCATTTATATTATAATCTTATGTTGAAAAGTTTCATTGTCATTTCTTGTTATAACTTTTCTGATTAACACATGCATGATTAACCTGGAGACTCCTACAGTATGCAAAGATCAACATTCCTTGGTCTATGTATGGCCCACCATTTCCTACATGCAGAACATTCATAACAACATGTACTGTCGCATCGAGTAATTAAAAAAAATAAAAAAATAAAAAAGTTTTTTGTGATGCTGCAAAATATTGGGTGATGATCACAATAATTTTCATTATCTTCAATTTGTTCTTTTTTCAATTTAAAAAAAAAATCTCAGTAGGATTCTTTCCGCCCTGTCTTTGGAATTCCTATTAAAAAGTAGCCTTCTATTAAAAAGAAAAAAGAAGAGGAAAAATTTTACGTTACTATTTACATTTACCAGTCATATGGCATTTAACATACTCAACACTGCAATACTTGGCGGAGACCTTCTGATAGCGGAGAAGTTCCGCAAACTATCAAAGGCATTTGAAATCACAAAATACGGAGAAATCACACTGTGGACTCTGGCTAAAAACAGTAATTGAACATATTTTATGCAAGTGGACTGGAGGAAACTGTACTGGGCTTTGTTATGAAATGATTTTGTTTCCAATGCTGAATCACACTGAATTGTTCTCTTTCCTGACTTCATTAGGAGAGCATTATACTGTACATTTTCCCCCTTTGATGCCCCGCCCCCCCTTGAAACAGTCTTAGAATTGGAAAAGGAATAAAGAAATACGTTTAAGATTCAAGTGACACATAAGGTCTTTCTGCAGTCCACTTTTCACATCATCATAATTACACTTTCTGCATCAGACACCATCAGCATAGCATGGACGGTGACGACATGCTCAGTAAAAGATTACAGTGGTCTAGTGCGTAAAACAATGGTAATACACAGATTACATCAGTGCAAGACAAGGACACCACTAAGCAAACTGGGGACTTCAAGACTATAATCGTACTTTTCTCAGGAATCCAGCAAAGCATTTTTATATGTACAGCGACTAACAATTCAAATTCAACAAAGAAGTAACAGCTGAAATCAACAGTTATTCACTTATAATGCAATGTGCCACCTTGGTTTGGCACACATGTCTTAGCTTTGGCCACATCTGAAAATTTCCTGTCTTGGACACAACGTTTCCATCTCACACAGAGCCTGCTGGTATGACCAGCCACATAAGTGGCATAACTGGAGACATATCATGATTCCCAGACATCTTGTCAGTAGTCATTTGAACTATAACGCCTTGGGACAGGCGGCATTTCACACTCGTCTGATCAGGTTTGATCTGTACATTTTAAAGAACTATAAAAGGAAGCGTTCTGACACTCAAATCCTAAGGCATAACAATATGGCTTTACATAATCACATGCCAAAATAATGACTCAGAAGCGTAACCACGTAATAAATTGTAGCTTAAATGTCACAGCATCAAGTTCTATCTTGTCCATATTACTGTCAGCAAAAGCTTAATTTTGTGTGTCCTTAGAGGAAACACCAGCCAAACGGGACATTCAGTTGCACCTGGGACTATGCAGCATCTTAGTTGGCACATGAAAGTACATTTTTATCTCATGACTTCAGAACCTGTTGCTGGAAAAATGTACAAAACACACACCATTGATCGTAGACCTAGATGTTAGAGGTTCGCTGCTCAGGGGTGTATCCAGAAAGCGAGAAATTATTGAAGCCGTTGCACTCAGCCACAGTGACAGGAGGCGGGGTGGAAATGTTCGAAGGTGCGCCCATGTTAATATTGGTTAGGTGGTGCTTGTAGTTGCTGTTCATTGATTGATTATTATGGCTGTTGGTATTTTGACCTGCGTGCATCATGCCGGGCTTGGGAGCCATGTTTCCCCCAGTATTATTGGCCGATGATCCGCTGTTTGAAGACTTGGAACTGGCTACTGATCCAGCAGGGGATGATTTATTAGGTCCATTTGTGTTCCCTGATCCCAGGATGTTTGCCTGTGTCAGGGGTTGGCCAGTGTTACGCGGGACTTGGATCTGGCCAGACTGAAGGTTCAGAACGGCTGGTTGACCGCCAGGATACTGCAGATACTGATTTCCTAACTGGCTGCTGTAAGGGTTGACCTTGTACTGTTGGGCCAGTTGGTTCTGTTGTTGTTGCTGCTGCATCTGCAGGTTGTTCAGACCATTTCCCTGGACACCTACAGGAGGTAGGGGCTGCTGGATGCCCCCGTTGAAAGGAGTGGGGGACAAAGTGCCACCGTGGTTATTATAAGGCATATTGTAAGGGGTATACAGGGGTTGGGCAGGACTAGGGTCAGATGTGTTGCTACTGCCCGTCAAGCCTGTGACTGCTGTAGTATTGCTGGGTCCAGTGCTGCTGTGGTGGGAGGGCTGCGACTGGGTGCTCTGATGGGTGGAACTCGAGTGGCCAGAGTGACTCTGGGAGAGTGACCAGGGCGCTGTGGAGGTCATCTCACTGTGCCAGGTCCGCAAACGAGCGTGAATCTCACGGAAAGCTGGCCGCCTTGCTGGCATCTCATGCCAGCACTCGACCATAAGGCCATATATTCTGGCCGGGCATTCCTCCGGGCAAGCCAAGATCTGCCTGGATCGAATCATCTCAATGACCTCCTGGTTAGAAAAGCCGTAGTAAGGCTGAAGTCCATAGCTGAAAATCTCCCACAGGACAACTCCAAACGCCCACACATCACTATCTGTGGTGAATTTCCCGTACAAAATGGCTTCGGGAGGCATCCATCTCACAGGCAGCAAAGATTTGCTCTGCACACGATAATAATCAGATGAATAAATATCACGAGATAAGCCAAAATCTGAAATTTTGACAGTGAGTCCTTCGGCCACCAGAATATTTCGGGCAGCCAAGTCTCGATGGACGAAGTGATGGCTAGCAAGATACTCCATTCCTGCAGCGACCTGTGTGGAAATGTGCAGCATTTCTGAGTATTCCAGGATATGCCCAGCTCCGGTGCCACTGTCGTCTTCTGTAGACGTGACATCAGAGTGAGGGGAATGGGACAGCAGGTACTCGTGGAGATCACCCTGTGCCATATACTCGAAGATCATACACATCGGCTCCTGTTTCATGCAGACACCCAATAGGCAGACAATGTTGGGGTGGCGCATCTCAGACATCAGATCCACCTAGTGAAAACAAAACAACAATAATAGAAGGAACCGACTTAACTCCCCCGTCACGTTAGATTTTTTTTTTTCTCTGCTCATATCTGACACTAAGTCGAATATCATTGGCTTACCCGCACATTAGCTCAGAACTTCACGGCAAAAATATGATATTTAGCCATTCATTCTACTGCTATCAGTCAACGATTACTATGTTCTGCCATCGCTTTTTAGACCGCAGTGGTTATGATTTGGTATTTTGAGCTTGCATAGATATAGAAAGCCCCTTAAAGCAAATATTTTGGAAGAGCTGATTGCATTGGCTCCGGCAGCACAGTGTTAGTAACTTGGCAGATTTAATTTGCCTAAAAGCAATAATGGGGATAAGAAACACCTTTGGATAGTGAACTTTGTTCAATCAAAATCAGTTCAATTGAAAATCAGTACTGATATTGATAATTATTACAAGGATTACAGACCCTTCGCGTTAACCATAATGGAATGTATACAAACCTCTCGTCGGAAATCATTCTGAACTTTGGGCAGGGCATTCTCTTTCAGAGTTTTGATGGCCACTTTGGTGACGGAACCCTCCCTGTACAGACCGGTCAACTCTCCCTTGTACACCTTGCCAAAGGCACCTTCACCCAACTCCTGCAGGAAACGAATGTTGTGCATTGGGAACTCCCGTGCTCGGCTAGAGGATTTTGGGTTCAGCGGACTGAGTTCCACCGGCTGGGCTTGTTTGTTGTTAGGTCTGGAGGATCTAGTGAGAAAAATGGTACGTTAAACATACAGTTGATGTGTACAGCTATAGCATGTAATACACAGTTGATGTGTACACACGTTCAATCTATGGCATATAATACACAGTTGATGTCTACATCTGTGTAATCTATTGCACGTAATAAGTTGATGTGTACATACAGTTGTGTACCCATAATCTACGACATGAAATATAAAGTTGATGCGTACCAGCGTATAATCTAAGACGCTCTCAGACATTCGTGACAAACAACAACGTTGACAACAACAACAGGAATGAACGACCATAATAATAAGTACATCAAATCTAAGAACAACAACAACAACAACAAAACAAGTCAAGAAGAACAAACTATGAAATTCCCCGAACCAGCTATACGAATCTGACCTGTTGACCTTCTGTTCAAAGTGTAATTTCAAAACATATTGAAAACAAGAGTGAACATTTCACTGGAATTGTTGTCATATGTGAACATCCTGTTTTGCTTAAAGGAAACATTTCGGACTTACCTGGAATTGTGAGATTTTTGACAGAAGCAGATCAGTGCCAGTAGGATGCCCAGAGCCAGCGGTACGGTCAGGGATGGAATCAGAATGTACATGAGTTTGTTGGAATCTTCATTTGCCTCACCTGAGAAGACAAGAAACGTAAAAATGTTAATACCCTGGAAGGTTAGAAGCTGTGTGATATAACTAACTATATCAAGGTGGACGCCAGTAATCCAGAATCTCCGCCGGCGTCATCTACGGCCGAAAATTTGATGAGATCGAGAATCAACATAAACCAAAAACATCAAAACATCATCCAATCTGCTGCAGGCCAATGCAGATACTAGCAAAAACTGAAAGGGATTGTTGTTACTTGAACGTACGCATCCCGAACGTTTTGCCATAGGGGCGCGTACGTATGCGTATCTATCCCTAACCCCGTCCCTAGGCCCTATCCTTCACCCTAAATCTTCTTAGCGAATGCCAACCCTGCTACCTATCCTTTCAACCAAAACTTCGGGAGGGGCTCCCTAGCTTTCGTCACACCAGGCTTTAAAGTACGTACCCCTAGTGCCAAAAACAACAACAACAACAACAAACAAACTTGAGGGAAGTACGTTCTTGTAACAACATTCAAATTGAAATGGGATACAATAATTAATATTTAAAAAAATATAGTTAAAGTACGTAATTTTAAATTCTGTGACCTCAAGTCCACATACTCTATGTGCACCAAGCCCATGCATATAAATCAGGCGCCAAAAAGGACGCAGGCTGTAGAATTTCACTTCAACAATCTAAATATTTATACTTGAAGGGTGGGGTGTGTGCAGTTCTTATCGATGAGAACCTTTAAATGCAACAACGGATATAGACAGGCCTGGCAAACTGTTTAGTAATGTCTGTACACCGATCTCGCTATCTCAAGTTGATCGTGGCACTACAGAGAGGAAGTAAAAGACGTAGTCTCAGAACAAAGACAATAGACCATCTCGTGAGTACTGTTCTATGTAATCTGAGCGAAACAGCGTTGTAAAGTGCCAGAGTCTATCACGTAGAGTAAAACAACAAAACCGAGCAATGTTATCATTTTAGAATGATCGAGTGGCCGCTCCAATTTAGAACATGATTGTCACCTCCTGATGAAGTAAAATTGAGGAGTGTTTTGTATCAAGAAAATGAAGGTAAGTCACCCATGACACTTGACCGTGTAGAACCCCCAGCCATTTCTGTATACTCGCCGCCTCCCCCCGCCTCCCTCCGTGCTCCCACCCAAACATTTTTCCACTCACTCCTTCATTTATACACCATCCCTTCCTGCAATTGGTATATCCATCCATCTCTCTGTCTTTTCACTGCTTTAGATCCTTGCATATCAGACCATCCACGCATCTATCTATCTGCGAAGTGACAGTCAGCCTGTAGGTTTGTTTATTAAAATCTGTAAAGCAGTAAGACGTGTCAGCCTACTGACCTGTCTATCTACCTGTAGGTCTCTCAGTTCTTGAGAGACCTATACCAAAAATAAATATTATAAAATTATCGCCTTCTACTGTAACCGCTTTGTACAAAAATATTTACAAACAAACTTCAGCATGCGAATTCCCGACTGCCATGAAAAATATAGAACCAATAATTAAATCTGGATATACTAAAACCTAACTGAAAAGATAAGTTTGGCATTCAAGGAGACAGGACACCAACGAGGGGATGAGATCTGCATACAAAACTCATAACCGACGGTCCAAACTCCTTTATCTCACCACTAGAAACGTTAAAGATTATTCTGACAGGAGATGAGCTCAGGGAAAAGGATGGACGTGTGTGTGTGTGTGTGTGTTTAGAGACCAGTCCTGGCTGAAGGAATGTATCATGCTGGCCAGTCACTGAAATGCTTACCGTACTGAGCTATGGGGTGCCGACTAAATATTCTTATAAAGCTCTTGGTTTAAGTGACTTTTTATCTTTCTTTTACACCGTAGATGACCACAGAGGACACACAGCCCTGCCAGTCCTGATCCTAAATTTACATCCTTACAAGAGATAGAAATACACTTTTACTACCATCTGAACAACATCCTATCCCATCACTAATGAAAATTCTCAAGAAATCTGTCACCCCTCTAGTCCGATCCAAATTTATATTCCATTTCATCTTCTCTTAATTACTCATTTATTTATTCATTTATTTTCAATTCACCCCAAATTCATGATTACAACATTTTTACGAATTTGAGTCACTCAGCTCCGCGCTGTCATGACCAAAACAAGAATCACTGAGTCAAGGCTCACAGCAGCAATTCATTAACATCAACTTGATAAATACTTCGCATAAAAAGTGCTATATTTGTTGACTTTTGAATGTTTTTTCTGTCTGTTTCAATACCTCTCTCTTGTCTGTCCGCACAGAAATCCACGCACATTCATTGCTTTTGATCACAGTAGAAAGCAAAATGCATCATACTGATGTTATCAGAATTTGCAAACTCACAGGCACGAGAATTTCAGCATATTATAATGCCACCAGATCTCTTTGTAAGAAGCCGTAATGGCGCTGGTGATCCAAGCACTTCCGCTCTCTAACAAACGCTTAAATAAATAATAAAAAAAAATAATGATATGTCGTTATTTCTCAAGGTCATTTTTAATAATCCCGGAAGGCTATGACCTTCCCACGTATTCAATTTCACTGCTTTCCATCAAACGCAGGTGTTGATAACAAATAATGAGAAAGTTCAGATACCAAGTGAGGCATGATTTTATACACTCAAACGGGTTCCTGGATCATTTCAGCTTTCCGGCGTGTCCACAGAGTGTGGCCATATCTTCCAAAATGCTGATAGGTGAGTTCGAAATTTTTGTTGGAGGGGAAAGATATGGGGAGGCAGGCACGCTGCAGGACGCCGCTTCTGGACAGCTTTGATCTTCCTTTCCAGAGCCGCTGGGCAAAAATTAAAAAAAAAAAAAAAAGGGTGCCTGGTACCACCAGTACATTTAGCACAGCACCAGAGTAATTCCTCCATGCCAAAGGTACCTGACCCTGCCATTTCTAAACAAGTACTTTTCGTGGAAATTAAACAAACTATGAATAAAATGTTTAGATTATAAAGTGCAACCAAAGGTCATGCGCTTGATAGTTTAGGCGAAAGGGTAGCCAGGGGTATGTGATTAACAACCTGAGGGTGACTGCTCGGGAAGACAATTTAAGAGAAGTTCTTAGTGAAAAGAAGTACTTAGTGCAGTAAAAAACACGAGCGTGTCTTCCTAGGCTGTTTTCAAATATAGAGTATGGCCTTTTTTGTTTGTTTTGTTTGAACAAAATAAAAACCGGTGATGAATCATATTTTTGAAGAAGTACCCACGGTATCATTAGTTACAGTGAAACGACTTGGCCAAAAACATGAATTCTAATTAATTTCGACACCCACAGTCTCAGAAATGCTCACCACAAGACATTGACGAAATATCATTAAAAAAACCAGAAAAACTGCGGAAACACAAGACAGGACTCACAGATAAGTCTTCATATTGATACAATATTCTACACGTACTTCGTAATCTACATTTATTTAAATTGTTCCATTGTTTCATCTGTTCAATTTACAATTTTTTTCTGTTGGATTTTTTTTTTCTTCTGACGAAGGTGTTAAGCCGAAATATAGACTTTTTTTGGTCTTCCCTTTTTTCTTTGCGCGAGGCTTTGCTACAAACAACTTTTTCTTTATGCCAATTTTTGACTTCGCCACGGGACACCGTCTCTGTGATCTGGAGGTTGAGAATCGCCGATCCACTGGGATAACAGAGAAGTGAATCTCAGAGTTTAACTTCACAGAGACGGGAGCGCCTGAAAGAACCCCAGATAAATCTTGCAGACTGTGGTATTTAATGGGATCGTATATTTTCATTTGTAACGAGTGAAGTTCAGTGTGTTCCCATGTACACGCCAAGCACTGCGTACGTGTGTGTACAGCTATGTGTTTTCAGGTTCAAGATAATATTGTCTGGAACAAGGGATGAATGCTGTTGCATTTACGTTTAAGAGAGAGAGAGATAGAGAGAGAGAAAGAAAGAGAGAGAGAGAGAGGAGAGAAGAAAGAGAGAGCGAGAGAGAGAGAGAGAAAGAGAGAGAAAATTTGCAACACCAAAATATAATTGTCGAGATTGTCTGGCGGGAAACTATCTTCTTTTAACTGCCTCCAAAAAATCTGGCATATCTTTCATCATCCCGTGCCACCAGGGCGGCGCGCGGAAAGAAAGAGTGACATTATTGCCACATGGCAGGGCGCTGATATTTCCTTTATGGGCCCATATTCCTTGCATCACTCTCGGTCATCTTGTCAACTGACAGCAAAGCTTTATAAAATAACCACATTAAGCCGGGTGTCTCAACCAGATTAAGTGGGCAAGTGATAATTACAACAACATCCAAAAACATTTGGAATCAAATTTAAGACCTTTCGGTTACAGTGAAAAAAAAAGAACAAACGAACGACAAAAAAACGTTTGAACATAAGCTCATGGCAGGAGTTCAGTAAACTCAATGTGATAAATATCCCTCGGGAAAAGTGCTATTGTTGAACTCAGCGGCCAAAAACGGCCAGACCCTTCAGCGTCTGAACCCCCGAGCGTACCATCTGCCCTCACCAGAACACCCCTAATGAAATGAGGTTTGCGCTATTTACTCCCCACAAATTGAATAGGACTGGCCAGATCAAACAAAACATAAACTCTGACGGAACAATCCATTTCATACCCGCGAGGGGGGTTTCCTGGCAAGAAGTGAAAGTTCAGGAGTGTTATGAGATAAGTACGATAATGAGTCGTGTGGGCAGCAGAGCAGGTGTAGAGGCATGGTAGTTAGTTCACATAACTGTCTATACACTCATTATCATAACCAATGGTCGTAAGGAAGTAATGATAGGTAGGCAAGGACGAATATACGGACAGACAGAGATGCTCAGATAAATAGACAAACAGACAGCAAGAGACAGACAGACACACACATGGACAAGAACAGATAGTTTCCAGACAGACAGACAGACAGACAAACGATTAGATAGACAGACAGACAGACAGATAGGTAGAAAGAAAGACAGACAGACAGACAAATATAGATAGATAGATAGATGGATAGATAGATAGATAAATAGATAGATAAATAGATAGATAGATAGATAGATAGACAGATATAGATAGATAGATAGATAGATAGATAGATAGATAGATAGATAGATAGATAGATAGATAGATAGATAGATAGATAGATAGATAGATAGATAGATAGATAGATAGATAGATAGACAGATATAGATAGATAGATAGATAGATAGATAGATAGATAGATAGATAGATAGATAGATAGATAGATAGATAGATAGATAGATAGATAGATAGATAGATAGATAGATAGATAGATAGATAGATAGATAGATAGATAGAAAAACAAACTAACGTGTAGTGCAACGTTGTACACAATGGAATATATCGTGTCACTGCGCCATAATGAAAAGAGAAGAAAATGACTCAGCTCTGTAACAGACAGACCCACAAACGAGGATTGAGAAGCATAATAAAGCCTTTGTGCTTAATGAATCCCCAATTTCCAAAAACCTAAATGAAAATGAAAATTGACACAAAACTACGCCGGTTCGCATTGGGTGGTATGACAAGCTTTCACATTAGGTGCCTCTGGCATCCAGATGCGACATTTGTCGGTCTGGGTCTTTGAAACTGACAGCCAGAATGAATGAATTGAAGACACAAACTCAGGATGAAACGGAACTTGAAATATACCAGCTCACAGACACATTTATTAGGCTGGCAGTGTCTCTGGGAGTCTGGCTGAGGTAAACATTCAACAATACATTATTTCAAGAAAACGCATCCGAAAAACATCGAAATTGGTTTCCCTTCAGAAAGAAAACACACACTGAAGACTCCCAGAGGTGAAGAAAACTGTGCAGCGTGTATAGAAAAATTGGACGCGTCGGGGAAAAAAATGAGACATGGACAGTAAAAAAAAAATGGTTTTAAACCAAGATAAGAATGAAAATTAATGTAGGCGGAGCTTTGATAAATTAACACATTTACGACAGAGACGACAGTTATATAGAAAAATCAAAGCCATCACTCTTTTCTGTCCCCCATCCCTCAAACCTTCACGTTTATTCTGGAATAATCAAGCATTCCCTACTGAGAATCGTCTGTTTTGCTTCCGCAACGCCCAGTCCAATATAACAAAAGAATATAAATACCATGTTGGACAGACACTGTTTGTGTTTTACTGCGTTTCACTAGAAAAACATTCACGTGATCTTAATCTCGAAGCCCAAACAAAATTTTCCCTGTAATCTTACATGCCAGGACAGAATGCCGTATTATCGAAATCCAGCCCCATTTAATGTAGATAGATGGACTTGTCGTTCGTCACAGACATGTAAATTTAATTGACAGGTGTCGGTAAATTTACATAATTTGGCTAATGGATAAATACGAATTAATGTCAGGGACTGCAGATCACATATCCCCTTAAAACGGATGGCAAATTAAATCACCCAGGCTGATAGGCTTCCCTATAACAGATAACACAGTCTAGATTTGTCGCCGGCGTACCGGTTACAAATCCCTGTCAGAAAACACACAAACAGTTAGGGCCTGTCAGGGATTTTACGATTTTTTTTTTTTTTTTAAATCGTGTGTCACTAACAGGTGTTGGCGTTTATACAGTCGACGATTCATTAGTTCTGGTCTCAGGTTTAAGAAAATTCTGGCAACCAAAGGAGCAAGATGGAAGACTTTGTTGCGAATGAACTTTTGCGAAACACATCCCAAAGGCACAGTTCGATCGAACACCCTTTACACAGCCGGAGTAGAGTTTATTGAGGATATCCACACACTGCGTCCTCTCGGAGTAGAGGGTTGGGGGTGGTGGCTTGCTCGAGTTTGCCATGAAACTTTCTTTCATGTGGGTCTCACCTCTAGGGACGCCTTTAATAGGTCCGTTTCCTATCATCACCTCGTCTTTTCACGTAGTGAGATAACTTCATCACAGACATTTCACCAAATCCCGACAACATTGCGTTTTTGTTGAGACAAATCGCTGGCAACTATCGGCGTCGGGAGCGCGGCCTCATAGCCTGGTTTGATAAATTCTTAATTAATCCGTACTAAGTCTGTTTCTCCCAAGCTACGGGATATGCTCCCTCTTGTCTCAGGTGCATCGTGGGATGGATGGCTTTTCCTAGCTATTACTCAGGCAGCCCCACGCCATCAACCCAGGTTGGCTGGTGGGCCCCCTGGCTAAGGTACCGGGATAACCCAAGGCGACAGTTTAAGAGCAATGTGTTTTGTGGCAAGACGGAGTGAAACTGGCTCCATAAACCACCGTTTCAGCCCCAGATGTCGGCAAAAACACCCCGGAAATGACTCCGGGGAGAAAGTTTTAACAAAACAAGAGTGGCTTGAAACTATATACAGATGTCGATTTGGACTGCGGGTACGCGTGTGTTTGAGAATTAATCTGTAAAATCCCACATCCACCGGCCCTCGGAGCATCCGTCTCCCTCCACCAAATGCATAAATACACAAGTTTGTTTAGCCTACGAAAATATGATTACAAGATGACCGGAAATACAAGTATGGCCATTATGGAATTAAAATATTGAGATAAAAACGAATAAAGGAAATCCCGGTAGATTTCCTGGAAGGAAGAGAGTAAAAAAAATTACCTCATTAATATAATTATGCTTTAATTGCAAATAGCCTCTCCATTATCTATGTGTTAATCTTAATTAAATTTGAAGAGCATTTAATAAACAAAACATCACGACATGAAGCCACGCCACTACATGATGACGCCGTTCGTGTTCAACGTAATGGTCGGGTGAAATTAAATGTGACTCTATAAAAAAAACTTAAAGTGGGGGTGCTTTCGCTTAATGAAACGTTCTGTTAATTGCATCCCAGCTGCCACGTGTAAAAGAGGAGCAAGGCCTCTGAACATATGATTAAATTCAGCTTTTCGTTCAGCAGGAAATATTCCCGACAAAGTAGTTAACATGACAAAAAACTCGGAATTGAAAGTTATGGTGTTAGATAATCTTTCAAGTCCGGACCTGCCATTTCCCGACCGATCGTCTTTATCCAATAAACATTATGATTTCCATTCCTCCTACACATTCTCTTTTCTTTACCAATCGTTCATTTCGCTCAATCAGTCAGTCAGTCAGTCAGTTAAACAACTAGTCAGACAGTCAGTCGGTCAGTCAGCCAGTCAGTCGGTCAGTCAGCCAGTCAGTCATTCATTCATTCACTCGCCCACTAACTCCCTCCCTCAGTCAGTCAGTCAATCACTCCCTCAGCCCCCCCCCCCCGCACCTCCTTTCATGTAACAACACGGGCAGGTACATAACGATCCCACCCACCCACCCACTCACTGGCACCATACACAACATATCATAGCCAATTCTCCCATGACTTACGACTTTATGCCCGCACTCTGCCCAAACAACCCGGCTATTCCCGTCTCCTCCCCCGGGGAGCCCCAAACGTAAAACCAGAGTAAAATCATTAGAAATTCACGTTCATCTGCGAGTGAGCCAGGAGTTTCCCCTCTCTGTGCCACAAAAAATGAACAATAGCTACCAGGTGTTCCAAATCTGTAGTTTGGCAAACATGAAGAGAATTAGAAAGGATTCAGCAGACACACGGAGATAAATAAAAAGACTACAACAAAAGAAAGAAAAAGGAAAGACAGAAAGGGAGAGAGAGTTAGAGAGACATCAGGAATATTACTTCACTGATCAAAGCCGAGGCAAACAATGTGGGGTAATTAAGGTAATGCGTAAATTGCTGTGGGATGTGTATGACATCGAAGACGGGGAATGAATCAGAGATGTAGGTCATTACAAAGGAAGACGTCACGCTGGGGAAGTTAACACGTGGGGGTTGGGGGTTGGGTTGGAATGAGGGGGTGAAGTTGGAAATATTGCGTAGCCTATGTTTATTGTATGTTTCTAACCACCGAACTCGGATCTGCCCAAGAATCAAAAGAGAGAAACAGTGATAAAAGATGAAATGAATGTTAAATAACAGATAGTTTGCAGCAAGTGTATAACTTACGAAATACAGACCGTATCGTGGGAGTAAAATATCGAGAAAGCTGCTAAATCACAGTGTTTTTTTTCATATCCGGAAGGTTACGTGGGGCTGTAGATTGTCTAATGGTCGGAATGAAAGATTTTGATTGGTGACGTAAATCAAACTAAATTGTGTCACATGGTGACAGTCACTGACGTGCGCTCGGCGATTTGGTTACACTTTTCCTAAGGGAAGTGTATATCTGTACAACATGTTGTATGGATATGGACAGTGCATATCCGTACAGCATGTTTACCGAAAGCGCGACTGGTGAAGGTTTGCTGAAACAAAAGGTTTGCTGTATGGTGTTCACGAATTTAAAGTGACAACACATGGAATAGTCAAATGGACCTGGGGGCGTGACGGTCTAGTCAGTTTGTATCAATGGGCGGTAGTCAGATTGACTAATCAGGCGAAAAGGGGTTGGGGTAGCCATTGGTGATCGACGCACACTGAAGTAGATCTATATTATTAGCGCAGATCACGCAATCTCCGAGCAGATCTCGGATTGTTTTGCTACTAAGCCGATTCATATTTTTAAAAACTATGCAAATTAACAAGGTCAGTAATATAGTATTCAGTAACATATTGTAGGGATACGTGCTTCCTTTCCTAATTGCTCTCGTCTCTCCAAAACGTACGAAACGCTTTGCTTCAGTCAACAGGGCACAATCACACCTATAGCGCAGTACCATACTTCAAGGGCAGCGGTTCCCAACCTTTTCTATACCCCTAGAAAACTTCTGATATATTCTCCCACCCCCTACGAAAGTAATATATCCGGTAACGAATTATACATGTACACCGTAATTTTAAAATTTCCAAATTCAGGTTTTCGCACCACCTGAAATGTCGTTTCACGCAGGCAGGGGGGGGGGGGGGGAGGCGAGCACCCCTGGTTGGGGACCTCTGTTCCAGGGCAAGCAATAAACATTCACGCTTAGGCCCGGCGCGCACTATGTTGAAATTAACCACCCGTTGAATGCAAGCAATTTTTCGCGGGGTGCGCAGCACGGTAAACTCTTTGCCAAGCAAGCAAAAATCTGCGTTTGCACGCCGTGCAGCAGGTGAAACGGGATAGTGCGCGCGGCCCCTTAGAAGCACAATAAATCACTTCCATTTCTTTTTTATTTTTGCCACAAGGTGATGGACAGTCCGCTCTGAAAAGCGCAGCCAGGTATGAATAACGTAAATAGGTCAAACAGGGAAGGTAAGTACCGGCGGTAATCATGTCAATATTTACCTATAATTATACTACTAAAAGAGAAACTTTACGACATTGCAACACGCCTTTGCGTAGAGACTTTACGACATCAGCAGGAACTTTACGACATGACAACACGCCTTCCCGTAGTCCCCCGTTAATAGGAAATGTACATATAATTATTATAACCTCCAGATTTCACATACATCATGTTGATGATCCTCTTCAGAATACCATTACATAAAGGTTCATCTGTATGTTATAATCGGCCTGCATTTACTACAGTGACACAGATTGCATCAACAATGCCGTGTTCAAAGAATCACGCAAATATTCACTAAATAAAACGCTCCGCATACACACTGGTGCAACTCTCTTTCACGGTTCATAGACTCCTCTCCCCTCATTTTTTAAATTTCGTTTCTAAATCACTAGTTCGAAAATAAGACTGGAATGGCTGAGGGAGCCTGGCATGCGATGGCCTACATTTGGGCTAAGTATTATTGTGTGACATCAACAACGTCAGCTGATATTTAAAAATCACTAGATTTCCAAGGCACAATGGAAAACACTAAAACAGCACCAAACTTTTACCCTAATCACAACATATTGTTACAATCATCCCTCATCATTTCATCGTACCTCCCACCCTTTTCAGCGCGTTGAATTTGTTCTAAACGTTCAAAGACAAAGCAAAATCTTCAACATGAACCAGCTTTAGATCTAATTTCTACCTTTAAAAACGCTAATGGTCAGAAAATGATACCCGTACGCACTATCTACATCGTCACACTGAAGCCTGAAATACAAAACTGCTGCACATGTGCAAGAGCCAATGTCATTGCCACTGTACGGAGTGTTAACCAACCCTATGATTGTCGTGATGGGATTTAATATCATTCCCGATGGTTTTGTGTGTTTACTCTTTATTTTAGGCAGTTCGCTGCCCTTCGCATTCACACCTCACTTTTATTGTTTTTTTACAAATTTATTATTTATTTTTCTCGTTGTGGTAGGGATTAGGTTAGAATTTTGCCCTTAGTGGCCTTGTTCGGCCTGCTCTTCTCGACTATAAACTGCCAAGGTATCTTTGACGTGCGCAGCGTGCATACAGGTCCTCTGAGTTTTTCGTCCTTACCCAAGAAGACTAGGTGCTCCATCCAATCTACCATAGGATCAGGGACAGGAATTCCCCCCCCCCCCCAAAAAAAAATCAAAATAAAAAATGTCTACACTGACCAGGATCGAGCATGATACCTTCGGCATGAGAGGCTGAGCACCTTGCCTCTACACCAACATGTCCCAACGGTTTTTGAGTCGCAGGAATCTTACAAACTCGGCGTCAGAGGTTATATTTACCTTCAAATCTCCACAAAAGTATACACGTATCGAAAGCCGATACCACTGGTTTGAGAAACATGGCACTGATTCAGATGGTTAACGACAGTTATAGTGTTAAGTTTTGTTTGTCTTATTTCTTATTTCGGAAAATTGTAACATTCGTAATTTTGTTATTTTTCTTATTTTTTATTTCGGAAAAATTGTAACATTCGTAATTTTTTTATTTTTCTTATTTTTTATTTCGGAAAAATTGTAACATCCTTAATTTCTCTTTCTATTTTCAACAAGAGTACTCGCCCATAGCTAACTGTCCTGTGCTCAAGTTGTTTGATTTCTACGTCATGCAGAAATCCGCCTACTTTACCCAGAAGAACGTTTTGTGGCCCAGAGTAACTTCCGCCATACAGACCGTAATGAAGTTATATAAAAAATGTAAAATTGCCGCGCTACGATCCTTATCCCGATAGTTAAGCCAGACGGGGATGTCTTGTGTTCATTGTTGTCTTCTAGAACGCCAGATTACCGGGCTCTCCCACGACCTTTGCATGTCAAATAGCTCTCAATCTTGCCCGGGGTTCATAATTATCCCGATGAAAACCCTGCAGTTCACCTGGATCCACTGTTATTGTGCCTGCCATCACGTTGATTACACACTCATGTCCGCAACACGCCCAACCCATACAACAAATGCAGTTTTGGGTTTTTGGGTCGCAGCTTTTTTAAATTTTAATTTTTCTGGCTGGCATATGGATGGCTAATTTAGCCAATTTTCACAGCACAATTAATTTTTTTTCCTGCATGGTCGTAATTTATCTTTTCTTCACCTCATCTCTCATGTCATCTTCGTTTATGTTCCGTTTACATTAACAGGATTTTTTTTTCTCTCTCTCTCTCTCGCGTGCGCGTGTTATCTATCTTCTATCTAATAGATCCATCCACCTATCCGCCCATCCATCCATCCATCCATTCACCCACCCATCCATCAATCCATCCGTCGATCCATCCCTCCATCCACCCACTCACCCATCCATCCATTTACCTTTCCATCCATCCATCCATTTACCCGTCCAACCATCCGTCCGTCCGTCCATCCATCCATCATCCATCCATCCATCCATCCATCCATCCATCCACCCGTCCATCCATCCGTCCGTTCATCCATCCATCCATCCACCCGTCCATCCATCCATCCATCATTTGTCTGTCTGTCTATCTATCATAAAAACTCACACAAAATGCGCCCCACACTGCAAACACATATCCTCATGAACACACAAACACTCACCCATACAAATAACAATGTCATCTACGTTACATTCCACATGTATACAAACACACACCCACATCCATATACATACAGGAAATACATACTCTCACAAACACACACGCATACAAGGTCGTGTACTTTCCACCCTCCCCATGCAGTGTTTATTCCCAGCACTAACAATCCTAATGAGACTCAAGACGTACAATTTATCTAAGGGCGGCAAATCTCCCTCTTCAAGTGTTCAACCTGCATTGTGGCCAGCACGAGTTACTGCGGCTGACACTGAATCAAAGGCATCCACTCTGCCGGGATATTAAGAACCACAACTCTCAACTCCAATCGAAATCACCCCCCCCCACCCCAACCCACCCAAAAAACCACCGGTTTTTCTTTTCTTTGCACCTTCTCCGAGCATCTTTTATTGTGCACATTCCTCTATAATTCTCTTTCACTGTTGGCCCCAAAGAGGTAGATCTGGTCGACAAACGTGCTTGAGCATGGTCAGAGAAATAGTAAAGCCAATGGCGTCATCCAACTGAATAAAACACTGTTCGGTATCTTTCTTGAGGTTGTACTTAGCTTATTCAACCTTTCAGGAAATTGGGTTTTAGATAACTCCACTGAAGGTAGGTGTGTGTGTGTGTGTGTGTGTGTGTGTGTGTGTGTGTGTGTGTGTGAGAGAGAGAGAGAGAGAGAGAGAGAGAGAGAGAGAGAGAGAGAGAGAGAGAGAGAGAGAGAGAGAGAGAGAGAGAGAGAGTAGTAGTAGTAGTCGTAGTAATGAAAAATGTTTTATGAAACATTTATATTCCCAATCAGTTTTTTTCCTGAATTAATTTTTTTTCCTATAAAATAACTCGATTAATTTCATGACTGAAAAAGTAAATCAATACTAGATCTAGATATCAGTGGCAATGGCAGGTGACAAAGCTGGCTCTAATATCGTGATCCAGTTCAATGCAATGTTCACCAAACACTTGTGAATAGCACTGAATACCAAATGCCATCGGTGATATGCACAAGACGACCAAAATTTAGGAATGCTATAGGTGGGGGGAGGGGGGGGGGGAGGTTTTGGAGGGAAGGGACCAAGGAACGATCTGGCTATTATAAGTAGGAGAGGGAGTGAGTTGTATGAGCGACAAATGAGGAACGACAGGTGTAGGGAAGAAACATAAATATTTACTCAGGACCCGCTCCCCCTCCTCTCTCTTAACATCACGGTGCCCTGTGCCAAAATTTGCCGATGAAACTGAATATTGTAAGTAGTACAGGTCAGTAAACATGCATTCCATCTTCCAGATTTCTTACTCATGCCTCCACCCTATGAAGGATGGTTTTAAACAGACATTTTTTTTGCCTTGCTCGGGAGTAACTGCAAAAGAATTTCCATGGGACATTAATTTTTGCCCTTGTCCGAATCACACAGGGCAATATTTTGGTTACCGACCAATTCACACTGATCTCAAAGCTCAAATATTCCAAATTAACTCATGGGGAACCAAAAACATCACCAGCAGTACCAGCAAGAACAAGTCTAGAAAGCAGGCTCAAATTATCTCACAGTTAATTCAAGTATCATAACTGACAAGGCTTTCCTGCATTCATTTGAAACGTAGTTAAAGTAGCATGTGCCTGAAGATCACACAAAGGAATATTCACTCAAAATTTACAGCGAAAAAACCAAACCAAAAAAACCACCAACAACAACAACAAAAAACACAAATAAACAACCATTTATATGATAATATTTTCAGGTCTCTTCTTACTTCAATTGAATATCCCATTGCAGCCAGTTAGTATTATTTCTTGGCACATATTGATGGAATATGTCAGAAATTTTATATTCTGAAAATGTATGCGAAGAACTTGTGAAAATGGGTGTATCTAATACTGTATTCCAAATTAAGTGAAGTCACAGGGAATAAGTGCAATAAAAAAAATAATGAGGGAGAGATCTTTTCGGCTTTTCAGTCCCACTTCAGAACCCGTGCATAGAAGGTTGTATTGTACTTACTTATATCTTGTTTCTGTCTGTATTCGCTACACTTGGGAATATCGCACAATTCCTTGTTCACTTGTCCATCAGCAGTGAAACACCATGGTCCCTCGTCGATACTGCCCGGGTTTCTGCAGTGATTGTGATGGCCTGTAAAATGGGAAAAAAATCGTTACTGTGTTAAAATTATAAATAATTAGTCTAGTTAATCTGTCCTAACATTCAATACGCGGCTGCCTTGATGGTAATTTGTCAAGCCTTTTGTCTTTTTCGGAATTACCAAATATTGTAAAACGAATAAAAACAACAACGACAAAGTGAAAAACAGAGAAAGATACAAAAGTTCGTGTTTACCCTCCGCGATTCGCCTCAACAAGACATAATAGCTAGGTGTGTGCTCTATTTCCCTAAGGCTCCATGCTATATCGTGGATTTATACTTGCAACGTGTTTCATAAAATCAGCTCTACATATTGCCTGTTCTGTTCTTGTGTAACAACAATTATGACAGGGGTAGAGGCAGAAAATGCTCAAAATCTCGAAGCGTCATTGGTGCTGACGTCATGGTAACGCTGTCACAATCAATTAATTAATGCACCGTTGCACTTCCTATAGAGTAGACTGTTGCAAAACAGTTCACCATGACTGTGGTCATAGCCAGACCCCACCCCCCCTTTTTCTTTATTTTAAACCTCGGATGGGTGAACAGCAAAAAAGAAGGAAAATGCCATTCATTGACCTATTAATTCTTGTGAAAACAATGCAATTCATAGGGTAGAGCTCTTGTAAAGCAAGAAGTGGTAGTACATTTCAAAATAAAGTGTCATAATATGGGTTTGCTAATACTATTTGACTAGGTATTTTGTAAATAATGACATGAAAATGGCAAGAATTACCAGATAACTATATCGTCACATCAAATTTGATAAAACTGAAAGCCCCCCCCCCCCAGCCCCCAAACAAATGTTTGTATTGCCGAGAAGAAGAAAATGGACGATGCTGAGGAGGTATGATAATTACAGATAACGATGATAAGATGATTATCGACCACCACCAATGGGAGTGTGTGAAAAAGACGATTTATTGCTCTGCCAGGAAATGCCCTCCCTTTAAAATCATCAAGTGCTGAGATTACCCCAAAAACCCTGTTTTATTAGCTTCATTACAGCCTTGAGCCATAATGTGCGGTTTGTTCCACGATTTCACAGTAAAATGGTTTAGATGTAACAAATAAGTAAATAAATAAATAGATAAATTAAAACCCCCAACGTGGACAAGGGCCGTTTAATGTTCTTCTTGGTCAGGAGAATATTCCAAAGTGTGAAGTGAAGACATCTGGATAATTTTAAAATTCAAAATGAATCTTTTAGAACCTACCTAGTTCAGAGAAGGCCATAGCAATCGCTGTCCACCTCAGACATTTCAGTCCAGATTTGGTCACGCTGACGTCACCCACATACTTGGACCCCGAGCCAGTGTAACACTGTGTCTCTGGAACGTCAGCAAATAGAGCAATTATTACAAATGACACCCGCCAAAATCCGCATTGTGAACCTTAATAGTCATACAAGATGCAGGCAACAATAAATGAAAGATCTAAAAAAAAAACAAAACATTAGTGTACAACAATGGCTAAGGGCTTAATAAACAGCCCTTTTCAGGGCTAACAAACTGCCCGTGTGAGGGCTAAACAGAAACGTAGAAAGATGGCCGAGAAACAAGGAGAAGACAAGAACCAGAAGAAACAACCAGTTCCCAATCAAAGAAAAAACAAAATGCAAATGTCTAGAGCAGCGATCCCCACAAAGCAAATGTCTTCAACACTGACAAGTCAAACAGACAATTCTGGATGACAAAATAAGGACAAACTGTCAAACGCCAACAACGCCATAACCAAACATAATGTCATCGTCAACAAGAAAAAGATAAACTATATTATACTATCATGCACCTTGTTGAGGGTAGACTTTACACACAAACCAAACCAGAAACAGCCTGAAGGATCACAGTATAATGGAAAGGATTTAAATAAGAAATTAGTTCTTACTCATTAGTCACCAACATTACAACACTTAAATGGAACTATAACTGTAGCAGCCTGATTTCCTCACAAAATGGTTTAAAAAAAAATATGTTTACGATAATTCATAATATTTTCTTGATACCTCCTCATTTTGTTACATTCTTGTCTTATTTCCATTGCTTTTATGCTTTTATATTCGTTACTGGATTTTCATGTCTATTCATCTAAGCTATCGATACTGAGCTGCTCACGATTCTCACTCATTCTCTCATCCATTTCTCCACCACTCCTTACCCTTTTCATCGTCCGTGCCTGAATAATCGTCATTTTTATTATTTGTCCTGCCAGTTGGCGGTATATGACCTCTGACATTGGTACCTTGACCTCTGACATTAGGGCCACCTTGTTTAGGAGGTGGCTTGATCAGTCCAAGTCTAATACAGTTGTCTCCCTCCGGCGTACCTGGACCTTTCAATTCGTTGCACTTGGGCAAAAGCGTGTCTCCTGATTGGTGGAAAAGATAATTCAAGTTTGATTGGCACAATTCTAAACAAAGTGGTATTAATTTTAGAAACATCTTACAGTTCATAAAACTCTTTTCCGGGGAGAGAGAGAGAGAGAGAGAGAGAGAGAGAGAGAGAGAGAGAGAGAGAGAGAGAGAGAGAGAGAGAGAGAGAGAGAGAGAGAGAGAGAGCGAGAGTGAGAGAGAGAGAGAGAGAGAGAGAGAGAAGAGAGAGAGAGAGAGAGAGAAAGAGAGAGAGAGAGAGAGAGAGAGAGAGAGAGAAGAGGAGAGGAGAGAGAAACAGACAGAAAGACAAACAGACAGACAGACAGACACACAGACAGGGACATGATAGTCAAATGTTTAATTTCATACAAATTTAAAAGGCAGAGGATTATAAACTAATGGTGTTTCGTGATGCTCATTTATTCTTCACCAAAGACATCAATAATAAAAATAAGAATCAGAAGAAAACCAATGACCTCAATTTTAGTATTGGGTCAAACGTACATCAGTAACATTCAACATACACCGGTGGGTCTAAAAACTATCTCTGGCACACAAACATCACCAGCCTGTCAGTTCAGTAACTGAATCGTTGATTAAACTGTTGGTCTTACCGATGAGCTCATGTTTTTTGGCCATCAGATACTCCGTCCTACAGATGTCATTCTCCAGCATCTCACACTCGTCCTTGCAGATCTGCCTGGGTTTGGCTTTGGGCGAGGTCAGGTCACACAGTGGCAGGGCGTGGTAACACAGGGACTGAATCCCGTACTGTTGGCACTTCTGGGACAGATGGTTGGACGCGCCGATCACGGCGAAGGCAGCTGGAAATAAGAACGTGATAAATGTATTTTAACATGGCTGAATGCTTCTACAAAGACAACTGAGTACGATGGATGACACTGACAGACAAAAACGTGCAATAAAAGTCCATAACAACTGAGTAACGAACAGGATCTACACAGCTGTAAAATGACATTATACCACTGACCAGTAAGTCTTGAAATTATGAAGCAGCAAATTCTTTCTCCCCGGACAGTCTAATTGCAGTGAAAAACGTAGTATGACAAGAAAGCAAAACTCAAAACGCAAACAGCAGAAACTCCAGAAGATTTTGAGACATGACCTGAAATTACAAGACTGTGAATGAAATTCTAGTGCATCAAATTTTTAATGATCGATCTGTATTGGAAAAAAACCGTTGCGGGAATAAACACATCGAATTTCAAAGACTGAAAGAGTTATCGACAGATTGTATAGCTTGGGAAATTACAGCAAGATGCATCATAACCAACTCGGCATATGGTTAGTACTCCTCATCAAGCTCCCTCACTTAAAACCTGTTCCCATGAAGCGTGTTTTCAGCCTTTTTCTGGGGCTCCTTTTTCACCCATTGAACACGCGCCTGTTTTCTAAAAACCGCTTATTCTATTTTTATCGCAGGTGTTCCCTGTAAGGAAATGCCGCAATAGTGACGGCCCACACTCCTTTTTGAAAATGTCATCCGATTTTGCGTCGTAGGTACCGATGGGTATGACAATAGGTTACCGACCCGGGAATGCCGGAGGTAACGGAAGCGCCATAATAATGACTTTCTGCACGCCTTCTGGAGTTCCCCTCCGGATGTGCGTCGCAGGTACAGCGTAGTATGAGCATCTGTTACCGACCCGTCCCTCAGACACCCCCGCGGGCGAGGTCAACCATTGTTTGAGTTTTTATGCGTAGCCGCAATCCATTGTTTAAATTTTTATGGCATAGGTTGAAATCCGTTTCCCAAATTCTGTGGCGTAGTTCACTCATCGGTATATATTCCAGAGCAAATCTGGAGTCGTCAGTCCGCGAGCGATAGACTCAGCTGTGAGGGCCTGCTCGGGTAGAGCAGAGCACCTAGAATCCGCAAGAGGTAGACTCAACCAACAGGGCCTGCCCGAGTACACGTTCGGCAGAGCTCCTAAGTAGAGTCGCCCTGCGAGAGACTCTTTTGTGAGGGCCTGTTTGTGTAGAACAGTGCGCCTATTTGGAGTTCGTGTAGAACTCAGATGGACAGTGCCCGTGGGGCCTGTACCAGAGTTAGCTCGTGTAGAGCTTGTTCAAGATTAAAGTTAGTGCAGAGCGACGGCCTGTACTAAGTTAGTTCACGTAGAGAGGAATCGAAGTTTACTGGATTCACCAGTTCTCGAATGACGTAGACTCTCTTGCTCCATGAGGGCAGGAAGAACTGAAGAAGGGCGAGTAAGTCTATAATCGAAGACAGCTCGTAACGAGTGATGCACCAAGTTTAGTGCACGTGTATAACGTTCTAACGGAACTTTCGGAACAGTGTAAGACCTGTAAGTCCCCTGTGAGCGACGAGGCAGGCTTCTGTCGGGAACTGTTTCTAGGCAACCGCGCATCAGAGTATAGCGTAGGGTTGTGGTAGCAGTAACCCAGAGTAAGCAGATTTGAGGGAACCAGTGCCCAAGACATCAAGTGACCACCTACATTCTAATCATACCAGTACATCGTATCCTGTGTGTGTACTTAGGACAGAACCTTTGTATCGTATACGTTTAGTCAAGTTAAGAGTTTGTGCTTTGTAGTTGTGACCAGAGAACTGTACACGTAGTGTATTTGTACAAGGGACCGGGACAGTTGATTTACTAGACCATAGTTTGTGAAGATTTTCAAAGAACAATAGTGCTGATATTCCAGTGTATCCAAGAAACAAGACTTTCGTGGACTGATTAACTGTTTAGACTTATCTTCAAGCCAAGATCGTCGATCCAGGATAAGAACAATATTTTAGCTAGTAATTGATCACTGTGGACATTAGAGTGAATTTTACAATAGTACCTCTAAGTGGAAAGACTGTGGAATGTGTATCATCTATGTCTTTAGCATGACCTTTGCATGTTAATCAAAATCTTCATTTCAGGATAATTAGTTAGAACATTACTGTTATGTTTGTATGAATATCATTCCATCATCATCTTGATTCACGAATTGTTTTAGGATTGTTAATTTTAATCCACTTAAGAGTAATACATATCACTAACGTACTTTGAACCCCATCCCACGAGTCCCAATAAAACTGTGTATTATGTGTAACTGTTTAACACCTTGTTCCGTTGGTTTGTTATAGCCTCACATTGTCTGAAACAACTTAAGGTTACAAGCCGTACGTGCATGCTTTTGCCTGCACAGGGTGCGCCCTGTGACATTCCCATATAAGAGTACTTTTGAAATACAATACTTTTTGTAAACAAGCTGGTCAAAAGTACGCGCAGTAACAACACGCTTCATGGGAACAGGCTTTCAGGTTTGTAAAGTTCTCCACTTTCAATACTCACATCAGTATGCAGCTCTGCGAGGGCATTATTTGATACTGAAACGAATCTTTTATGCTGATTAATTTCCGACTCTTTTTTAATAACTGGACGATTTTCATTTTAACATCCCAGCGGCTGACCTATACCAAAGAAAACTCGCTAACCAAAATGATCGAAGACCCATGCGAGATTCTCTATCGCCAGAGAAGACGTCTCGAAAACGGATCGACGCGTAACAGAATCACTAGCTACAATACTCAGATAGCTGGTAACTTTCCAGGAGGCAAACAATAAAATAGTAATGTCGAGACAGAGAGTTCTTCAGTGGAAATCCAATTGATCATCAAGAATATCCTTTTCCAAGATCACCTCCGTGTTCCATTGACTCGGCACACAGCTCAGCGTTTGTAGGAGGGTTGGGTGATCTCGCCAACGTTTTTGCTCACAAGTCAATTTCAGGGGGTAATTTGGAATTATTGCTGATCAATGATTCATGTGTTGGAGGACAGCCGCCCGATGGGAACACAGTCATATCTGAACTATAGTCACAGCATGGAGACCACCATGAAAAAAAAGGAGTATGTTTCAGACAGGTTGTCTTTACCCCGAGTATTCCCTCCTCTGACAAAGGTCATCTGTCACCTTGAAATCGTTGCCCAGGATCGATACGAGATTGTCTTCCTTCCCGGCCGCTGGATGGCGCGCCACTGCCCCAGTAGCTTCTGCTCGGCGCCACTCTGACAAATCATTAATGTTGCTCGCTATCAATTAAGGTGACGCTTAGCAAGGAACGCAGTGTCAACCCGGCAGCGGGAGTAAGTGAGGTGGTCCCTCCAATGAGGCATCAATCAGCCTGATGCTCTTATTGCGGCACAATAACCTAAGACAAACTTTCCTCTCCACACTTTGTAAGTCTGATTTAATGAAAACAGCAAAGATAAATGCCACTGTTTGCCCCTTTTCTCTTCCGTCTCTCAGGGCATAAGAGAAACCGCTTTCCTTTTCTCATCTTGCACTGGCCAATCAAATGAGCGTTCCGAAGAAAAAAAGAACATCCGAACCTCCCTAGATTCTAAAGCTATTTCCGTCCTGGCCAAATAAAAGACCACTAACTGTTTCAAGTAAGTGACACCGCCGTCTCTAAATGTAGAGCTAGACAAACCACAGCCAGTGCTAAAAGCCAAACGCCATGAATGGGATGCAGGAGAATGGCGTCCAAGCAGAATGATGGTGTTGCCATCTCCATGGTAAATGCCAACCAAGTCGTCAGTGACATTTTTTGAAATCTGGTTCCTTGGGAACAGACACTGCAGTGGGATGCTAAAAACTGGGACACAGCTAGCAGGTTGCATGTTCAAGCCATGTAGCCATTCAAGGCATGGACAACATTTTTGTCTTTAACTTTTAACTTTTATAACAGCCTTAACGTGAAGGAACTTTTCAATCATTTGTAAATAATCTAATTCAGACTTTGAAAAACATTCTTAGGTAACTCTAAACAACAAGTTTGCATCAGTGTAAAACTTGTCAACTGTTATTAATTTGGTCGTCTAGAATACATTGAATTTGCTGTACAACGGCTACTTTATTCTGTGGTCAAGCTGAGGTCTCGCTGAGCACTAAACTCACTTGACATCAGCTTGGAGGCCAAATGGCATTTCAAAACTTTGCTTTGTTTCTACTGAGAATTATGTGATCAACACAGTACAAACATGCAATAACATCAAAACTTTGCTGGTTACAGCAGATTATTGAAGACTTTTTAAAGCAACAGGGAGCTTGAGCGAGTTTGTCCCGCCAATCTTCATTAAATCAACATGCGATATCCTCTGTTATAATTCTTTTTAACACATTGCATCAAAATGATCTCAGAGCTCAGATATCACAGCATCATCAATAAAGCTCTTCATTTTTTCCTGTATTTTTCCTAAATGGCGTTAAATTAAAACAGGACGACAGAATTACATTCCAATGACCCAGAGCATTGTCTTTGATATCCTGACATCTGCACGCATTTTAAAAAGAAATTAAATCACTTGCCGAATTAATATGCTTTTGTAAAAGAAGATTTAATATATTATATACTATCAACCGCAGTTTAATATATTATATACTATCAACTGCCATGTAAGCCGATCTGGCCTGTATGCAGTCCTTAAATCCATAGGCTGTCCACCAACATTGCTAAAACTTATTGCATCCTTCCACACTGACATGAGGGCATGTGTCAACTTTGAAGGCTGCACATCCAATTCATTTGCTGTAAACAGCGGTGTGAAGCAGGGATGTGTTCTTGCTCCTACCTTATTTGGTATATATTTTGCAGCCCTACTCAAGAATGCCTTTGGTCAATGTTCAGGTGGAGTACTTATTAACACCAGAGTGGACGGCTCCATTTTTAATGTTGCCAGACTAAAAGCAAAATCTCGTACAGAGCATATTATGTTACAAGAGCTCCTCTTCGCAGATGATGCTGCAATCGTGGCCCACGATGAAACCACGCTCCAGGCTCTCATCAATAGCCTTGCCAAAGCCTGTGACAAATTCATGCTAAGGATCAGTGTCTCAAAAACTGTAGTTTTGACACAAGGCTTGAGAAACCCCAACCCAATCATGCTGAATGGCTCTCCTCTGGAGGAAGTGGGAAAATTCTGCTACCTAGGCTCAACCATCAGTGGTAGCACAGACATAACAACTGAAATAAATGCCAGAATAGGAAAGGCGGCCACAGCTTTTGGCAAACTCTCAAAAAGGGTGTGGAACAATAGCAAGCTGACCATCAAAACAAAGGTACTCGTGTACCAAACTTGCGTCCTAAGCACCCTGCTGTATGGCTCAGAGACATGGACCACCTACTTCAAACATGAAAGATCCCTCAACTCCTTCCACCTGCGCTGCCTACGCAAAATTCTCAAGATCAAGTGGCAAGACAGGATCTCAAATATCGAAGTTCTGAGCCGAGCCAACATTCCATCAACTCAGGCTCTCCTAGGCAAAAAAAGACTGCGGTGGCTTGGACATCTCCACCGTATGGAAAATGATCGCATCTCCAGACAAATTCTCTACGGGGAACTTGCTACTGGCAACCGACCCAGAGGTAGGCCACATCTGCGATTCAAAGACACTTGCAAGGTCACGATGAAAGCATTCAACATCGACCCCAATGAATGGGAGAACCTTGCAAATGATCGAAGCAGATGGAGACAAAAATTGCGCAGTGGCACGCTCGCAATAGACTTCAAGGCAAAAGAAACATACCTGACAAAACGACAGAGGCGGAATGAAAACACTCGCCAAAGTGAACCCAAAAGACTGACCTGCAATCACTGCCATCGCACTCTCGGGTCAAACATTGGTAGAATAAGCCACGAGAGAAGCTGTCAGTCAAAGTGAAAGTGAATATTCTAGCTGCTAAGACCGCCTATAAAGACGCTAAAGGCCATATAATCAACCGCGCATTGTGCAATTTCATACCACTTAGAACATGCAACTTTCATTCACCTACTTGATTTTACTTAATTCGTCCTAAAGACTGGCTGTAAATACATAAGTCAGTGATTGTCTTTGCAAATCTGGAAATCACATTTCCACAGTCATTTATATATAAAAATTAAGGACTGTATTATACAATACTGTAGTCGAAGATAGTTAAAATATATCGCTTCCTCTTTCAGAGTAATTTCGCACATATAAAAAGTATGTGAAAACCCGCGAGCCAACACTCAATCTCCTTCACACAATGACGTAATGAAAACTGCAAATAAATTATCCTCACTGTCGGAAACCGCCGGATCACGATTTCACATCGTCTCTCAATGGCAAAACTACATTATAATCTAGAGCAGTCCACTTGTTATTCATAGCAAGTGACAAAAAAGTGGGTCAGGCAAAGAAATCGTATGGATACGAAAGATTGAGTTTGCTATAGATACGAAAGACAGAGTTTGCGTTACCAGTTAAATACATATTCATTCGGAGATAAGTATGTGTGATATTTGCATTTCGGATATTTTTAAATCTCATAAAATTTGATCACCATAACAAGAGCTCCTTAAGAGGTTGACTTTTGAGGATGAGACCGTGGGAATGAACTCATTAGTCCCAGAAAACTGTACAGGGCAACTTATCTGAAACTATTCACATAAAAGGATGGAGAAGACAGACGCTGGGCCATGTAATGTGTATACCTTTTATTAGGAATGAATTTAAATGATTGAGTTCCAAAGACGAAGGAGATGGATCTCTCGCCTTATCCTCAGTGAAGTTACTTTGTTCTTCAATTACAACGTCAACACAGATTCTGAGACTGATGACCCTAAACCATGCAATGTTCCCCACCCCCCCCAGATATTATGCTAAACCAGTTGCACCTTCTCTTTGTGAGTCTTTCCTCAAATGTTTCACTGGCAGCATATAGAATTAAAGAAGTACATATTAATAGAAGTCACGATCAGGGCATAACATTCACATTCTCAAGGCTACGATCTATACGGTACAGAGGCCACGGTGAACTGATTGTAACCAGATTCCACCCTGTACTGACCTAGTCAACAGATCGATATGTCTGGCATCCTCTAACAAACTAAAGAGTTTCTCGTTACAAGTATCATAGCCATGACTCCGTATAATTTAATCCGGGGAAATGTAATACCTTTTCCGCCCAGTCTTTATATGTGAAAGAATGTAAGAGTACACGTTCACAATACTTCATGAATGCAAGTTCAATTCGCTGTCACCTGACTGGAAAAGATTTTCATGTTTGTATTTAAATATTTTTCCTTGAATCACCGAAAGCCTCTTTTGGTGGATTCAGTGGTTGAATCTTGTAAATGGAAATAACGTTCACTCAAAACAGAAATACGCTTGCTGAGGAGAGATAAAACGTTTGTACAAAACCAAAGCATTCATGATTTGGAAAAGTAACAGAACCTCAAAGACTGAAAGAGTATGAGAACAGGATTTCTGTAGCCTACAACAGCGGATTCAGCATAATTTTAATCCAAACATTCAGATCACTAAAATACAAACTTCCAGGAAAGCCAGGACTTACAAAGTGACCACTTTCATGTCTTAGTCATGATACCTACTTTTACAGTCATAACGTTGTCGTCAAGAATTTTTATTTTTCCAGCTGTTAACTTCACATTTAAATTTGAGACAACTTTAAAGTGATTATGGGTCTTCAGCCGTGGGCAACATTTTTTAGAAGGGGGGGGGGGGGAGGGGGGATCTTTGGTGTGCGTTCACAAAGGGAAATTGAACCACTTATTGCAATTTGAAAATGAGCAAACTGATTGGATAATCAACAGTTTTATACATTCCCGTGCTGTAAAATCTCCCTCAAACGTTGAATTAAAATTTTATGCTACCAAGTAGAGACATAATAATTACAATTATATAAAAGCGAGTTTTAAAGCTTATACCGAAAGCTTCCACTCAACCACAGAGCCTAGAAATACGTGTTTTTTTCCGTTAAAAAAAAAGTACTTTGCAATAGACGAATAAAATCATGAGTACACAGTATATTATGCTCAGCAAGGATAATTTTCGCAGCTGGGCACTATCTTTTCCACGCCATGATTTATAGTACACTGTTCCTAGATTTTCCTGTCCTTGCTTTGAGCACCAAACACTACTCGTCTTCTTCCGGAGTCATCTTTCCTTAGTATGGCTGCACTTTCCGGTGCTGTATTAAATTATCGCCCTGTATAAATTAATACGAATCAAGATGCCTGGGAAAGCACAGTTTGGTGTGGCTGGGCGCAGGCTGGACTATTCTATGTGTAGTTAACAATTTCCACTCTGCTGATTCTCCATCTGTACGATCGTACGAGCGTATACTAAATTCTTGTTATCATTCTTTGTCTCCCACACCACCCAACACACATCCAGAAGCCATTTTCAAAAGGGCATTATGACACTCACCTATAAACTTCTCCTCGTTAAGGCCTTGCGTGAATTTGGACTTGACGTAAATACTCATATTTCCCACAAATTTGGAGCATGTCGATCCTCGGTAAATTTGACAGAATCCTTCCTTATCTTTGTTGCTGCAGATATAATTAGAAAAAAAAGTTCATCTCTTGATATGAGAGACATATTGAAGTCGGTCGACTGTTGGGCAAGAAGTACCACTTCAAAACAATCAATATCACGACCATCATCGTTTACACCATCGTTACTGTCACCAGCAGCACATCATCATCATCAACACTACCACCACCATCACAATAATCATCACAATCACTACCACCACCGCCAGCAACAAAACCTGAATAAAAACTATCTCTGTTCTAAGTATAACCGACTCGCAGTTTTTCAATTTCATGCTTCTTTGGCGTGTTTGTGGCTTAGGTAAACAAAGTTGATGACAGTGCTGGAGATACTGTAGCATTATGTTACCTAGATGGCAGTGCTAATGATGAGGAGAAGGAGGCTGAGGATGCCAATACTAGTCGAGATACCAGTGAATCTCATTTTTAAAAAAGACGTAAAATTGCTTTCCTGTCAATATTACTGGCTTCTGACGAAACCAATGTTTACAGTAATTAAGCTATACTTCAAGAAATTTCTTGTCACTAATAATCTGACATCTGATTGGCTCCGCCCACTAGACATTTTAAAGAAAAGAATGGACATACCGACATTGTATACGGTGTTTCCCTGTAATCTAAGCCTATTAAATTTTTATTGCCTTAAGTTGTAGTTACACTATTATCGCCGGGCAAGCAAAGAATATGTTATCGTTTTAGCGATGATGGTACAGAATAACGTGAACGATAAAACAAGTACTCACGCTTCATCCACATCTTCTTTGTCAGGCCACACACTTGTGTCATATTTGCCATTGAAACTGTGGAAGGAAAAACATAGCAAAATATCACTAAAAACGCCAACCCGAGGGTTACGGCTGTGTAAAGTTTGGACAGGGAAGTTAAACATTTAAGAAAATGACAAACAGCTTCAAAAAGCATCTGCGAGTAGGAATTCATGCAGTTTGGAAACCCCTCAACCAAGCACACTGTTCAACAAAAATATACTGGCTTTTCTTCAGCTCTTTCGGTAATTTTGAATGAAGCCACACGAAACATCGTCCATTTGGTCTCATCTTTACTTTCACCACCGTCATGTCCCCCTCATTACAAGACGTAACAAAAAATTACCACAAGGGCAAATTAATATATTTATTTTACACAAAATATCGAAGATTTGTGCAGTTGCAGTACGGCTTGCAACAAACACAAAATTGCAAAACAACAACAACAACAACAACAACAACAATAAACAACACACTTTTTCTTCTTTCGTCGTAAGAACAAATCGGTTAAAAGAAAGTTAAAGCCACAACAAACGTTTCTTTGAATGTCTCCTATCCCACCTCCATTCAACGCTCCCACCGGCTTAAGGCTGTCCTAGCGGCCCCAGACAGGCTATCCCTGCACACACATCTGACACTAACTGCTCACACATTAAGCCTATAACTGCCATAAACTACAGATATCAATACATCTATTAAACCCGAGGACAATTCCTTGTTTAACAAATCAACGCCACATGTATGACAGATGAACTGTGGACAGATCTCGTATCTAGTAAATTGTTTAGCAAAGATTTGCTACCATTAATTATGCCCTCGAACCCCCAGGCATAGCGGCAAAGATAAACTCGTGCCCCTCGTAAAACAGATCTTCCGCTCCCCCTGTCATCCCAGTTTTGACGTGGAAAACTCCTTCCTGAAAGCCACCTTACTATATAAATAAAACAACATGCGCGGGACGTCAGCCCATATTTGAAGGATGTATGTCGCATTCATCATGATTTTAAAACCATTTCCGGCACCAGTCTCGAGGTAAGCCCGGCAATCTCAGGGCAGTGCTCGAAATAGGCAGGTACCAGGTGGGCAAATGCTGGCTGAGATTCTACGACGCTATACGAGATGTGGCTTGTTAACTTTTTACTTTCTGACTGTGGCATTTGCTCGTCGTAGCAACACTGGATGGCAAGAGATGTACGGTGTAACTGTCCCCTTACACAGGCACACATAAATGTATTATTATACACCAAAAACAATGGATGAAGATGAATTTAGACATTGGGTTTTTAATTTTAGAGTTATCAACACAGTTAGTATATGGATCATGTCCAACTTTACTTATGAAGCAGATTCACAAATTGAGATTTAAAAGCCTGTACTTAACAGACATAAATGCAAATCCTCTCACTGCAAATTTATGCCTGTACTTGTAGTTGTAAGTTCTGTCAGAAGAGACGTAAAAAGAACGATGAAGGCGATGACAGTGAAGAAATTTCATTCAATTCTTAAACTTGTGGGTAGACGGTAGGTATCAAGTGAAGAAATTTCATTCAATATTCTTAAACTTGTGGATAGACGGTAGGTATCAAGTGAAGAAATTTCATTCAGTTCTTAAACTTGTGGATAGACGGTAGGTATCAAGTGAAGAAATTTCATTCAATTCTTAAACTTGTGGATAGACGGTAGGTATCAAGTGAAGAAATTTCATTCAATTCTTAAACTTGTGGATAGACGGTAGGTAGCCTATCAAGTGAAGAAATTTCATTCAATTCTTAAACTTGTGGATAGACGGTAGGTATCAAGTGAAGAAATTTCATTCCATTCTTAGTCTTGTGGACAGACGGTAGGTATCAAGAACAAAACTTAACCACCCACTTCTTTTATCAACCACAACTGAACATTCTGCAGCAACAGCCGCACTTGACTACAGCATTGACGGACTGTATAATGTCAATCGGGATCAATGTTTTAAACACTCCGTACACCCCAGGGCTTTCTCTATCTCTGTCAATAATTCTCCTTGCAGTTCCAAACACCAAATTGCAGCCTCACTGATGGCAGGTATTAACAAACTCAACTGGTCTTTGGCAGATATGTCCACCCCGGGGCAAACTGGCCACTGGGCCCTAAACTTTAAGAAAACGTTAAACTCAGAACTTTCCATCCTCCCCGCCAGGCAGTGCTTGACGCTCGGTGCCAGATGACGACCGTTTCAGCCGGCGCTGGTTCAGATTTGTTTAAAGAAAGAAAATCCCATTAATTCCGCGTCTTTCCAAATATCTCTTAACATTATTTAAACGAATTGTATACAAATGTCTACTTTTCGATTTTATTTAGCAGAATCGTTTACAAATCACGTACATCTGAAGGTGATTTTTTCGCTGCCGTTAATTCTACCAGACACCGGGTAGCGTCCCTAGTTGTTTACGTACCAACGGCGGCCATGTCGAAATTCTTTTTTTCTCCCCCCCCCCCCCCCTTTTATCTCCGGCAGTGAAGATGCCATGACTCTAATGGACACTCCCCCGGGCCGTGATCACCTCCCATCGTGAGCCAGTGGGTAGTTTATCCCTGCCAGTACATCGTTTGTCTCTCTGGGAATCACCCTATCTCACGGCTAAGACAATTCCTTGACATTCCGTTTGTATAGTTCTGGCCGCTCATTCGTTAATCCCCCCCCCCCCCTTTCAACCTGTCAGACCATGTGCCTTTTTTTTTTGTGTGTGTTTCAGTTTTTTATTCTTAATGTACTTAAATAGATTAGGAAAAGGATAAGAAAAGAATATGAAAAAGCATAGCTTGAGAAAGGAAGGAGAAGGCGAAAGAGTACAACAGACAGCCTTTAAAAAAGAGAGTGAAAGCGAGAAAAGAGAGCGCGCGAGAGAGAGAGAGAGAGAGAGAGGGTGGGAAAGAGAAAGATAGACTGAGGGAGAAAAAGGAAACGAGAGAAACAGACAGACAGAGAGAAAGAGAGAGGAAAAGGGAAATGGAGAGAGAGAGAGAGGAGAGACAGGCAGACAAACAGACAGAGAGAAAGAGAGAGGAACAGAAAAAGATGGAGAGAGAGAGAGAGAGAGAGAGAGGGAGAGGGAGAGAGAGAGAGAGAGAGAGAGAGAGAGAAAGAGAGAGAGAGAGAGAGAGAATGATAATAATTTTAAAAATACATTATTCTCCATTAAGAACAATGGGTTTTTCGTGGGGTCATGAATGGGTCGTAGTTCGGACATGAGTGTATTTCCGAGAAGGAGAAAGATTCAGGAAGAGAGTCAGAAAGACGTCAAAAAGAAATCAAAGCAGCTAGAGGGAGGTCAGTGAATGAAGGACGGAAGGTAAGGAAGACACGTCTATCGCTAAGCCATCTCTAGCTCTTGACTTCATCATAAACATCCAACACGATCAGCCAAAAACGGCACTTCGCTAAGACGGAGCGTAGAGGAGATGGCATGCAGATTGCTCGCTCGCCATGTGTCATTCCAATACTTCTCAGCGGAGATAGGAACCTATTTACGCCATTAGCAACCCATTGTTTTACGCGTCCCCGAAAATGCACAGATTCAAGCAAAAGCAGTCTTTCTAGCAAGAGTGTGTCTAGTGGGACATGATCAAGAATTGAATGTAGTACAAAATACCAATTTGAGAACTGTTTTCATGTTTTCAATTTCATTTCAACAAATAAACATCAGTGAGAAAACTATTGGATTTCCTGGCCATATAATTCCACGATTTAAAAGGTTTATGTAGAAGAGTTCTAATGCAGATAACACCTTCTGCCTTTGAACAGGAGGCACATTTAGATGTATTTTCCCTCACGTGGATTCCTCTTTACAGTCGATATAACACTCTTCCACACTATTCTCTGCGCCATCCATTTTGTGGCATGCCCCTTACAGCACATTACGTTGCACAGCTCAGACAACTAATGCACGCCTAGATAAATCTTCGTGATGGAAATATAATAACCTGTTCTCCAGACACATGCAGGCAGTAATAGATCTATTTCCTCTGTACATGAAATATGAATGTTCCCGAATTATAGTTCACCTACTGTAAGAGACGTATGCTTGTATCAAAATCTGTTTTGTGTTCCACATTGGTAGGATGCCATAGCAGCAGGAGGTCCACGTTATTGGAATTGTATGCAGACTGACGTTCATGGTGAATACGCATAATTCATATTATAACGCCAGGCATTTACATGGAAACTACAGAAGCTACCAGGTCCTTATGAAAATTCAAACCTAGACCAGTTGCCTATAGGTAGAAATTGTACCTGGCTCAAAGCCAGATACATTCATGTTAACTGTCAAAACGTATATATTCGATTCGATGTGTTCTGCACTGAAAATGAAATGCATTTCTGAACTTGTACTTTATCAACTGCCACGAACTGGTTCATTAAATATTAAACCTGCTTATGCACAAACCAAAGGACCCATTTAGCTAAGCTTTCACATGTCAGCGCTGATCGAGCATCTCGGGCTAAGAAAAATGAATGGAGCAAATAAAATTGGGCTTCGAATGGCACAATAGCCTAAAAAAGGAAAATTCGTATATTTTAGACCAATGAAGGTCTCTATTTCCATATGAAAAACTTACCCCAAAACCACAAAACCACTGCATTTACCACCATGTGTTTGGGACGGCGCTTGAAAAAAGATCAAAATGTTCATGTTGCCATTCCTAAGCCTAGCCCAACATCTGCCTTCAATATTCCTTCAGACATGCAATTTTCACAGACTTGCATCTCACTGCATTACCCAACATAAGAAAATAACGCCTAGATAGAACCGCCTGTAGCCCAATATCATTTAATTGACACCCTGATATTGTTTCACACATTTCATCTATCTCTGACCTTTGAAATCATTGGAAACAATCGACCCCAGCAACACCGACAGTGTGTTTTTTGGTTGAGCAGCTTCTGAGGTCTTTGGGTTGACGAGGAAATAGAGATATATTTAAGTTTGGGCCGTATATCACGTGAGCTCGAGGACGGCTGAACTGTGTCCAACAATAAAAAAAAAAAAATACCGAAGTCAACAGCTGGTCGCCAAGCCTAGAAAGCGTTTTGACTACAATGGGATCCCAAATCTGAAAATAACCGCTGTAGATCCTCTTGTTCTAAGACACGTTTTCTCAGAAAGTTAAAACAAAATATGTGAATGCCATACACAATTGTGACACAGCCAGATACGAGATGAAATGGGATATAATTATGTTAATGTCATCACTCGAAAGCTTGTGACAATAACATGGAGCATCTGCATTCATTAAACGCCGACATTAACATTTCAGAGTACTCCCAAAGTCCGGTAGTTTCGATGATGGAAAAGGAAGTATGTGAAAACCTTCCTCTTGCACCATCCACATCATCTACGTTGCTGTGTACATGCAACTGCCAACTGATATATCTCCGAGCTAATCAATTATCTGAATGTGTTTACAGAGACTATAACATGCCATAGGCAATCTCGCCCATCTCTGATCACAATATAACTATGAGGTATATGGTTTCCATTCCCACTCAGTTAACAAGAAAAAAAGATTAACAAAAATCTGACAATCACTCTACACTTTCTTGCATTCCTACCAGCCATCTCAAAGGGTAAAATTTCAAACCGATAAGTTCCACTTTGGAAGACAAAAAACGAGGGGCAATTACATTCACTTTCTAAAGTAGCCTATAGACACCCATACCAACATGAATAAGCATGACCAAGAACTGGGTATAGCTTGCTCTCTCAATAGAGCAAACCCTCGTAGCTGCTTATTAACCCTACTACTGTCATAAGACAGTCAGATTGACACTTTTGTACATCCCTTGATTGCCAGAGCCAATTAAATCAGCTTTCGGAAGTGTTTACTTTGTACAGGCTTCTAAATTAAAAACAATCTCAAATACCAAATTTGTATGATGAAGTCTTGCAGTTTGCACACCATTGGTGGACACGGGAACTCCTTCCTGACAGTAATAGGGTTAATATCACCCTACCTAATGGCAGCACATTGTCGGAAATCCAGCATTTCCCAGTTCTCCAGCAGCAAAAACTGTCATTTTTCGTAGTGTACAAGAAATGTCCAGCAGGGACGAGCTGAAGACATAACACTGAACATTTTGCTCTCAACACTGAACGTGCGCATCTCATAGCACCCAGTTAGCACCAGACGGCAGTATCAAGACAGTAAGCACATTCCTTACAAGTGCTGACGATAGTCACGTCATGACAATGCCAACCTTCTTCTCCCGGCCAAAGTCAAACAATTAATTTACAGCCTAAAATCAGTCCCCAAGAAATGAAAGCAAAAACGAACATAGGACAGTTTAAATCTGAATCACGACTGCTATAAGTGAGAATTTCTATGAACGATAATTACTGGTAGGTGCTACAGTAGGCTTCCATGGGAAAAATGAAGAGATTGTAATGTTTATTATATACGTACAAAATTTCAGTTGATCCCACCTTGGGCCATCTTATACGCACAATTTGTTGATTGGTATCTTTATTTCAACGGGATTAGTGTGCACTAGTCGACTTTTTGCACTCATTTTCGTGTTCCAAAATTCCATGAGAGCATTATAACAGAGATATTCAGTCACTGTAAAGATGAGACCCTGCTGCCTTGCTCGAACAGAAGAGATAATTACATACTTCGGTAAAGCAAGAAGAAGTCTGAAAACAGCGCCATATTTCAGTTATTTGTATACAATGCTCACGTGGCATTTGATATGTGACATAAATGCTGTAATGGACAGATGATTGCTATGGTGACGAAATTGAAACAACAATTCCAGTGTCGAGTGTCTGCGAATGATGATGAAAGACATCAGTCAAAACTGCTTGTAATTGCTCGGGTGTTTAGAAGAATGGGATGAAAAAGTACGCCCATCGGCGAATAGTTCTCTTCTTTAAATCATACAGGGGCGGGGGTCACCAAACAATGTAAGGCAATCTTCACTTTAAGGTCGAAATTAGAAAAGTCGGAAAGTCTTAGTTCAGGTTAAGGTTTTGTGGAATATCCAAAAGATTATTCAAACTTTACTAGTTCTTGAAAAGGTTTCCATGTTTGATTCTACCCAGACTTTACCTTAAAAAAAATAAATAAGAAGCTCGTAAGTTGCTTCGAGTTCCTGGCATCAGAAAAGAATGAATGTTATAGTATTTCAAATAGTAAAGGAGAGAATGAAAAACACAGCGTATTGGTGAAATATTTTTATGTCAAAGACCGAAGAAAAACTGAAATTCTGACTACTTGTATACTCCTCACGAGCAAGTTTTTTTTTTTTGGCCAACGAAGATTAATTAACTGAGATGCAAATGTCCACAAAATATTCTTGGGAAAGACAGAGCTCGAGTGGTTTCGTCTTTCAAACTCCAGCAAATAAGCAGATATGAAGAATGAAAAGAAAATTCACTCACAGATAGAGATGAAGCAATCGGCCGAGTTCACACTATCCCCTTTTTAATAGGATCTTGCAAAAGACAACACTGGGTATTATTATTTGACTTTATCAACAAAGCCAGTTTTGATACCACGGTGTACACGGTGTAACGTAGGGAATGATCTGATACTGAGCAAGCAATACAGGCATAAACTACACGGTCTATGGCAGGTGGACGCAGGCGATGCCAGAAAACGAGAACCAAAATATTTGCATTTTCTTCAGCGGTTGGGAAACGTTTAGGCGCTGGTAGGTTTACATGCTGGAACAAGCGTTCTCACCGCACGACACGGTCTTGTCCGCACCGTCTGATAGACACTGAGAGTTATGCTGGACACAGCTACACAGCCCGCCAGAGATCGCGATAACAAAGTTGATGATATGACGCGTGACAAAATGCTCGAACAGACGCACGTCAAAATTACAAGCCCACACTTAGTTCTTGTGACAAAAAATGAACATGTTATTTTGACACGAATGGTTTGGAAGCAAGTGTTATAACGTGCTAAATATTATCATGCTGTTGTCGCCAGACAATGCGATAGAAAAGGGAATGCGCGTATTACAACATAATGTGTGAGCCGTTTCTGCAAGTAGGAAAGCAATTAACTGTCAAGAGCAACACTTTAAACGTTAAACTGTGACAGAGTATTGAAGCCAAAATATCTGCTCTCACTTTTATTCAGCGTTCATACACTTGTTTTGTTTCACCTTCCCCCACCTGCCTCGGAACCCACCGCCTCTCACCACTACTATTCTGTAACCACTTCTGACGTCATCCTCACTATTTCAAAATCACCATCATTATCGGTCATAACACGCTCATCGACATCATCAAATATAACGCTTAATTTGTACCCCAAATTTTGACCAGCAACAACAACGACAACAACAACAGTGAAACCACAACAAACTTTAACAAATTAATAGAAAACAAACCCAGCGAACAGAGAAGACGGACAGAACAATGTACAAATATAACAACAACAACAACTTCAACAATAGCAACAACAACAACTACTAATTAATCTGACAGACACATGACTGTGGTACTCACTCTCCATTCTCCATCACAGACGTGTCCACTGTGCCATAATCATCATCAGGATTCTTGGCGCTGTTAGTTGGTGGTGGGTCTTCTGCAACAACAACATAATAGCAAAACTAATTATCAAAACCACGCATGGTGTTGTACTAATCTTCCACCCACTCTCTAATGGGTATTTTGAGGGCGCCAGAACGGAAAGGCATCAGACGCATTCAGCGTTCTTTTTGTAGAATAAACTTTTTAATAATCTAATGTAATTAAAATAAAAACTTCATCTTTATTTCGGCCTCCCAGGCACACGGGAAATGATGTAATAGAATCGTTAAAGAGGACATGAAGGACAGGACAGTTTCAGTTTTGACTGAGCTGAGCCCTACATGAATCAAAGTGTCATACAGGTCCAGTACTCTCTGTCAACTGCCTGCACCCTGGCAAAGAAGTTTTAAAAAGTTTGGCTGGTTTGATTTGGTTTGGTTTGGAGTCAGGAACCAGAATCCTGGCACATCGGACATGAAGCTGGCGTAGTTTTGTATACTCAGATTTTTGATGGAATTCGGGCGTTCTTCAATCTTTATCATAATAATTATGTCGGAATCCAGAAATGCTAAAAGTATACATTCTCGGATGACTGAAGATATAGGTATACAGATGAAACAATGCTCTTCAGAACACGAACATTCGAGAATCCTGCTCGAGTTCCCGTCCGTACTCTCGATGCGAAAGAACAGGCGTTGGTAAACGTCTGGAAATGCTGTTGGGACTTTAAAAATGGGAGATATCTATTTGTTAAGATGAACTATTGGATATAAACTTTTAAAGTGAATTGGACCTGGGGAGTGAACTAGGCCTCAAACAAGTATGAACTGAGCTTGAGGAGTGAAACAGACCTCAAACAAGTATGAATACTAGCTTCGACTTGAACCTACAAGCTGGCAATAACTGCTTCATCTTTTATTTCAAAAACAGGAACACGTATGTCATTGTATAAAAAGAAATAATTATAGTGCTGTATGACCGACCAAAAAGACTACATTACGTTTATGCTAAATTGATTTAAATCCCTCCTGTTCTGGGTGGGAACCTGTGAGGGGCAAATGGTAACGGCTAACAGTGGAAGTGAGACGGAAAAGGCCGGAAACACAAAATGATAAACCTGGAGGTTTCCGGATGTTGACGGCAACACGAGACTTTCACCGGTCGCATTCCTTTATTTACAGTCATTCATTTACGAGAGTGGACAGCGCTGCTGGTGAGGTATGAGGAAAAAAAAAATACAACAACTCAGAGAATGCAAGAATGTCTCTGGACATGGTAATCTTAATAGCCCTCAAGTATCTCTGTTTTACTACACTTGCCAACTTACAGGAATGTTATAGGCAGAGACAAGGAAGGTTTGGAGTCTTTACACAATGATAAACCAGAGGGTTGCCGCAGTTGGACGATGCCCTCTCGGGAATCTGATCCAAAACAGATGCTGGCCGGTTGTTCCAGGGCTGGTCGGTAACTAAAAATGAGTACTCACCATTGAGAACTGTCAAGACACCCGTCGTTTCTTCCTCACCGAAATGGTTGGTCGCCTTGCACGTGTAAAATCCAGCATCTAAAGGGTCAAGGTCGCTGATCTTCAACCTGAAACAAATCAAGTCAATTACTTTAACGATGAGTATTATTGACCTGAATTATAAAATTCGTTCGTGCTCACGTCGCAGCAGGAAATACAGGATCTGTACCACTGGGTTTAAATGAGCATTCATGCACCTCCAGCTAGAGCAAGTAACCCGCCCCCCACTCCCTCCCCCCCCCACCCCCCAGCCAAGCGCTTAGAGCCTGGTTGTTAACGGGATGAATCGCCATATAAATGCCGTGTATTATTATTACTACTAATAGATTATAATTATATTTTGGTGATTTTGATTAGTAATAAAAAAAATATGTGCATTTTTTCCCATTTCATGAATACTGAAAACAATGGGGTTACGGTATCCCACCTGTCTTGTAATATAAAATGATAGGTTATAGTATACATATCTATAAATATTAAAAATAAATAGCGGATCACAACAAAAATTAATAATATATTAATACTCTAATTTGTATGTATCAATCACTAGGTATGTCCACAACAACGTGCGCTACAACAAAAAAAAGTACGGGGAACAGAAATTTGTTATTGCAGTTTTGCAATGACACTTTGCGGCATAGCCCCTAACTGTGACCTGTAAATGAATGGACATTCCTGGTAAACTGGGTATTTTCTAATCTCATCCTATACAAGTGTGACAAATACGTCAAGCATTTTCTGTAATGCTGAGACAGATTGAATATTGGAAAGCGCGAAGGATGAGAATGATAGTCTGAACTAACTCACTGGATACCACAGGCGATATTTCTTTCGTTTATGCTGCACTATCACAGTCACCGCCCTAGACGAGATCAACTTTGCAATTTGTGCTTTTTTTATTTAATGCGGTACGTTTGGCTAATTGGATGAGACAAAGTGTACGGAAGAATGAATAGGCAGAGGAAGTTACCATGGACAACGCAACATCATCTTGGCAATTAATTATACTCGTAAAACCTACGCACACACAAGCCATGGCGCTTGGACGCGTGCTCAATCCTCGTTATACAGATTGGGCTCTAGCAGACAGCAGGGTAAATCCAGAGAGGAATGTTGCATGTCTACTTGAGCCCAACTTTTTAAAATGTCAAACATTTTGTTTAGTGCTCACCACTCTGTCGTACGATTTGATACTCTGGTCCTTGTAGGAGTGTTCGAAGAGAAAACAGATTTAAACAAAAATATATTGATTCCCATAGTTTTTTGGGCGATCGAACTCGTTCTCTCAGCTTTAGATGGCAAGAATCGCCATGAACTCGCTCTGCACTTGCCATGGAATGCCAGAATGCGCAACAATTAAAAGACAAAGTCTGAAGAGTCGAACTCGCCCATGCTAGACCAGCTAGAGGCTGGGTGTTGCAATGTCAGCCCCTGTTTGTCAAGAGGATCGTTACTGCCACGGCTCAAGTGGAGTTAATAGCTCATCTCTTGGGTTCAAGAGTTGCCCCTCCTGCTGAGATTATCTTCCTTGAGCGCAGGCGCGACGCTTAATGGTCTGGGCTTTCTAATGTTTACACTGAGCCAGAGGTAGAATATGCCAACTTCGTGAGACTTTCTACCTCTTCTTTCCAAACACTCAGCAGACCAAGTCATTGAGACGCCCGTTCAGCTCCATCAGAACCTGTACATGCCCACTGCCCTTACCAATACATTTACTTGCAGTTCCAAGAAAACGTTTGATTAAACGCAAATGGCCATGCTCTAATGAGCATGTCACATTCTGAGAAAAGAACTGTTAAGGCATACCATGAAGACAGTTCAAAGATTATGGAAAACTGTTCTACAGCACTCTGAGCAGAGTATACATCACTGACAAATGGACTCAATATTATTATTATGCTTATACTTTCTGAAAAAAAAAATGTTGCTGTTTTGTCCCTTTCATCAACCAATTTATCATACCCCTCTGTACCGGTCAGCACACTGAGCACGGTCATATCACTTATTTTCGAGCTGAAGAACTGGAACTACCTACAGACCACCCAAGACACGTCTCACAAGACACAGCGGTGTCAAATAAACGTAATCATATTCCAGAATCCCTGGAACAAATTTGGTCAAATTAGTCCTGTGACTTCTGACTAAAAATCGAAAATATTTAAGACGGCTCATAAGAAATTAGGTCTATTACCACAATTTCTCTCACAAAGTCACATTTTTTTTGTTGCCAGATCTGTTTTTTTTTTCCTTTCGGTTTTTCCCCATTCCCAGGAATGAGGGAAATTCAGTCAACGAGAGGGAGGTTCAGACAGTGATATCATTGCGGAGACCTGGAGAAATTATTTCGGGGCCTGTATCCACTGGCTGTTATAGAAACAAGCTGTACGGTAAATAGTCCTCGTTTGCACATATTGTTCACCATTTATTTTATTCAAGTCGTGTCTCGGACATGTGTTTGTTTATATCTTACCACTGTCTGTAGCTAGTTTGTGTCTGCAATCGCCTATTCTCCTGGTCACGTTTGTTCCTGGTTTATTTGCCGCCCCTTCCAATTGTGCGTGTATTTCGCGTCTTTCGTATATACTCGTTATTTGACCATTTGTGTAACCATCCACCCATCCGTCCGTCTGTCTGTCCGTCTATCCCCCCTCTTTCCCTCACTCTCCCTCCCTACATCCATCTATCCATCCACTCATCAACTCCTTCCCTCCTTCCATCCATCCATCCATCCAGCCAGCCACCCACCCATCCATCCATCATCCGTGGTGATAGAAACCAATGAATGGCAACACTATTAGGCACGAGCCATTAACAACTACAACAACAACAACACTGATAATAACAACAATAACACCACCAGCAACAGCAACGGTAAATACAACAACAACAACGATCATACCACTCAATCACACACTGACAACACAAGCAACAAAAAGGTTTATCAATATTAATAAAATTGCACACTTTTCTCTGAGATGTAGCAAAACCGATCATCATGTGAACTTTGGACAACTCGGTCTTAGCTTTGGCTTCCACCACCCAACCACTAAAATCATTCTTTACTCAGAATATGGCAAGTTTCCTCTGCAACTCCGTTTACAGAAATCTATCACCAAATACTATCTGAAAAATAGGATAGGAGGCAAATAAATAACAATGAGTAACTTTTGAGTCTCGAAAATCTCACCATTTCCTTCTGAGATGAGTGTTCAGCAGGGACTGCAAAGGCGGGTCTGCAAATTAAGATTTGCTGCATACATCTTTCAGAGTTGTGAAAGCACTTTTGAAGATTAGGCTGGCATGAATGATAACCGAAACACGGCACTTCAGGGGAGCATATGTCATCGACATGACAGAAAATTATGTCGTTTCAAGAGGTCAGGCCGGCCTTGGAGAGCTCGGCTTTTAAATGATTACAAAAGAGGAAACGACTCGATTTTCTTGTGAGGTCGGGATCGAGTCGGATAAAAAATAAACGATTACGGCGCATAATCAGATATCGAGTCTTGGCGCTGAAAGAATTTTGACCCAAGCTTTTATTTATTTCATTGCATTCTCATTTAACCGTTATAAATTTTAGTGTATCGCATACAGAGAATTCTGTAGTTATTGAATAATTGTAAGTATTGTCATACTAATGAGAAGTGCCATTTCCTTTACTTCCAATGACAAAAGCAACTACAAAAACGATAAGGATCAAAGTTCAGGGGGCCGAATGAAGAATTACATGTTACATTTCAGTGGGCATATTCTTGTAATACATGGATTAGGGAGCTATCATACTAGGCCCGGTCAGACACAGTCAGATGCTGCCAGCTAAATGTACACCAAAGAAATAGTGGCAGAAACTGAGTGTGTCTGACCGAGCTTAGTGTGATAGGGTTTTCGCGGATTTAGTAAGAAAATATAGGAAATTATGGTGTGCACTTCTTGTCTGCCCGCATCTGACTGTGCCTGATCGGGCTTAGTTTGATACCTCCCTAATTCAGAGTTGAAACCGCCCATTCCAGGCTCCAGCACTAGTGTTTAATGGCAATTATAAAACCTGTGTATTAACAGGATATTTAAATGCAGCCAGTGCAGGGACAGCACATAAAAAGCTGCATATTTCACTTGTATGAGAACCTGCTCCCAGGCACAGCCCTATGATTCACAGTCACAGAGAAACCAATTTACCGGCTGGGCGAATGAGAAGGAAGTGACGCAACACGGCGCCTGAGGCCTCGCGGGTCTTGTTAAAATTCTAATAACTTCCATAAAAAGAAACGGGGTATGTGAAACACATCGCCCTGCCCCGTCTGATATACAACATCTCGGGATATCCGGAGAAAAACTTCCACGGTGCGAATTAAAAAGAAAAAGCAACTAAACTTCTCCAAGTTTCGACTTACTCTAAACCTATAAAGATCACGAAATGGAGAAAGCCTGGCTTTGTTAATGTGCCTATGGTCCAACGATAAAAGCGACCTTCAAGTGAAATGGCATTATTCCGTGATGGTTCATTTTCGATCTATGTCGATTCACATTTTCCAGCTTTGCATGTTGTTATGATTTGACCCCCGTCATCTTTCAATATGCTCGGTTTTGCCTGTTGTGTTGCACTAGGCATGTAAGGGAGGCAGGGAAGGCAGGGAAGAATGGAGAGCAATGGAAGCCAGTAATTGGCAGCTGCTGTGTTTGTCTGCAACTTGTTCTCCTCCCTGTTCGCCGTCTTGTTTGCTGGCCACTTGTGGAAATTGACGGAATAATGACACGCTTGCCGTGTAGTCAAACGCTGAGGTCAACCCGACAGTTATATAAAAGGACACATTATGTCATTCAAATGCGGGCCTATTTAATGCATGGCTTTTTCTCTCACTGTCAAATTAGACATCACAATGAACCAGATTTTCTCACGGTCTTTCCATCGTCTCTGGACAGAAACTCACAGGCTGGACAAAAAAACAAACACTTGTGTACACAGCCGTGCCATGCCGAAAAGGTCAACGTATAACCAGTCTAAATCATTACGTCAAAAATGATGCACGACATTGCATTTCAGTACCTAACGTGCTGTTTCTGGACAGGCCGATCTCGCAGTTAATAAAAGCTGATGTAGTACTTGAACTTTTGCCTCCCCCCCCCCCCCCACACACACACACTTTTCCCCCAATTATCTGATAACGCAAAGCTGTAATATCAGCGGACTAGAAAGCTTAGTCTTGCCTAGATGTAAAATAATAAATTAATCTGAACTATAGGATGCATGCTAGATGCTACTGAATGTTTAGTAGTGTATATCATTCTATGCTGCGGACTTAAGATGAAAGCTAGAAATTGATCAGTGCCACGAACTGGTCTGTATACATAGGCTGACATCTCTTTCTTCATGATTTTTACTCGCAAAACGCGCATGATAAGAAATGCATGTACATTTGACTCTCCACGGCGAAACTTAACATTTCATGAACACATAACCATATCACACTGCGCAAAGCTATGGAGAAAATGGCTCTTAATGCAAGTTTAGTTAAGACTGTAACTTTTAGGATGCCTCGTGACGCGAATAGCATGCGCTGTTGCTAAAAAAGCAGGCATAGCTAGTTTGATCTCGACCTTTCCTGAACATATTTCGCAAATAGCATGACATTGTCAAATAAAATTTTAATTATGATCCACCGTGTAAGAGTTTAAATTGTAGCATGTTTACAAGAGCAAGTTTTGAGACAGAAAACAAATACGAATTTAGTATTTTGTGTATAATTGCGGGCTCTACAGTTGTTTTTTACCCCTGTCTCCCGTCATGCGTGCATGCTCTTAAATGATGACAAATAGGCCAGTAAATTAAGAGTTTTTGACATGTTTAAGAGAGGCTGAAGCTAGACACTGAATGTTGAAGTTGGCATTCCACTGAACTGGTTCTTTATGTCATGCAGCAATTTTGTGTGCACCAAGTGCTTGACTTCTCAATGGGTAATTACCGCTGCTGCTTCACACAACAAATCGAGCTATTGAAATATAACATGGGAGGAGATTCTATAACGACTCCTGTCCACCACCCCCTCCCCCTCTTTTCTACTTTTTCGTGCAAAGGTTATTGTGACCTTTCGTTAAAAAACATGCAGGGGAGTAGAAAAGACATGTCTTTGTTATTTAACTATAAACTAAATTTTTAATTTGCTGTAAACATTAATAAAGTAGAAGTTTTGTGTGAGAAACAGCAAGAATTCCACTGAAATAATACGTTATTCTTTAAACAGATCTTTACATTTTACAACAGTATCTTCATCCATAGTTACAATTTTTATTGTTCATCATGAAGAAAACTGGTATGTGAGGCCACTTTAAAAGAATCACGGTTGCTTGTGAAAAGATCTGGTGGAGGGATGGAGGGAAAGGGAGAGAGAGAGAGAGAGAGAGAGAGAGAGAGAGAGAGAGAGAGAGATAGATAGATAGACAGACAGACAGAGACAGAGAGAGATAGAGAGAGACAGACAGAGAGAGAGGGAGAGAGAGAGAGAGAGAGAGAGAGACAGAGAGAGAGAGAGACAGACAGACAGACAGTGAGAGAGAAAAAGAGAAAGAGAAAGAGAGAATAGTTTTAAAACATACGACAATTGTAAATCTCTATCCAACACATTCTTCTGGTTTCTTTTTTTTTTGGTTTTTTATGCCATTCGTCCCTTTCTCCGACCCAGAACCTACCTTCGTTTAGCTCAAAAATAGATGTCGGAAGTAAAGTATTTTGAGAACTTTGAAAACCATGTCAACTGCACAGTCAATCTGCCAACGAATTCTGTTTAATTAAATTAAATATAAAACTGCCATCAAAATTGTCTCGACAACTTCCAGATCTGTGATTTAAATGTAACATGAAGACAGGGGCAGGTAACTGATGTTGCACCGGTTTACCTTGACGTTCCATTAGTGTTTCCTGTCAGGGAAAAAGGTTGTAAGTCTCCAAGTAACCGGAAGAGATGTTGAAATGATAACTCCTGACATAACCATCAACTTCCGTTTACACATAAAATGTTCATAATTCAAATTGCCAAAGTTTTGTGTGTTCAAACGTTACATTGTCTACTGCTTTGTCAGATACACCCCCCCCCCTCCTCGACCCCCCCACCCCCATTTCTCACCTTACTGCCATACTATTCTGTCTCTTGAATTTTCAGATTTTACTTCAACTTTGCCCTCTTGCCACCAGACAAAAATGACCTCATCCAAACCTTCTGAAATAATCACCAGCAAAACTGATTTAGAATGGTCAAAGAATCGCTGAAATATCATGAAAAATTATATGAATGTTGATTACTTAGGACATGTTGCAAAAACAGCGTTGTACATCAGGTGAGATGTTTTAAACATGGAACTCTGAGGACTGGAAGGCTTTTCTTTTAGACAGAACATGTTCGTTTTGTATCTCGTGCAGTTAAGGCACTGTTTCATAATAAGATTGAAGCGTCAACTGGAAATCTGCACGCATTTGCCGGTTTCGTTATGTCATTCAGAAGCAACACCTTTTCAACAGTTTACATTAGGAAAGCTACCGCTGGTTAACATCAAATTCCACCTTCTCTGTGGCATCCCAGCTGGAACTTTGGCTTATAAAAACATTTGAACAGAGAGCTAAACTACAGATCTTTGGTTCCAATGCTGAGAAATACTCAGTTGCAAAACCCTGTAAATGATGTAAATAGGCTCCGAGAATACCCTGTATTAGGCTCGTGTTTCGTGTCTTTGGTATTCCCCACCATGTTGGGGGAAGAGAAGGGAAGCAGAATAGCGTTCCGGAAGACAGCCTTTGGAGACCAATAGAAAGTCAAGTTAGCCTGCCTACTCCAACTGTTGGCGTGTGGTCACTGCTAAGGGAACACGTCAGATGATTACCTAATTCCTGCAGCCGTTTTTAGCTTTACAGAACAACTATTGCAAAGACCGTCACACATGACTTTTCAGCCTCACTACTAATAGGAATGTGACCGTGTCACGACTACTCCGGTGGTCCGAAGGCATGCCCGAGGGTGTCGTTGTCCGAAGGCGTGCCCGGGGGTGTCGGGTGCTTGGACTCTATGATCTCCAATACTTGCACTGACCGAGGCGACTCGGCCGTGTCAGGATGTTTTATGGGCGTGAGTGGCCCAGAGGTCGTGGAATTCCCGAACTCAATTGCAATTAGCTTGGGGCAGGTTTTGGCGCTGCATGAAATGCGTATTTTCGTTTAGTGAATCTATCGCAGCGTCATTCCCAAGCTAGGCACTCGGACCAAGAGGACGGTCATTCGTGCAAGTTGTACAGTTCTGACTCTTGAGAACTGGTGAGTTGGTCTTAGTAACTTTGTTCTCTGATACTTAAAGCATTTCGTTTACTCTGCAGTGAATTTTATAAATGAATATTGCATATTATAATACGATTACTATGTTGGATAGTGTGGTTGGATGATTACTGCTTAACCACGTGTTCGTTACAGATATTTTGGCCACTTAGACTGGCGGGAATAAGAGTTTGATGCTACACTGTATGTCATGTAATATTGATGCTGTGGAAGTTTTCTGTTATTTGAAGTTCAGTTACTTCACTGTGTTCGGAAGCATATTATGATCCATGATACTACTGATAAGGAGGCATACTGGATGGTTAGTACGTGTACACTTGGATATCTTCATGTTAACCCAGAGGACGGTACATGATGGGACTAGAAGTTATGCAGTATGTTGTCCCAATTGTTGCAGGTTGTGTGCGTTACTGGGTGAAGACAGCCGATACTGTGGGGCGGTGAGACGCCATACAGTGGCACTGGGCCAGGCCAGCCCATCCACGGTTAGTGAATAGTACAGTAATGAACGAATGTGACACGAGTATTGGAAGTCATTGTGTCTTGGTAATATGATTACTGTTGCTATATTGTGTTATTGTATTGGTTATTATTGTTTGTCACCAAGGGCAGCTGGAGAAGATGGCGTCACGCTCAAGTGATTAGTAAGCCTGTGGAGGCCAGTATGGCCATATAATATATGGGGGTCTTTGTGGTTTGTGTGCATCTTTATCTCTCCTGTACGTGAGGCTGTTATTTGGATGACGTGCGAGTATAATATATGATATGCAATGTGCATGAGGTGAATGATAGTAGTATGACTATTAATCCACGCATACTAATGATGTATACATTATATTATATGCTTACTGTACTGTATGTCCATTGCTTTGGATTTATTCACAGTAAGGATGAGGCAGTGAGCCAGGGATGCCGGTAGGCGTGGCTGCACTGGGTTTTTAGTTTCTTGATTTTTAGTACTTTTAGTTTATGGTTTTAGTTTATAGTATAGTATTAGTCTTTACAGTTGATAGTTAATATAGCTTTTCCTTTTTGTTGCTTTTTGTTTACAACCTCAATCATTGCTGGGCTACATAACCCTTTTCTATTTCTTTTATATGTTAATAAATGTGGTCCCTGTCGCCAAAAAGATCCTGGTGTGGTGTTGCTGTGTTGTAAAGGTCGTATGATTGTGAGCGAGCACCACGGTGTTGGGTGTTGAATGGTTAATTGTCTTCTAAATTCCATCGAAACCCACCACAGGAATATTAACCAATGTTCACTGAAAAGTGTCGGCTCACATGCCATATCTATATTTTTACCCCCTTTCTTATCTATGCCGCTGGTAATAAAGTCGTGTGACATAAATCCTTTTTGCAATGTCAGTTTTTGGATCTTCAACACTCGCTCGGAGGGGATAGGGTTAAATTTCATGGCATGACTTCAGCTAGACAAAGGGTTGGTGTATCCTATATAATAATATATAACGGTAAACGGATGTGGGCTAACTGTTAACACCTGACAGTTAATTGTTAACAATACAAGTAAAGGCACTGAGATAGAAGCTGGATGCCAGTCAGTGACAATAAAAAAACAGGCAAATTACAGAAATGACTTGATCTGTCGTTATACATAGACTAAAAAAAACCTGCCCCATCAAATGTGAGAATGAAAATCAAGTCATACGAGACTATAGCCAATTTTAATTAAATGACACAAATCAACAAGTTGTCCAGAACTAATTCTACGAACAAATACAAACACTTTAAATCTAATTCGTAACTAATGGAGACTTCCATTTCGGGCGCCTGGGAAGTCAAAGTGCTTGGCACGTCACGACACTGTCTCACGAGAAAGGTAAACAAGGAAACCCGTACACAAGGTCGAACAAACAAAATTCGTGGAAGCCCCAGAAAGTTTACGAGATTTATAGGACTTCAAGAGAACCTGGAGTCGATCTGTATACAAATTGCAAAGTTTGAGCAGCTCTCTAAGTACATGCTCCAATCTAGATTAATTGAGTACCGCGCATGCGTCATGCCTTACCAAAACATGGCAGCCTCGATGTCTGCCGTTCACAATGAAGGAACTCCTAATTGAGGTGTGAAAAGTTTCCTCCCGCGAGGCAAGCAATCAGATGAGGCTTTCAAAACCTGCCCTGACCCCCGCGCGTCAATGTCAGGCCTGGAAATTTATGAGGCTAGGGATCGACCCTGCACCCACACGGTCATTACCTGCCGGCTGCCACGGCACAATACCCTGATTAAGTTTATAATTTGTCAAAACAAAACCACATGGATAATGCCCGAAGTGCCATGCTGACCTGCGTCAGATCTAGGCTCGGGAGGGGGGGGGGGGGTTTCCAATAAACCAGAAAGTATTTTTTTTTTTTTTTTTACATTCTTCTCACTCCATCTTTTCAAAGCCCGCGTTTCTTACGCCGTTTTTCGTTAGCTCTTCATGTCTGAGAGTGGCGGTCTGTAATAAACATTTCCTTTAGGTCGGCATCAGAGCCTTAGAACATTTTTTAATTCATCTTAAAGGCGCCAGAAAAGAAGAACAGAAAATGCTTAATCAATGCAAAAACATGGAGTTCCAACACAAATAACCTCAAATTCTTTGTTGTTTGGAAGTTCGACAAGCTCCCTCTTTCAGAAGTAAGCTTAGTTCTGTTCTGTTTCGTCAACTTCAGAATAAATTGAGGATTTCAACACAGGTTGTGCTCTTTCGGCCACATTTCCAAACAAGATTACGGAAAGAATAGAAATTTGACGCCAGTGCGCAGTTTTATAAAACAGTTTTGATCTCTTGCACGGGGGAGCAAACTGAAAGTCTTTGGCACTCGCTGAAAGAACTAATGACCTGCATTTTGAGGATTTATAGAAGAATTTATGTGAGGAGTTCAATATGTCTAGCGATGTGACAAGTTAAGCCCAGCCTGTGAAAGTGTCGTAAATACCCACAGAATATCACATGTCCACTTTTCAGTTTCCAGCGGCATTAGAGAAGTTTTTGTGTGATTACAATATACACCGTGGTTTAGGGCAATATGTTATTAACACTTGGCTTCCCTCTGTCCGTTTGTTATTCAATGCAAATTCCAAGGATTTTATTTTAATCCGTGGGCAAATACGGACTTTAACATAACAAAAGACCGTATATCGCTGCTATCCCGAGCAGATACATACTCAGAAACTTAAAGTGGAATATCAACGAAATAAAGACCAGAATCTGGGAGCTGCACATTATCCATCTACGTTTCTATTCCCTTTAATGACTGAATCAGTTCTTATAAAATCATACCACAACTTGAATGGCAAGCAGAAAGACAAGGAGACTGAGGAAATGTGTAATGACAATTTTGTTTAAATGAAAATACTCACTGCACACAACAAAATGTTTACGGCTTGTCGGTAAGGACATACTATATCAAAACAGAAAATAAAAAATCTAGTCTTCACTTGAATATAAAACAGATCTGGCACATGTTGAAACATACTCTTCCACTCATATCTGGCATAAACCCGAGTAACTGAAGGTGTGTGGGTGTATCCCGGTGTAGGCTGTATCAGAAATTAGTTGGGGTCTACAGTATTCGGGCCATGTAACTAAAATATCTTTTTAAAAAAAAACCCAGGACTTTCGTTGCCAACTTGTGGCCAGTCGCCGGGAAAGCCCTTGTGGCCACTGACCGCACCCTCAGACTGACAGACTCGAAGAACCCTCGTGCTGCTTCGAAATGGCTTTCCAGTCAAGAACAGAAACGACTGCTGTGGCCAAATAGCTAAACCTAACCCTAACCCCAGTTCTGACTCTAACTTCGACAATTTTCCAAAGAATTCACTGTAGAAACAAAACTCAATTTGGCCACAAAGTGCAAACTGTCACTCAGCAAGGCCAGCAGAACACTGAGTTAAGACTGTGTTGTCAGGGTTTGGACCAGGTGGACTATGGATTAAAAGGACCTCGCACACTGGTGAACCTGAAACAAGGCTTTCTCTTGTCGATTCAAAGGAATTTCAGGTATAAGTCAAAACCGACGCTAAACAGACTTGATTCAATGGGCTGCTAGCCTTTAAAACAACAGCAACAACGACATCAACAACAACAAAAACGTACCTGGATCCCCATGGCGTGGCTTTGGCGTTGATTCTCTTGTTGTTACTGTCGGGGACCACAGGAGCATTGTTCTTGTACCAAATGTAGTTGGGGATGGGGTTACCAGTGATTTCACACTTCAGTTTGACCGTCTGTCCTCGGTACTTGGTCACATTTTTCATCACATAGTCCAACCTGACGAAACCTTCACCTGTAGAAGAAACCAGAGAAAACTGCATTAAGCTTCATATTATTGTATACTCATCGCTTGTCATGCAGAGCAAACTGCCTGGGACAGAAACCTTGATCTGGATGGCAAAATAACTTTCCTTTTGCTGTGATCCTGAACCGTTTCTGCCTACCGTAACTCTCGGGATGTGGAGAGCATCATAACTGTTTAAACGCTGTTTCATTATTAAGTAATGGTATAAAAATTACGGTTAGTAACAAACTGTATGACAAGATCGAAAGGAAATTAACACAGTATGGCCCAGTAACCACATTCAAAAATAATTATGTGACTTTTAATACAGATATTTGCACACCCGTGATTTAAGGTAGGTGTTCGGAATTTGGGATTGCTTGAGGTCTTTCAGGTGAAGGGAGATGAGTAAAATGTACACTTATACGAAACAGAAAGCTCCATAACAAGAAAATATCTCAAGACTGGTTAATCATCAAACATCATGCAATGCGTTCCACTGTTGCGTAATATTTGATCTCAAAGATGGCTGTATTATGTATGGTAAACCCTACTGTAGCGGCTTCTGTCCAGTGTTACTGTCTGAAATTGGTGCCGATATCCAAGTTCAACTGTCTAAAGAAAGATGCAAGTGGTACACTGTGTCGATCTTGCAAATTCGAGGTACTTCATATTTGGAGTTTCCATTCCAAAGGATATTTTAGCACTGTTGGATTTGTCAAGTATAGCAATACCCCTTTTCACCCACCTCTTCTTGATTCAAACGTCACTCAGCCAATTCTTGTGAGAAACATGTTATCACGTAGACATGATTGTCATGGATTTACCCTCACTGCAAACATTCAGCATATTTGAGGAGTTAAGGAAAAGTGCAGACCGGGGTCGAAAAGGAAATGTGGACTGAAGGAAAGAGGAGCTCATGTAGATGTCGATGTTTATAGCGCAAACACAGCCCATCTTGAGACTATCATTTGAAGAGTAACCCCCCTTTGACATTTGCCATGATCGTCATGACAACGCACTTTCCCTTTGGAGTGATTTCCCTTTGATGATTGCCACGTGATCTGAAAATGGCCGCCCAGTGCTTGAAAGTGGGTTTTCAAGAATAAACATGAACATGTGATACGCATGGCATCACTTTCACATTTCGGGAGTTTGATTTCATTTTCGCTGTGGTCTAAACTATTACGTCAAATGCTCAGGTGCTTTACCCATTCCCCTCACCCCCCCCCCCCCCGTTCTTGGAAGATGACGCACTTAAGTCAATAAACTCCACCCCGATACACAAAAAGCCAGTGCACTGTTTTACCATTCGTTCCAGTCAAAGTGCCCAAAATATTGTGTGACCATATCACAAATTACTGTACGAACTATAAAGCCCAAAGTGTTAAGTAATATTAACCGACAAATCTGAACTTGAAAACTATTGAAAAAAATATCTATTTTATATCTGTTTTGCACTTATCTGCTCAGACTGACCTCGATTTGCAGGAACGGTATGTAATAATACACAGTCCATTGTTCAATTCGCCATTGCTTAAAAAGTATTTTTTGTTGTTGTTGTATATAATAAGAAACAATTGTCTTGCCCTGTTTCTGTCAGTCACAGTTGCAGAGCAAAAGTGCAGCGCTTAAAATTTCATGATAATAATATACTTTCTGGCATTGACCAATATGAATACAATCCGCTTCGAAATGACAAGGAGCGCAGGTTAAATAAGCCAAAGATTAGGGTTGGGAGCAAGCCGA
>OZ007571.1:8483943-8558943 GCA_963931925.1 Onchidella celtica | reverse complement strand
CTTTAGGTCAGTTTATTTTGCGTTCTAACTTCATGTAATTAAAGAACAACATTAATATATCCTGCCACATTTGTGCGCAGGTTTGGTATGGCACGTCCGATGTTTACATCGGGTATAAATTCTTGCAAAGTCCAACACCTCTTGCTGTTTAGATGCCGGATTTTTGCTGCCTGTCAACTCAAAAAATTGAAACGTGTTTATCGATATTTCGTTTTTTATCATAAATCTTTACATGAACATTAAACTGGGCAATGTTTACGTCACAAATTTATTCCAACATTCACACATCTCGTTAAAATCTCGTTTCTGTTCCGATTTACTGTTACTGCAGCAGGTGAAGCCGGCTGTACTTTCTCATGTAGGAGATTTATCGCGTGGTACAGAAGATTTCAACACAAGGATGTCTGTGTCAAACACTTCCCCCATAACATTGTAAATTAAACATTAAAACTAACTCCTTCTTATTTTCAAATAATTCATTATTCACAGTCTATGATATTCCAAAAAGTATTTCGAATACACCCCTGTTTAAAATCTAGTTCCGACTTTATAACCAATAAAGAAACAAAATACAGACAAACCTAAAACTTTTGAGAGAGGGGAAGACAGAGAGAAGAAAAAAGAGAGATAGCCGAGAGAAAAACATAGAGACAAGGTAGAGAGGGAGACACACAGACACACACAGAGGAGAGAGAGAGACAGAAAGGAAGAGGGGAGTCACAAGGAGAGAGAAGATACGATGGTAGGAGGGAGGGGGACAGAGAGAAAGAGAGAGAAAAAGAGCGAGAGAGAAAGAGAGAGATAGATAGAGAGAGAGAGAGAGAGAGAGAGAGAGAGGGAGGGAGAGAGAGAGAGAGAGAGATATGCGAAGCAGGTTTTAACCAGTGTTAACGGAGATGGTGATAAAGAATTCTGTAAATCGTTGATGATACGCCTGATATATGAAGAGTTTGCCGAGCAATGTCTCTGGGGTCTGTGCAGCTGAAAACTGTGGAAACCCCTGACATTTGTGACTAAGTGGCTACAGTCACGTTCCGAGCCAAAACTCCATCCCTGTCCTGTGCTCAGTCTACACAAATTATAGATCCAGACCAATGGGTAGAGTTAAAACCTCATCAAAACCTCACTGGTCGAAACTAAAGCACGGACAAGTTTGTTTTCCTTCAACACGTTTGGCTCGATGTGAAGCCAAGTCAAACATCCAAGTCAGTGATTGCCTTGATTATGGTCGTCGTCCTGGCCAGATAATAATTTTCGGAGAGGCCAAATCTTGAAATGATTATTCTGTTTGGCTCATCTCGCTAATTGTCTAAATATTTAATTTGGTTTCGTTGGTCCTCGTTCGGTGAGAGTAATGTTTTCTTTTTTCTTTATACTTTCTGAAACTTCGATTAATCATATTCATCCTCTTTCCTCCAACCGAGTACATGAACAATATAGGGGACAAACGAGCGTGTATACTCAGACATGAACTTGTATAATTATTATGTATCCTAGATTTACATCCGTGCTCAAGGATATTAAATCTCTGCTATTCTAGTTGAGAGTACATTGTCATGTATGTATATCAATGAGTTGTTTGCGTGAGAGTGTTCAGTAATGGGATTGATTAGGCCAGGCTGAACAAGGAAGTTGTGAGTGTTGGCCATAACAAATAACAGAAATCAAAGTGTGCGTGGTTATCGATCTGGCGTTGCTGGTTGTAATAGCCGAAAGGACGCTGGAAAATACAAAAGACGAGAGACAGAGAGGGAGGCGAGAGAGAGAGAGAGAGAGAGAAAGAAAGAGACAGAGAGAGAAGAGAGAATGAGACGGAGGAAGAAGGAGGGAGAGATAGAGGGAAAGAGACAGAGGCAGGGAAAGAGAGAATGAAGAGAGAGAGAAATATAAACAGAAGTGTGGGAGAGAGGCAGGGTGAGAGAATGAGAGGACAGGGAGAGGAAGAGAGAAAGCGGGAAAGAGAAGGAGAGGGACAGGAGAGAGACAAAGAGAGAGGGAGAGAGAAAGAAGGACACAAAGAGAGAAAGAGAGACAGACAGAGAGAGAGAAAGAGAGCGACTGAGCGAGGGACGGAGAGAGAGACAGAGAGAGGGGAGAAAGAGAGACCGACAGGCAGAGAGAGAGAGAGAGAGAGAGAGAGAGGGAGAGAGAGAGAGAGAGAGAGAGAGGGGGAGGGAGAGAGAGAGAGAGAGAGAGAGAGAGAGAGAGACAGAGAGAGAGAGAGAGAGAGAGAGAGAGAGAGAGAGAGAGAGGGAGACCCTTTTCCCCAATCACATAATCATAGGATCTCAGAGTAAAAAAAAAGCGGTTGCATGATCATTTAGAAAGAAGAAAAACAGGGAGAGAATCTGTATTCACTTTCTTCTATTTGTCGTCGAAGTCACACCTCATTATGCTTATTTCTCGAGTCCTTAACAAATTTTCAGCACATAAATTATTTTTCAGTGTAAACGTCTGTCCCCATGATTTGTAGCATGCTTTCTCTTGGCCTTTTCTGTGCGTCATTTGTACTCAAGGAATGCGCGCGTGTTTTCTGAAGATGGCTCTTTCTGTTTTTAATGTAGATGAGCCCGTGCAAGGATATTTCTGAGATTGTTGTTGTTTAGGTCTTCATTTTAGGAGATTCCCTGCCCTTGGCATTTACGCCTCAAGTTTCTTGGTTTAATTTATTTTCGTTCTTGTTTCTGTGTGTTTTGTGGTTGGGATTAGTTTTTTTAAAAATATAATTTTGCCCGGGCAGCGGCCTTGCTCGGACTGCTCTTCTCGACTTTCAGGTGCCAGGGTGTCTTTAATGTGCGCAGCGTGCAGCATGGGCCCTCCGAGTTTTCCGTCCACATCCGAGAAGACTAGGTGATCGAGCCTACCTACCCTAGGATTAGGGACAGGAATAACTATTTCCCCCCAAACAATTATAATTACGGCCTTATTTTGATTTCGAACTTCGAACGCCAATTAATATCTGCCATGTTATAGGGTGAATATTCCATTGTTTGATACCCTTTAAGTATCATGGCGAAAAAATCAAAACCATAAAAAAAATGATTTCAAACAGATTTGTTACAATATGAACATGATCATTCTCTCCAGGCCTCACCCTCTCCCTGTCTCACTCTTACCCATGAGATATATTCGTGTATTTACATCCATTGAACCTCCACAAACGCTCGTACATAATTATTTGTGAATAGATCTGGCTCAGTCAAGCTTAAGGTGAAAGACGAAATTCCTGAAAAAATTTCTATACAAATTGAGATTTGCTTATAAAATAAAAGATTACCCATTTGTCTGTACTCACTTAAAATAATATTTTCCTTGAAATCATCTTAGAAATATTTTACCTTAAGCCCTCTAGCGCCAGATCCACTCGGTCACATTTATGAAATGACCACACGAATTTAGCAACCCGCTGACTAACAAGAACGTCATTCCACCACTGTTCTTGTTGACATCCACTTCCAGGTCTTTGCAACTTCCCACATTCGCTCCTGCGTGCCCATTATTTATCATTTTGGAAACGGGGAGTCAGACAACAGACAGACAGACAGACAGATCAAGAGAGACCAGGCAGATCAAGAGCCACAGACAGACAAAGTGGCAAAAAAAACACAAAAAACAAACGTTAAAAAATCGCTCTTCATTGATAAAGTCATGATATCGCAGGGCCGATAAAGGGTTTTGAAAGATGAAAAACAGGCAGTTGTTTAGCGCAAGTTGTCTTCCTTGACAGCGTTTATCTCCCCTGCGATAGGTCTGTAGATTGTACCAAAGTACTGCTAGGACAGCCTGCTAGAGCCGATGTCCAATTACTGTCTGGATAAAACTAACAAACACTGAAATTTCTTGACAAATAAATACTTTCAGTTAAAGCAACAAAAGACACTTCCCACTTTGTACGGTATCCCCGGTGAAACGTTAATACTTTCTCCCTTTCTGTTTTTAGCTCAGTGACTGATAATCTGAAAAGACAATATAATTATAGGACGGGGGATCAACAAAAGTGCCCGGGTGAAGCTGGGATAAAACTATGAAGAACAAGATGTGGCAAAAACGTAACAAATTATAGCAATAAAGCCACTTTCCCATTGGTGTCCATTGCGAAATGCCAATATCTTCTCTCATATTTCCTTTTTTCGCTCAGTGATAATTGGAGAGAAGATGGGGAAATGAAGACAATGTCGCGGATGAAAGTGGGATAAAAATGTGAAAAACAAGTTGTAGGATACACCAAAGAATTAGACTAGATTAAAGAGACAGAACATTAGATAATGTTTAACGTAGATAGATGCCTTCTAGACGTCCATGGCGATAGCGCCCTCAGACGCTTAAGGCTAACAACACTATCTGTGATACAAGATTCTGACAGTGAGGACACAGTGATCATGCACATGTTGTTGCACGTGCAGTAGGTGAGTTCTGTGCCAGATTGTCTGCCCCCCCCCCCCACCCGTCCTTTAGGACGAGCAAGATAATAATTATTTGGAGCTTGTCTCCCGACGTAACAACAAAGGCGACAGATAAGTAGATGGGTCAATGTACAGGAGGCAGACAGACAGACATACTAGCAAAACCCGACTTGAGTGATTGCTTACCTTCTTTCCTACCTACCCACCTACCGACCTAGCTGTCTACCTATCTACCTACGTCCTACCGACCTTCCTACCTACCTACTAATCCATCAACACACTTTAAGCACGCTATCTATCAGGATATGTCAGATGACAAGAGACTAGACAGACAGACAGACAGACCGGCAGACAGACAAATAAATAGATAGATAGATAGACAGATAGATAGATAGATAGATAGACAGACAGACAGACAGACAGATAGATATAGACAGACAGACAGACAGATAGATAGATAGATAGACAGACAGACAGACAGATAGGCAGACAGATAGATTGATAGATAGATAGATAGACAGACAGACAGACAGACAGACAGACAGACAGACAGACAGACAGACAGACAGACAGACAGACAGATAGATAGACAGATAGATAGATGGATGGATGGATGGATGGATGGATGGATGGATGGATGGATGGATGGATGGATGGATAGACAGACAGACAGACAGACAGATAGATAGATAGATAGATAGATAGATAGATAGATAGATAGATAGATAGATAGATAGAGAGATAGATAGATAGATCTCCCTACACTGTTCTGATACCTAAAAAAACAAACATGTAGCCAGCCTGCCATGTCCAGTATGTAGAAAGCTGGTGTTACAAAGCTACCGAGGAGAACCAAAATGTATATCCCTTCTCATGTCTACAGCTGTCCCGATATCTTTGTTTTGAACCTGACCATAATAGATAGTGACAAGACATCGGAGGGCGGGCAGTCCTCGCTGGGCGCCTGGGAACTTTCCAGTCTTCCTTTGTTCCATTTTTTTGAGCTTCAGTATTAAGCTTTTCTTCCTGGACTAACCTTTCCCTCCCTTTCAGTGAGACGATATAAACCGACCAGTGGTGGTTCCGTCCCTGAAGACACAGTCCATTTCCGCACAATTCAAGACGTGTCTTTAATCCACCTTATTTCATTAATTTTCTTCTTCCCCATTTATCTGCCCATCGCCAGAACGTTTGTTTGGCCGCCAGTAGAAAAAGTACGTATTCCCTTCGGAAAGCCAAGTTGTTTGGGATCTATGTCCGTATCTGCTGTGTATCTGCCCACCGCCTTTCGATATCTATTAAAAATTCTGCTCCAGTGTATCAAATAGTTCATCGTCTATGGTAGTGATAAACTCACGTCGGCGACATAATCAAGAGGGCACAATTTTCTATATCTGTATCATTATGGCTTGACCAACTCAGGTTATCTTAGCGGGTTTTTCCAACGGCCTAGAAATGGTGACATCACAATTAGCCAGCAAAATGTATCACTTTTTTTTTTCTTTTTGGCTATGACAAAGGAGGGGCGGCTCTTTGTATATCTAGCAGTGCAAAAGATCTTCTGCAGAGCCAAGATGAACATCATGTATGTGTTATGGCATTGACCACTTGATTTGCACTGACAATCTGTTCAATCTCAAATAAAACTACAAGACACTGGACGAACGGAGAAGCTGTTTGTAACAAGTCAAATTTCATAGGTGTAAGCGGGTTATGCCATGTGAAATGGATGGACGTTTCAATTACTCCATAATAAAAGTCTGATCATTGGGAATACACACAGACACCGCAGTTCCATAATTATAAATCTTTCTCTCCTTTCACCCAATCTGCTAACAAATCCTATCAAATGAATTTGATCTAGATTGGCGTATTCGCTTTTATGATGTCAACAGACGGCACGCCTTAGTTTGTGTTGTGTACAAAATGTGAATGAGCAAACACCAACCTTCACAATATATAGCAAAACCTCGCGAAGGGTAAAATGTGTAAATCTGGACATTTCATGATGGAGTAATTACGTTCAAAACTGCATTGAAATACCCCAAGTGTACACTAGCAATGGTTTACAATGCAGGCCTTAAAGTTGACAAGCAGAAAACGTGAGGGCAAACACTGCCAAGAGAAATAGTTATTTCACCAGAAAAACAAGCCAATTAAAGTGTTTTATCAGGACAAGCTAGCGCCGACGGCCACACACGACACTTGTACAACTTTTACATTTCACGAAATTAAAGCTGTCTGGAACGTAGGACTAGATGCAATGCACGGGCCAATGCGCTCGTTAGGGGCGTCTGATGATAAAAAATGGTGAAATTGGTCGCTGGATATATTACTGGGTCGATATCTAAGGTAGAAATACAGACAGACTGGTAATAGGTGGATAAACACAAAAATAGACAGACACCTAAAGACGGATTAATAGACAACGCGGCAGACAGACAGACAAATAGATAAAGATTGAGAGATAGACAGACAGACAGACAAACGGACAGACAGATTCAATGCCATGTACTACTTTCTCCATGGACGATAACTTATTCTTGTCCAACTTGTTCTCCAGCCCAACAAAAGCACTACATGCAATGCAAATTAGTCTGCTGAAATTCTGATAGTACAAACTGCATTTTCCACAAATCTAATCTGTAGAACATGTCCAGATCAACATTGCACTTTTTCTTGTATTATTATCATGACAGCGTAACAATAATCAATAGCCTTTTTTCTCTCTTTCCCTTACTCTCAATGGCATAACTGAATCACCAATATAAAAGAAAAAAAATGTATAGAGGAAAAAAAAAAATCGAGCATCTGTTATCACGAGCGCTTGTTTGTATGGTTACAAATCATGAGCAGTTAGCAAGCAGAATTCTACAGGGAGGACATCGACTTGTGTCCTTGTTTGCCAGCAGGTTGTAAATAAGCGTGTCGCGCCACCATTAACTGAGCTGGGCGTCATCATTCGACCATTTTGCAATCACAACCATCGATATTCGAGAAGGAGTCCCTTGGCAGCCAGGCCGTATCTCCGTCAGCTACTGTTATCTCCCCAATGTCACCGGTTGCTTGGCGATTTTCTTAATTGATGGCATTTTCATCCGACGTAATCTCTTTCAAGTTGTTGCTTTCACTGCTGAGGCATTCAACGGTTCGGACCCAGTGCCGTGGCCCAGCAGATAACGCCTGGCTTCAGTCTCGGATCAAGGGGATTAACTTTGTATTCAGGAAGGTGTGTACCAGGGTGGAGAAGTCGTCACCTCGTGCAGTCTGTCACCAGTTATTAAGTGGAGAGTTTGAATGTTGCAGTGCTACAGTCAATGATCACATTCAAAATCTGAGCCCTGTTACTGAACCCTGGCCAAAGATATGCCAACTTTAATGGCACTAGCTGTGTAAACTAAAATTTAACACAGCTCTGAAAACAACCTTCAAATTGAAAAGCTGGCACTTGCATAACTAAAACAACGAGTCATTTGCGGTTTACAAAAAAAAATAAAAAAAAATGTCTTTATTAAATTTTTCAGTCCCCATTTTCCTTGCAATTAACATCATTACACCCAAGACTTTTGTCAGCGCAACACGATATTTTTTCCTCGCATTCTCAACATCTTGAATCGGACACACGATTTCACAGAGAAACAGACTGTTGAAGACCTAAACCTGTCGCTAATGCTTGAGAAAACAGTAGCTCGTCTGTATTTTTCTGTACATTCTAAGCACCAATCTCCGGAAAACGGGCTGCATGTGGCGTAGACATTCAAAATTATTTCAATATAATTATAGAGTGTCGTACATGGTGGTGGAAAGTCCGGGAGGAAAGCAGGGAAATCACATACAGGCTTGTTCAGTCGGAGCCGGAACAATGTAAAAACTGGACACAGAAGAAGAAACAAACGTTCGTTTTATTTCAGGTGACAAAACCCATGAAAGGCGGGTGACATAAAAGATTTTCAGGGAAGCAAGAGAAACCTGAACGTGTGAAATATGTCAGGATGGAACACGAGTGGCCCAGTGGCCATCTGATCTCTTCTTCAGTCCACACTGTGAAACAATGCGAGTCAGGGGTCAATCCCATAAACCTGAACATCCTTGGTATTTTGAAACTGAGACAGACTATGATAATACCAATGCCCTGTGCTGAGACAGTCCAGGCTAGGGCCCTCTTACACTCACCGGGCCGCAGGCAAAATATCCTTGACCGCACAGTGTAATTGGCACATAGAGCCTTAAATAACATTTCACGGCAACTGTTCAGTATCAGGATTTATTGATAAAGACCGTTTATTTCTACAAGCTTTGAATACGTCGCGTGTAGATCTGAGATTTTTTCCCCCACACCAGACTGAGTCAGTCACAAAGATTAGGGCACAGACTGTCTGATGACAAATGTCAACCATGTGTGCGGCTCCCAGAGTTTTCCACGCTCGGAACATTGAAATAATTTGTGCAAGGGACCAACATTTTCTAAACAATTTGAAACATACATACTCGTAAGGAAGCAACATGTTGTACGGATATGGACCGGGCATATCCGTACAATGCACACAATTCGATGACGTAGAACACACACTGGAATACTATATTACTGACCTTGTTAATTTGCATAGTTTTAAAAAATATGAATCGGCTTAGTAGCAAAACAATCCGACTTCTGCTGGGAGATTGCGTGATCTGCGCTAATAATATACTTGGGTGTTCGTCGATCACCAATGGCTACCCCAACCCTTTTTCGCCTGATTAGTCAATCTGACCACCGCCCATTGATACAAACTGACTAGACCCTCATGGCCCCAGGTCCATCTGACAATTCCATGTGTGGTCACTTTAAATTCGTGAACACCATACCAAGTTTTGTTTCAGCAAACCTTCACTTCACATGTTGTACGGATAGGCACCGTCCATATCCATACAACATGTTGTGCGGATATACACTTCCTACTCTTAAAAAACATTTTTAACCCATATACGTTTCAAAGGAAAAAGAATTGGTACTTCATAATTACAATGGTTCGTATTTTGAGTCTCTGACTGACTCAAGATTTTAGGTCACTACTAAGATGTTCAGGGGTCATAAATGTATTGTTACTTTGTCATTAACGGTTAAAGTTCAAGCGCTTTTCGTGTCTTATGATGATGCCAGGTTCCCTATTACGCCAAATCCCGGATTGCCCCCAAAATAACAAAAGGCCCCTTTCTACATTGTTTTTCTATATCGTTATGCTTAATTATAGACTGAAAAATTCAAACTTTCAAATCAAAGCTATGTTCACCGAAAAAATACGTGTCCAGCCTGTAAGGTTTCTGTGCTCACGTAGAGATAAAATTGTTCTTCATTTGACAGAGCTGAAAAGCCGAAGATTGTGACCGTCTTTAAATAAGGATCTTCAACATCAAGAATGAAGAATTGAGGTGTAAATGCCAAACTGCAGCGATCCTCCCTAAATAAAGATCTACAACAAGAATGAAGAATGAGAAGCAGTTCAGCTGTTAATGAATTCATTGCAACTCCACTACTCAGAATATCATTGTTTCCATTTTAATAATGACGTAAACAAACATGTTTCTGCCAGATGTCACGTACTCATGAATTGATCACACAGCCGAAGCAGACATAAAAATACAAAGCAAAAACTATTTCTAATGTCTGCCTGAAATTTACGTCATCCAAAAGAGATTACCATCAGAAAGCTGACAATCACTCCAGATGGACATGCCAAATTTAAATTTCTGGGCAGATAAAGTTAATCACCTCGAGTTCTGTTGTTTTTCCTATTCCGTCTATTATTGTATTAATCCTTGACAAAACGTGTCTCCTATTTCAATTTCACTTCAGACACGTACGTGCCAACCGCTGGAGACAAACAGGAAAACAATCTAAAGTCCAAACCAAACCAAACAAAAACAGAACAAAAACACAAAACACACACAGCAAAAAAAAATAAATAAAAATCTCCTCGCAATCTTTGATTTTCTGTACTCTAAATTACTAGTGCCAATATTTCACGCGCTCATTGCCCTCAAGCCTCATAATTTCCCGAGCGACACGAGACATGTGTCCCTGGCTATCTTGACTAACATTTCAACAAGCCAATACGACAGGAAAAGTGCCCAACCTGCTCTGATAAATGGTAGGCTGACGTCACAAATCTGACTCCGACAATCTCTTAAAGGCAGGAAATCCCAATCGACCATATAAAAAAATCAATCAACATCCGCCTGAACTAATCAGTTGCTCATTACAAGAATGTTTAGTAAAAGTAAATGCAATCTGGGATATCAAATCGGCAGGCATCAAATCAACTGGCTGTATCAATGTAACGATGGCATTGAGAGATATCAGAAGAATAACAGATTGTGCTCTCATGCCTGTAAATTTCTTAGTGACACGAGACATGTGTCATTGGATGTTTTGACAAGTAGGATTATGCCCATGACAAATGGTGGGCTCACGTCAAATACAGGAATCGAAATGAGAAGATTTTCCTCGTGTTAATAGCTTTGTTTCACTTGAGCCACCCAAGACTGTGTTGTTGGCTGCACCCCCCCCCCTCCAGTGCACGATGGCCAAGCATGTGCACTTGCAAAGAGTTATTTTTCAAGACAAAAGACAAAAGAATTAATATATATTCCATCTTTGTTATAAGATTCCGTCTTACATTTTTCTCATGTGCGTATTCATGCAATGTGCATTAATCTATAGCATTTTTGGAAATGTATTGTGCCAATATACCTTGTTGTTTTTTCACAGTCCATCATAATACTTCATATTTGATATCATTCAGTGATTGATTTTGAGTCATTGTGAAGCATTTTCTGCTCCCTGTCTTTCATCTCACCCACCAATAGCTCCTGAACTTTTACGCAAGAGAATTGAATTTTTTAATTAAGGATGAAAATAAATTTAGTGATTGTTACATGCCCTGCCTGAAGTCAAAATGTAAACTTTAAAATAGGAATAAAAGCTTTCTTGGAAAGACAAAAAAAAAAATAAAAAATTTGTAGGAGTACAAGTTCTGTGACCTTAAGTCAAACTAAACCTGAGCTGGATTGCAAAGTCACTGTCTAGAACCCATAGCAAAGTCCCCCCCAAAACACCTTAACATCATCAGTATACACGCATTCATACAGACAGAGCTTATGAGAAAGATATAAAAATGTACATCTGAATTACGTAAACCATTTCAATAACAACAAAATTCATTGTAGATTCATTTAAAAAAACAACAACGATATTTTCCCTGAAAAGTACACTTCATCCAACTCAAACAAACAAAACACACAAACAGACAGACATATCCACCAAACAGAAATACTGCTGGATTCCACAAACAACAACAACAAAAAACTGCCTACAGTCTAGGTCAAACTCTCTTTTATCAATATCGAAATGTACTTTATTTTCATGTCTGGTTGACATTTCTGTATTACAAAATTTAACTTTCATTATTATTTTTTGTTTTGGTCCTCTTAAAATGTAAACTGAACACAGAAAAACGTGACCTGCAAAGAGACAGAATATTATCTGTTGTAAAATTATGATTTTGTCTCCTGTAAGTTCCGCTTTTGCCTTGTACGTTTTTTTTTGTTTGTTAATGACGTGGCAGAATTGCAGGCATTACGTAATACTAGGATGGTATTTATAACGCAATTCAATCACATTTTCTGCCAGCGTCCCCTACTACAGGGATGCAGGTGGTCAAGCGTCCACTGTGCAGCCCTTGGCTATAGACAATAATTAGCGTCGGGTCGAATCCAGATCACGGAGTCGGTGAATGAGACAGTGCAGGGTCTGTACAGAATTCCGTTGTGTATTTAGCGGGATGCGCCGCACGTCGTTGAATTATGCAGCTTGATATTTTAGGGAGGAATGAAAGGGTAACACCCCTCCCTCACACTCTCTCAAAAAGTGGCGGGTTGGGGGTGGGGTGGCGGATCAAAGACTGGGAAGATAAGATGAAAGGGAGGAGAAAGAGAGAGAGAGAGAGAGAGAGAGTGCGATAGACAGAGAGAAACATAGAGAGACAGAGAGAAAACAGACAGACAAAGCGCTCGCCAAGAGGGAGACAGACAAACAGGCAGAGAAACAGACAGGGAGACAGAGACAGAAAGAGAGTAAGAGAGAGAGAGAGAGAGAGAGAGAGAGAAAGAAAGAGAAAGTAAGAGAAAGAAAGAGAGAGAGAGAGAGAGAGAGAGAAGGAAGGAACAACGTAGGCACTTTTAGGAAATTACAGTGACCCTACGGCGGAGAATAAAGCCACTACCGGCGGGCATGAAGATTATATGGAAATCCCAGGCACAAATTACTTACTGGCGTAACGATAAACAACTAGACCAGTGGTTTTCATCCGTGTAGAATCATTGACTCGTCTTACTGCGAATATTGTAAGAAATGATAACTGTTTGGTTAAGAAAAATCATTAAACTTTCCATATGACACACAGGCAGACTGACATACAAACAGACAGACAGACAGACAGATAGATAGATAGATAGATAGATAGATAGATAGATAGATAGATAGATAGATAGATAGATAGATAGATAGATAGATAGATAGATAGATAGAAAGATAGATAGCTAGCTTGCTAGATAGATAGATAGATAGATAGATAGATAGATAGATAGATAGATAGATAGATAGATAGATAGATAGATAGATAGATAGATAGATAGATAGATAGATAGATAGATAGATAGATAGACAGATCCCTTTTCTGTAAGTTTGGATTTAACATCCAGTGGCCAATCTTGGACGCAGCGCCGAAACACCCATAATTATAATAAGGTAAAATTTTGTCTCACTGTTAAGTTAAACATCTGCATTGGATCAAAGTGATCTCCCACGCAATCTTTTTTGTTTTTGAAACTTTTATTTCTAGAGGAGGGTCCAAATGTGAAGAGTTGGAAGAGAAGCCAATCAACGCAATTCTCTGTGAACGGGAAACAGATATTCCCACCAAGGAGAAGCAAAAACTATATTGATAAACAAACGCATTCTTTTTATACCCAGGAAATAATTGGCTTGAAATCAATCTCATAACATTTCAGGGGAATATCACTTGTGCACATCTCTTTGCACCCAATAGGGGACCTGGCTATAAAAGTGAACAGGGCAATGAAGTTCAGTTATCTTTGAAACGGACCCGTACAAGGGAATGAGTAGACCCATCACAAGACAGCAGGCTAGCCACTGCAAGAGCCCAACTCCGTATTGTGCTTTTTCCCTTGGGGCTATCCAGTTTCTGCAGTTATGCCCACGTCCAATGTCTCATTTAGCAAAATTGTTTTCAACTGAACGGCGAGAAGTGATTATTTTTCATTTACTTCATAACCTGTCCATGATTCACCCGGAAGAACTACGCCCACAACGCGACCGGCCCATTCTTCTCAGGTTACTGCAAAAATGTCCTTTCCTTGTTAATGGCCCAGGTTTTGCTCAGAGCAGCTATCGACAAGGGACCAGTTCTGGATCTGGTCAAGACATGCTGGATTTTATGGCTGCTATGTTGCGGCTCCATGGCGGCTCGAACCAGTAACTGCAGATATTTCATCATTTTGTTTTTCTTTTTTGGCTACTGGTTGAAATTCAGTGACAGATTTCGAATCAAGAACCCCTTGCTGGGCACAATGATGAAGAGTGTGTGTTTATTATAAAGAATTTTCCAATACGCAGATCGGAATCGCTGCATGTAACGCTGGTTAAAACGTAAGCATATTGCTGTTAAATATTGTTAAAGTTAAAAATAATTTCGTCGTTTATTGAATCTTGCTTGAACAGTCATATCGTGACTGAGTTTTCTATCCCCCAAACTCGCACCGTTTGGCCTACAAATAGACAGTTCATCATCATAGCTACTCCATAAACAGTATTAGACATCTGAAGTGTTCCATTTTCAACAAACAAGCCTGGAATGTTTGAGAACCGACCTTTAATTACGTTCTTTTGTCTCCTCCTGTAAAAAACTGCCAAAATCGGAGTTGGGCGGATAAAAACATAATTATTGTTAACGTTATGCTAAGCCATGGGTTATACAGTGGCAATCAGAGATGTCTTCAGAATTAATTCTGATATGACTCACATGCCATTAGTATGAGCGTGGGGTGCTGATTTTTGTACCACTTTCTTACCACAAACACACTACTCGATAGCGAGAACTAGATCTATCTCAGAACACCAAATGAAATTAACACTAAAAGAAGTCACAATCTAAACTTAAGCTCGAACGATGACAAATATTGAACTCAAAATGTTTCTCCCCTTTCAGCTGATCTGTATTTCAAAACCAGTATTCCTGCCCGATGCCTTATCTCATACTGCTGATGACCACTTATTATTGCCACAAAAGGGAGACAACTCTCACGGAAAAACAATCACTCCTATAAAAGGCAAACTACTGAATAGTGAAGGGGAGTAATAGCAAACTTTGTCCTGGCCGCCAGCGACAATGATCGTGCTCAGGATTTGATGTCCCCAGCCTTTGATTTGATCGCCAAAATCCATATTTGCTGCCACGACGCATTATCCCGATTAGATTACCTCCCCTGTTTGTCCTGGCGCCGATACATACCAAGATTTATGCCGTTGAGGCGGGGAACTTACACACCGAATGTTTTATCTTAACCATGAACATAAAAACCACCAGCGTCCAGGCAAATATAAGTACAAATAATGGAGAATATGTCAACATTACGTCCGTTACATTCCAATTTCGGAGATGGTCTGGACTAAAATGTGAGGACTTGCCAAAAAGATCGGACATCGGGATCATTTTTTTTCAAACATAATGGCGACGTTTACGTCCAGTCCCCTGCCCAAACGTGTCTTGTTTTAAAGCAACACAAATTGGAATGTAGTAACTGGTTTTCTTGCCCGTAATTCCGTTTACATACTAGCTTGATAGCGTATAGCATTGCTGGCGTTCTGCTGATTTTCAGTCTTGCTCACATCTTCATAATTATACGTGACATTAATTTTTCGGTTTGTACAATTAATCACAGTGGCAAAATTTCAACATTTTATATAAAAGCTTATCAAGTCTACAATTTTGCCTTATGACAGAGAACAACGGTGTCAACTTCCAATCTTTCTTTTTTACTTTTTAACACGGCATCCTGGTAAACCGTTCTCCAAGCAAGTAGCATTGACAGTGATGTCATCGACAGCCATATTGATGACAAAATGTAAGTGGGGGGATGGAGGGAGGGGCCGGAGGTGAGAGGCCATTCGGACTGTAAATAATGATGATGACGATAATAATAACAAATATTAAACAATCAGCCTGAAAAGCAGTATCAACCAATAGAGACTGTCAGTCAGATGGATGAAGATATATACAAATATGCCATAATTTAATATCACAGGCTTAGAAAGCTGGTTGTTGTTGACGTTACTGATGTTGATCATAATAATAATTATAATACTGCTGATAACGATGGCGATGATGAAGATGTCGTCGGAATGTGTGACATTCATAATATTATGACAATAAGGAATGCATTTGATCTAAACGTTCCATCACGTAAGGATGCAAATGTAAGCAACATGTCAAGATGTATGTAAACATATTCTGCACTTTTTGTTGAGTCTCTGATGGCAGAACTTGATGTCCACATCTGAATCAAAACAATTGACGTATTGTTGACATGGAAAGAATACCTTACATACTTTGCAGAGATGTGTACTGGGATGGGGTGTAGTGACACAGGGGGTTTGTTATGGCAAAACATGATTAAGTAATGATGATGTATTAAATGAGTAATGACACTTAGATGTTGTGAATGATCATTATGGTAACATCAGGGATCTAGACGATAATGGCAAAACATGATTGAGTGAGGATGATGTATCAAATAAGTAATGACATTTAGACATTGTGAATGGTCATTATGAGAAGATCATGGGTCTAGACGACAAAAATTAAAGTACGTAACAGATGATTATAGAGAAACGTTAGTTCCGTAAAAGAAAAAAAAACAACATATTGTGGGGGTGGGGGGGGGGGGGGAATCAGTAAATAAACCTGATGACATGGTGGGTACAAATGGATGAAGAAATGAATGGATGAATGGATATTGCAAGATGAAGGAAGAAATGTTGAAGAAGGAGTAATGGTCTACAAATACAGCAGATGTCCGACCTGCCACCTGCTCACAAGGCTGAAACAGGTGTTGGATTAGCTTCACCCAATCTGACAAACACCACACGTCTCAACATAGTGTAAATCTTTCCCCCCAAATATTACAAGGATGCGTGGATTTATAAACAGCCGCAATGCCTTTCAACACAAGACTTCAGCTCGAATTCAATTATCTATCTAATGAAAACACAAAGCGGACTCGACCACAAAACGTGCTTTTCTGCGGTCTCCCAAGTTGTCAGGGTAATCCACTTTAATGAACATCCAGCACACAGCACTGTTTCGGTTATACGAAACTTTGACTGATTGTTTTCACTGAATAATTTTCGATGAAACAAACAATGCTCATACTATTTCCAGGCTATCCCGAGCAGTTTCATGTGGCACAAAACTACCAAAAAACTTAACATAGACTTCAGAAAGGAAAAGTAACAGAGAACTCTAACAATCCACAGTGGGCCAATTTAATAGGGGGGGGGGGGGTTAGAAACGGAGAACACTTCTCAACGCAACCTCAGTGTAATCCGTAGGCACGATTCATAGACTGACGCCAGTTTGCTGGAAGCTGACGGAAATCTCTGCCGGATTCGAACATGCACTTTATCTGTCAAAGTCGGAATAGATCTATGTCGTGGGGGAAAAAAAAAATAAGTCTGGCTCTGTTCACCATGGGGTCTGGCGAGCTCATGACATATCGCTATCTCCCCCCCCCCCCTCATCTAAAGTTATATAATGGGATCGTCGGTTATAAGGGATAGCTCACTTCCGTGTCTATAAATTTAGACAAAGTTCTCCAAGCACCGGGCACGAGTGACGTCGGATATTCGATTTGAGATCTTTCTTTTTGGAGGTTCGCTGCCGTGGGCATTTGTGCCTCCTTTTCTTGTTAGTATTTTTCGACGTTTAGTTTACTTTATATTGGAAGCAGATCTCCGTCTTGACCTCATCAAAGTCTCTCTCTCTCCCGCCTTCTCCTTTCTGTCATGCCAGTATTCACTGAGGGGTGAATGCCACTAATCAGACCTACTTACCTCAGCGAGGTACTGTCCGTGTGGATGGGTTCTATGCTGGAGACAGTAAATTCAAGTTTTGATGTTAAACACAAGATAGATCTTGATGTTAACCCTCGGGGTGCTGGAATATGTTTTGCCTACATCAGAATCGATTGTTTTATGTTTATGTTTATAACATTTTGTTGTTGACCCCCAGCTCATTGCCATGATACCTTTCTTGGGGTGCCCCTTTGTGAGTGAGTTCAACTTGTTAAGGTGGCTATGTTTAGCTAAGATCTTCAATATTTTATGATCCTGATATGATTTGTCACTGGCACCCTGTCTCTCCCATTGACGATTTTTCTGTTTATGTACTCCGTATGTCAAGCTCGGTGTTGTGTGGTGCCGTGCGGATGGTGTGCCATTATTGTCTATGTGCCATTATTGTCATGTGCCATTATTCCATCCTCAAGTTTTAACATAATTGGAAGGACTTGTCATTTCTCTAAGAGTTCACCCATAAGTGAATTACAGTAGTTTCACAGTTTTCTTCACGATTTGTCAGAACAGCAGCTTCCACAGAATTGAGTCACTAAGCAGGTTTCTCTGCAAACTTGCCCTCTTTACCAACAGAACCTAGAAGTATCTCTTTGCAGTACGCATCTCTGGAATTGGAAGTAAATCTTCATTTCCTTAGTACTAGTACATGCAAATCGAGCAAGTCATTTTTTTCATTAAATAAAACGACAAAAAAGTGAAGCCGCCCCGTCCTATTGTCTTTTTCTTCTGTTTAAAGCTTGTAATGTCTGTTTAGTCACAGAGGCGACGAATCCTTGAAAGTTCCAACATAACATGAAAATGGAAGAAATATATTTCGTTCCAGATCCTCTCTCCACTTTAGACCTTTTTTATTGACTTCCTCTTTCAAGTCATTCACTACCCTAGTCTCTGACCCCCCCCCCCCCCATACACACAAACCCCTAGTCCTCAATTCCATCACAGTCTCCTCCCCCCCCCCCTCACTTCACAAATTTCTCCCATTCCCCACCCTCTCTCCACCTTAGAAATTTGTTTTTGACTTCGTGTCTCAAGTCATTCACTTGCATAGTCTTCTCCCCTCCCCCCCCCCCACCCACTCACACTCCACAAGAATCACGCCCCCTCCTCAGACACACGATTAGTTTCCAAACCGCCCCTGCACCGCTCTCTGTGTGTGTTTGGCCTCAATGAAAAGCATTAGTGAGCAGCGGCATCGCCAGCAGTGTTGATTCGATTCTGGCGGAGCTGCCAGAGTTGAAAGGGGTGTCGGGATGGCAAGAAAAAGTAATACGGTGTAAGCTTACACTTGGGGCAAATTAAAGGTAAATACGAAATGGGACCCGAGAAGGTTCTTTCCCTTCTCACATCTCTCAAAACGAACAACAACAAAGTGGAGAGGGTGGGGGGGGGGGGTGTTAATGTCTTTAGGCAGAGCTCGGCGTTAATAAGATGGTACTAAAGAGACGGGGAAACACCGAGTCATTTCCTGAGTGACGTGTAAGCTGTGAGGAGATAGTACTTGCACTTGATAATAGTACTTGCACTTGATAATAGTACTTGCACTTGATAATAGTACTTGCACTTGATAATAGTACTTGCACTTGATAATGGTACTTGCACTTGATAATGGTACTTGCACTTGATAATAGTACTTGCACTTGATAATAGTACTTGCACTTGATAATAGTACTTGCACTTGATAATAGTACTTGCACTTGATAATAGTACTTGCACTTGATAATAGTACTTGCACTTGATAATAGTACTTGCACTTGATAATGAAAGGATGAAAGCATGGAGGAATAAGAGAGAAATAGGAGAAAAATGATACACAATTTTACACCCCCCCCCCCCCACCTCCTGCGGACCAGTTATGCACATAGGACAGCCATGTTTATGTTTCCCCAGGTGATGGAATGTTAACAAAAAATATGTATGAATGTCAGGAGAAAAACTCAGTCTCAACATGTTGAAACTCTGGACAAAATGTCCCGCAATGACAAAAATGGTGCAGATCTAAACTATTCTCCAGGCTGTGGTGAAGAAGCATTTTAATAAGAGTTAAATAAGATTTTAACTCACAAGGATGAAAGAACATCATCCTTAAATCAAGAGCCGCAAGATACCAAAAACTTGTACCGTAACATTCCGCGGAGCTATGAGAATACAAATACCATATGCAGAATTGCGTCACCCATAGATAAAGACAACAGACGATGAAAACTGTCAATATTTTCATGAAAAATGCCACATTTGAGGACAAAACCCACCCATGTGATAAATGCAACCCCCGGCTTGACTGCACATTTTACAACTGTAGTAGGAAACAAAAACAAAAAAAAAACTTTGAGACAATAACAAACAAAAACGGGGCACACAACCCAGGACATTTCTCAGCTCACAACGTATGGAGAGATGCTCAGAGAGATCATGTGGAACGAATTTCTGAGGGCTAACGACCTGCTATATTTGATATCCAAACATTGCGCCACATTAGAGCACGCATCAGCCCCAATTAAACCACTCACCTTAGCGGCACGTGCAGGCCCCCTTCACAGCCTCATTCCTGTTCAGCCAATGAGGAGGAACCGGGCCGGATTGTGGTCGGGGTCTCTACCGCTGGTAATGTCTCTCAAATGTCTTTACCTGCCACTCTGCCATCGCGCCTGGCAGTTCAAACTCACGGGGTTGGAGGTGAAGTTTTAATCAGGGCTCACTAATGAGACGGCGATACCCTTTAAGTGTGTGGCTACGCGTAGGTGTGAGCACACGGATGTGCTGGAGAAAGTGACGTCTAAATACGAGGTGAGCTTTAAAAGGTGTCGGCCGATAATTACGTCTTAAGGTAATTCTGTTTCCCAGCAAACTGTTAATTTGATTTGAGGTCGTGCAAAAGAGGAGAACATAGACTAGCAAATTCGCTTTTAACAGAATACAGAATACATCTTGTGTTCTTTCAGGTTTCAGATGTATCATTGTTTCTCTGCACAAATAACATTTTTTGTTTAAAGCAGATCAGAAAAAAAAAAGTCCGCAACCGACAGGGGTGTCTTACAACTGAAACTTCTACGTTCGGTACACTGTAATTTGTCTATTTGTCTGTCTGTATGTCTACGTGTCGGTGTGTCTTTCTAATTGTCCTTAGTACACTTGTCCCTTTATCTACCTATTTTCCGGTGACTTATCGGATCTGTCCATCATCTGCTTCTCTCGATTTATCTTCCACCCATAATCATTCTTCTCTCTCTCTCTCTCTTTATTTGTTGTGCTCCTTATGCACCCACGCTCCCAAAGACACACATGCAAACATACACAAAACCAACCAAACACTCCTATCTAAATCAGGCGATCAGTCACAGGTTGTCTCCAGCATTCATTCTGCCTGTCTACCTTTCCAATCCCACCACCCGGGTCTAAACCGGGGTAGGTCAGACCCGCACTGTCCCAACCACCACCCACCCACCCACCCACCCCATCCGCCAAATGAAAGCCCCCCAGAAAGACCACGCCCCTCCATATCACTAATTGGCACCCATCAAAACTCATTTCTCAATCCCTCGATAACACACCTGAAAAGGAACACAAGGAGGGGCGGGAGCAGCCAATGTTGAAAACAAACCAGCGGAAAGAGGAAACACAAGATAGATAAAATGTCTTTAAAAACTTGAAGCTGACCTACATGTCCGAAGAAAGCGAAACTAACAAAATGAGGAAACAAATAGTTATAAAAAAAAAAAAGCTCGGGGGAAATAAAGCTAGGCGGAGCACTGTCCGCTGTCCGCTGTGTACAGCTATTTGCCATTTCCATGGCGTTGTACCCGGAAATTGATAGCCAATCCGTGACATGCACCTATGGCAGTCATTGGTGCCGTCCTGTCTACCTCTCACAGAAAAAAACAACAAAACTGTTCCTTGCCATTCCACAGAAAATTATTGTCCAGTTCAGAGAAAATTAAGTCTAGTTAAGTCTAGTATTTTTCTAGAGCGGTGGATATTTCTAATCTGTATTTTCTCTCTTTCATTATTACCTGGACTTAAACTGGCAACATAAACTATTATCTCTGATCCCAAGATTATAGTGGGCCAAAATAAATCGAAATGAAACTAACGAACGAAGGATTTGCGGGAAGCCGAAGGAGATGACAAGTACAGCCATTATCCAGCTAATGCTCAGTGCTCTATCTCTGAAACACGTCATATGGTGCTGAATGATCTATTTTTGGAACATTTTCCAAAGCATCAGATCAAGAAATAATTCTTCTGAAAATTGTATATTTCAGGGTGTCACAAAAATGTATACACACTTTGAATTTTTTGTTTAATACAATGTCAATTAAGATAGATCCAAGATTTATAATTCAAATTAAAGAGGACAGATGTCATGTGTAATTATTTGAGTAATCGCATCTGTTCAAAGTGACGGCCGCTCTGGGCCAGACACTGATGACAACGCCTTTTAATAGAGTTGCACACAACATTAAGCATTTCATTTGTGTATATATTTTTGAGACACCCCATGCCATGCAGATCTATACATACTAGACTAGATTTTACTGACTTTTTTTGAAAACTTAGCAATCACTTGAAAAAAGCAAACCTACCTGACGGAGTACACTACATAAACGATGAATTCAGAACTTATGGTAGATACGGCTAATCTTATTCCTGGAACTTCTTTGTTAACTTTCACCCTTTTCTTATCTGAATTTGTTTACAAAATTGAATTGTGGGGCATACGCAAACAAAACATCTTGCCCGGGTCTGTGGGGAAAGATGTTTTGACGAGCATAACAGTGAAGGATAAAGAAAATATGCCAGTAAAAGCATGCAACATTAATTAGTATTTCGTAATTAAAAACAATGCTGCCAAGACAGGAGTAAGGCGTGTCTCGTAATTCTGTTGCCATTAACACTTCATCAACTCCAGCATAAAAGACAAACCCACCCCTCCCCTTTCATCCCCCTGGGAGGCACAGGATTTCAAAACTAAAAATATATTAAAAACCCATGGTAAATGCGTCATGTAAAAGACCGGCTGTGTAAAATGTCCGTCAAGGTGGGCAGAGTGTCAAACTCCAGTCATACAAACACTGCGTGAGACAAGAACATTTTCCATATTACTATAATTGTTGTTGGAACTGAGCAAGAAAATTATTTCCTCTTTGGCGACAGAAACAATTATTTCCCCCCTTGCACATCTCGACCCGGGCGTGCATGAGAATAATCGGTCATTCCCATGTCCTTTCGACTTGCTGTTCTTTACCTGAATCTTCAAATTCCAAATGGAACTTCAATCGCCCACACTGATTTGCTTGCGAAGTCTAATGAGAGAAGTTGACAGGAACAGATCTCTCCATCTACAGAGTGAGTCAGACGTTCGGGTCAGAACAAAGTATAACATGAAAGTAATATAAAAATCGAACATTATGTTTAAGTTCTGAAAATTGAAAGACAAAAACTTTGACATCAGATTTTACAAACGTGTGAAAAGTTTAGTGAAACAAATTAAAACTAACAGATCGAAGTACCCCCAAACTTCACATTTGACAATTCCCGGCAATAATAATTTCTCTTTGGAGAATTCTGAGATGCTCTCTCTTCACCGGTGTCAGTCACTGAAAAACAGCCAAGACTATTGCACCGTATGCAACAACGATGCACATATGCAATACTTTTCATCATTTAACACCAGAATAACTGACAAGTTAAAGACATTTTCATCCATCTTGTATTTCTGTTGTTTTGTTTTGTTTTTGCCGCAAATCATGGTGTAAATATGATTACTGCTATTTTTGGCGTCACCGAAAACAAAACAAAAAAAGGTGCAGAAAACCGATAATACAAATTCTGTTTCAAAGTTCACTGATCTTATTCAGGGAACATGTGTTCAACAGGTTCTGAAAACAACCAAGGTTTGGTAACTCCTCAGCACACTTTTTCAGTTCAGACTTCCAGTATTTTCTTCTCTCATCTTTCTCCCCTAAGCAAAGCAAAGATTCAAGTACAAAAGCCCAGGAGACTTTGAACTAACTTTCGCCTAGGAGACTGTTTGCCATTTGTGTCTTCATTGGCAGATAGATTTCACATTATTAGTTTGCGATACATAATTTGACTTGCCACACTACGCCCAAAGGGGGAATAACCAGCCTCAGCTCCGTCCCAGCCAACGAAGAGGTAAAATCATATCGTATGTGGAAATATCGAGACAGCGATAGAAATGTCAGGTCTGCGGGCAAATGTTTTCTTTTAGGCCCTGTTATCGAACATTTAACATTATGGTCTACAGGACAGTACTCGGCATTCACTTGTACGTAGTTTTTTCTTCATTTATGTGGCTACCCCCCTGTCGGTTTTGATCTATTTCTTTGGTAAGGATGAGCAGTTTCATCTCGTGTGGTTTGTGTTAGTGATGTCACGGTGATAACAGCTAAAGTAATGATGACGGAGACGCGAGGGTAAACAAAAGGGCAGAGGTCGACACGACACGACGGTTTGGCAGCTCCAGGGCACGTGCTGCAACGACAAGAGGGAGGTCCGGAGGGGGTGGGGGCTCTTTGACAACGGAGGTTCTTGAAAGAATACCCAAAGTGTCCGCACCTAAATACGGTCCCTGGTAAAATGAGCTCTCACAGAAAACGCTTCGCCAGAAAATGAAATAGAACGAGATATGAGCGGAAAGAAGCAATGAGCAGGTACAGAGAGGACTGCCGGCCAGGAGGAAGGTTAAACAAGTGTTACCAGTTAAAGAAATGTTAAGGGAAATATAAGAAAAACAGCAACGAAAGAGGCAAAAGATCATATCAATACACGATATCGCCACACCTACAGTGATATCGATATTTCATATTGCCGTTCTAAAAGGTTATCTTTTCGATATTGCAGCTATCGTCCACAACAGCTGCTGGAAGAATAACGTACTCGCTGCAAGAAGTGCTCACCAACTGGATCTAGCTAATGAGACTCAGTACGATGCTAGGAGCAGCTCTCCACCTGTCACTAACACTCGGGCTAGGTTACCTATGGTGAGCTACACGCTAGAAAGCTGTACAAATATTATTTGTTTTGTGTTGCTGATCAGACAGGATAATCCACTTGACTCCTCAGGAATTCTTCCTCTCTTTTCTTTATTCTTTCAACGTCTCTGATGTTCGATTTGGCAACCAACGTTTGTATAAACTCAGATAGCCTTAAACCATCTATGCATCATTGGTAAAAACTTTGCACCAAGTTACTATTCTGAATAATATTACACAAGAATTCTACAAGATGTAAATATAGAAAAATATTTCACACACAATTATCAGAAGTACTGATTGCTATAGACTTGACAGACATCGCAAATTACATTGCGAATTGTATTTTACTGTTTCACCAACATGTGGCTGCAAAAACTGCGTCCTGGCAAAACAAGAAATGACAAATTTTCTCCTGGCTGCCAGATTGGCTGTTTGTTACATTCAGACCCTTGCAAGTCCCTGGTGGCCAACTGGCTGACACTTCAGTTTTAATTGTGTCAACCGGATTTTTTGTACTTTAAAAAAAAAAAATTAATGTTCTGAAGCCGTCTTTTCCGACATTCCGGAACGACTCGATTGTATAGTTCTGGTTGGGGCCCCAAGTATTTCGAAAGAGAAACGATAGGGAAATTCGTGGAGAAAAAGAAGAAGAAGAAGAAAGACAGAGAAAACGATAACCAGAAAACAGAAAGGAAAAAATACAAGACCAGAAGAAAAAAAAGCACCTTAAAGTTATAGAGGACAAAGATCGTGAAGGAAAGAAAAGAGGTCGAGGAAGACACACAGATCAGCTAGATGAAAACGTCTTCACATAGTAGCAAAATAGCAAGATCAGAGGAAGGAGAACAGAAAGGGAAATATGCAGAAAGCATAACTTTTTCACAGGAAACAAGAACATTTTAAGGTCTCTGACTTCACGAGCATGGCTTTGATAACCCAGCATAATTCCATAACCCAGGCTGCAAATTCGTACACTAGCTATTATGCTTTCTTGCTCCTCGTAGATGTCAATTGCATTTATTGAGAGCAAAGACAAAACAAATGTCCTGTCGCCGCCCTGATTGTTTGTGCTTTGCTAGACCAAACAAACTGTGTGTATCACCGGGCTACAGATATTGTATACACTTCACGCTGATGGTAATAGAAAACAGAAAGTGGGGGCCAGTAACTACTGCAAAACAGGACTGCATTGATTTGTTTCGTTTGACGTCACAGACATATTATTTCTATTTCTATATTTCTGTGATAGCTGAAAAAAGGTCGACAATGATGGCGTTGTCAATTTATTACTGAACATTTGTACCGTCTCCGAGCACCAGATGGTTCTAGAAACAAAAAATAACAAATTAGATCTGAATATATATAACATATTAAAGTATAATGTCTTTGGATAAGTAATAGCCCTATTATGCTAGAAGAGTATTGAAAAAATAACCGCACACAAACAAACAAACAAAATTAGACGGGCAAGTGGGTTGTCTTCACTTGATCTGACAGAACGTGCTCTTCTCCAGTGTGTAAAATTACTTTTACTCAGAATGGCGGGGAAGCATTGCATGATAATAATAATAATAATAATAAGTCATTTCTATAGCGCCTGATTCCACAGGAGAGTGCTCTAAAGCGCCTAACAGTTCTCTCAGTCACACAACACACATTTTCATCAACCTATACATAATCACTGTCTCAAGAATGTTACATATCCTGCGTATACGCTTTTGTAAACAACGCTGTTTTAAGTTTTCTTTTGAATTGGATCAAGCTGTTTGAATGTTTCACATGATCAGTCAAGTCATTTCACATTTTAGGTGCACACACCGAAAAAGCTCTTTCTCCCATGATTGTTATTGATCTGATGTACATCTCAATTTTGGTGACCCACATGAACATATCAATAGGGTAAGCATAACCTTATGGCTAAGATTCAAGATTTCGGTCAAGTTAAGCTAAAAAGGATAGTTCCCACTGTAGGTAACATGGGGAATCAAATGCAGTGATACCCATTTGTACTCGACAATGTAGCAGGAGAAAAGAATCACCTGAATAATAATCATCATGATTTGCCACGTAAGAAAAAGTTGATTTGATATTATGAGAAATTCCAGACACTAAGATGTTTTCAGAAACGTCGAAGTCAAAACAAGGATCAATTAATTCAAATTTCCAACACTGACACTACAGTATCTTACAAGGCATGTCACGATCGCTGTTTCACTTTCAAAATGTCAGGTCAGCGATAAATTTTACAGCAATTAACTTTAAAAAAAAATAGAAAACTGATTCGTGTTTCAGGGCAGCTTCAGGGCAGCATTTGAACAGAGATTAAACAGAAGGCATTGAAGTTTTAGTTCCGAAATTCGGCCATTAGGCAATAACTCACAGATTTTTAGTGACATTTAAAACAGACGGGTAACTTGATAAGGGCCCCTGCTGGCTCCAGAAATATTCATCTAAAATGATACCAAGTCTGTTCTGTCGGGGAGAGTAAATCTTGATATTCGAGATTATGACCGCGGCAACAGGGAATGAATGAACAATCATAAACACACAGACATACACACACAAACAAATATATGCGTGCATTTTTTTTAAAGCAGGATATTGTTAGATAATGAGAAGGCTCGGCAAAAAAACAAACAAACCGGACATATAAGCAAACAGACAGATGACATATAGACAGACATACAGACAGACGTACGGACAGACAGACAGACAAGCAGTCGGACAGACAGAGAGAGAGATAGATAGATAGATAAATAGATAGATAGATAGAAAGATAGATAGATAGATAGAGAGAGAGAGAGAGAGATAGAGAGATAGAGAGATAGATAGATAGATAGACAGATAGATAGATAGATAGATAGATAGATAGATAGATAGATAGATAGATAGATAGATAGATAGATAGATAGATAGATAGATAGACAGATAGACAGAATTGATAGCTGGATGGATGGATGATGGAGGGATGGATGGATGGATGGATGGACAGGCGGATGGATGAATGGATAGATGGATGGACAGATAGAGGAAAGCTTAGGATGAAAATACACTCATATTCCCCATGGAAAAGCTGGCTCATTGGCAGACAAATATTATGGGATTTCCCCAGCCACTGTATCAATGTCTGGTTTTAGACGTACTTATCATTCTGTCTCCTCATACAATTACTGGGAGTTGTCTTGCAATCGGAAAAATCCTGTGTCACGATAACTTTCTTTGACGAGTCATATTCACTGGCAGCATTATCGATACTGTGTTTTCATACCTGAATCATATCCATATATCTTCAGGCGAAGAATCCAGATCTTATGGCAGAAATAACGCCGATACTAGCATGCAGTAGGCACATTATTTTCGATGCCGTATCAATGTTTAGATTGGCAAATTTATCAAACTGTCCATATAGGACCATCATAGCTTCCCATTTCTGTATCAATCTAGGCTGGCTTTTGTTCGAATTTCTTAAACAACGCATAAGACGCGACATAACAATCAACGCATTCATATTAATGTCGTTCCTGTTGCCAAGGGTAACGACAATTCTGATACCGGTGGCATCATTAGTGCATCAATATGTCTACATTTCGGCACGTAAACTTAACACAGTACATGCAACCAATAGATTTACCAACGAGGATCATAAAAGTGTGCCTGAACAATTTAATTTTCTGATACAGAACAAGGAATTCCTATATGTATTTTGCATATTACTATGTCACCCCAAAATCATCACGTTCACCCTTAAGCAATGCTCCCGTCTCAAATTATTTAAATAAATCGGAGTGGTACATGTTCTGTGAGGTCAACGGAAACATATCCATTATCATACTTCACCAAAATAATGATGTACCTCACCAAAATAGTGGCATATCTCACTAAAATAGTGCATAGACTGTCATGCAGTTCCGGTGTCATCCTGAATACGCGTACCCTAAACATTCGTGACGTCAGTGGAAACAAATTCACGAATCCGCCAAGTGATAAAATTCATTCTTGATTCCAAGTAATACTCGGAATCCACTGTGGAGATACATGTATTTGATGTATCAATGAGAAGAAAGAATCAATCTGCACAAAAATAATAGACAATGGCGGAATGAACGTAAACAACGCTGGAAAGAAAAAGAGAAGGAGAGAGAAGGAAATCAAAGAAATCAAAGAAAACCAGACAAGCAGAGAAATGGGCCAGGAAGCAGACAGAAAATGATCATAATTAACTCTGCACAGACAACCCAGAATCTAGACAATGAAATCAGACTAGTTTACTATCACGAACTGATATACTGTACTAACTTTAACATTTTTCCCCCAGTACCTAAACTAATGTTATTCGATGAAAACATCCACTTTTCTACCCTTGATTTATTCAATCTCGTCTTCTATTTAGTATGACCTCGTTAATTGAGTTGTCTGGATGTTTTTCAATGTCGAGCAATACAAAAATATCTAGTTGATCTAATAGATGTTATTTGGCGCAACATCTGACAATCTGATTACCGTTGTGAATCCACAGCCGCCTAGGAGGAACAAACAAAGGAACAGAAAAGAGAGCAGAAAAAGTGTTGGTCTCGGGAGGGCTGATTTGATTAGAGCTACAGAAAGACAAAGTGTCCGCCACTGAAATCAGGGACAGAACAGATACATGATTTGAAAAATAACAACGTAGCACACTTACAGACGCAGACACACACAAGCTCGCGCGCGAGCACACACTCACATTATAAGGGAAGGATAACAAGTGCTGGTTTGAAAATTGCTAGACAAGAGATGAGAAAAATCGAGGTCACAGCTGGGGCTCCCGTTCTCTTCACTCATTTTGCCCTACACCGCCACCCCTCCCTCCACTTTTTATTTTTCGGATTTATTTTTCCACTTTTTTAATTGTCTGCCGTTCTAAACTTTAAATCGAAAGTAAAAACCTCCGGCTTTTAAACTGATATGTTTTATGTAATCGTACTTTTAGTGAGTTGTCTTTTTGCCATGATTATGACTGTGATTTTGAATTGAAAAACGCCCGGGGGCCTATTTGAAAAAGGAAATTAATGTGCATTGTACAATAGTGTATGATTATTTTCAGTGTGATTATTATTTTTTATGATTATTATCACCGTTATTATTCATTCCTATTATTGTTCCGCGTTCATTCATTTACAATTGGCTAAAGTGTTGTCAGCCAGATAAAACATTTAGTTTCAGACAGCTTGGACAAGAGCCCTGCTACAACAATTGGCACTAGGAATGTTCCCGTAAATTTGAAGCTCTTGGACAATTATATAGAAAGTTCACTACATGACGTCATTACCTACTGCTCATTTAAACCCTCAAACGCCCGGTGTTCCAAGCTTAAAACGCACCTCCATAAATCCAATGTTAAATTTTGGAACACTCTAGAATTTATCAACAAACAATATTTTCGTCATAAATATTTACACTTCGTATTCATCAGATTCTGTCTGTTTTAAATCAATTTTCTGACGTTTTAGATAAGGTCGTCTACGTCTAGACAACAGAGGGTTAAATGTCCAAATTAATAATGATACCTCATTAAATTGTCAAGCAGATAATACTTTATGTGTCTAAATAATTCTTATTACACATGACACTTCATAAGTCTAGTTTTAAATAAAACCTTATACATCTGGCATATAGTGCTATTTTGATAATATAACACCGTTTATAGTTTGCTATGCGTTTAATTATAGATGATGTTCTATACAAGTCCAGTAGGCGGACAAATTTTCCATTACGATTTTGCTGCAGCTTAAGTTAAGCCTGACGCACTGTGTACTCGATCAGAACATACAAAATGCCAATGGCAGCCTCATATAGCACGTCCGTGTCCTCAATGCCAGCCAGATCTGTACTATACAGTTAAAGACTTGCTGTCTGGAGTTTGACATTTCAATGGGAAAAACGCGCAAAGGTAAAACAGTTTCCATATTGCCAGGTTATACTCAGAGAGGGCTTTCTCAGATGTGTGTTTACCGTCATCTGGTGTCAACTCCCGGGATGACCATTCATTCGTTCATTCGTTCATTCAATCGTTATTTTACTCATTCATTCGTTCATTCATTTGTTCATTCATTCATTCATTCGTCCGTTCGTTCATTCATTCATTCAATCGTCCGTTCATTCATTAATTCGGTCATTCGTTCATTCATTCGCTCATTCATTCATTCATCCGTTCATTCAGTCATTCATTCATTAATTCATTCCGTACCTTCGCCGTTCATTCATTCATGCATTCATTCATTCATTCATTCGTACCTTCGCCGTTCATTCATTCATGCATTCATTCATTCATTCATTCGTACCTTCGCCGTTCATTCATTCGTGCATTCATTCATTCATTCATTCGTACCTTCGCCGTTCATTCATTCGTGCATTCATTCATTCATTCATTCGTACCTTCGCCGTTCATTCATTCGTGCATTCATTCATTCATTCATTCGTACCTTCGCCGTTCATTCATTCGTGCATTCATTCATTCATTCATTCGTACCTTCGCCGTTCATTCATTCATTCATTCATTCATTCATTCATTCATTCATTCATTCATTCGTACCTTCGCCGTTCATTCATTCGTACCTTCGCCGTTCATTCATTCGTACCTTCGCCGTTCATTCATTCGTACCTTCGCCGTTCATTCATTCGTACCTTCGCCGTTCATTCATTCGTACCTTCGCCGTTCATTCATTCGTACCTTCGCCGTTCATTCATTCGTGCATTCATTCATTCATTCATTCATTCATTCATTCATTCATTCATTCATTCATTCATTCATTCGTTCACTTTTGCATCTGATCCCTCCCACCTTGCTACATGAATTTCCCACCCCGAGTTCAGTCCACACGTAGAGGATAAAGCAAAAACTACCACTATCATAACAACAACAAAAATATCAACAAGCCATCCTTCTGTACCCTGAATTATCATAAGCTATGCCAGGAATCACAGGTAAAATCCACACAAACCAAACACAACCTTGGACGAGCACAACAATCAAAACTTAAAATTTCAACATCACAACCTGGGACTGAAGAGGCCACGGCTTTTTGTCGGAATCAAGCAAATTCCACGGAAACAGTTTCACAACTTCCCGACACAGATGAGGACCTCGGGTGTTGTTGGTGGCTTTGTCCTTACAGAATTGTCCGATCGTTTCGCCCTCGCTAAGTTTCCCCCGGACAATGACAAGGGCTAAATACACATCCTCGTGGTTTTTGCCTGTTTCAAACTCGTGTTCTCTTATGCCCTTTCTATTCGTTTTCCCTCGCGATGCCTTCGGCCATGGCAGGCCCAGCCTCCATATTTTACAGAACAAAGGGAGACAATTAATTGTACATATGTTCTCTGTTTAATCACGTCGTTTTCAGGGCAACACTTCATTAAAAAGGATTACTTCCACACAACTTGGCATGGACTGTGATGTTTTACACTGACAATAGTGTTCATCGTGTTTGAAACTGTCTCTTCTGACCAGGCTGAGGCATGGATTTGCACACTTTTTATTTTTCGCTTAAATTAAATGTACTTATTCACGCATACATCCAAACATCCATTCATCCAATCATCTCCGCCCGATTTTATATTCGCCGGCAGTCTGTTTACTTCTCTTTCCTTCTCTCTAACCATCTCTCCATCTCAAGTTTAGTTTTATCATCTGTCTCTCCCCTCTTGGAGACATACGAAACTATACCATTCTTAATAATATTATACTTCTCGCTTTTATTTCTTCTGTTTGTCCAAGAGAACCATGCAGTGCTTTCGAACCTCACATACTCCTTGTTTTTAATCAAACCGCATAACATTTACGCCTACAATGCACTCATTCAAGTCTCTATTGCCTCGAAACTGTGGACTTTGGTGTTAAAGGGACCGCACGTACTCGTGAGACCAAAAAAACCATGCATCGAATAAATAATTTGTTTTTTTCAAATATCTACCTTAAAACGCGAAAAAGTCACTTGACGGAAAGTGGAAAGAGCGTGACGCCATTTATAAAAAATCTATTGCCACTCTCGCCTGTCCAAGTTCACTTGCACCACGTGCTGGCTTTTTCACACCTTACTCGCGTCTCTCCCCTTGTCTGGCACTCCACAGAAACGGAAGGAGATCGGTGATGATGGAACCCTCGTGGGAGGAACGTAAACAGACAAACTAAGAAGAAAAATAATGAAATCGAAGAGAAAAAGAGAGGAAAGTGGGAAAGAAGGTGAAGTTACATCGCGCACACTAACAAAAGTTGAAGTTCAGAGGCTGAAATCTTTCTGTTCTCTCGGCTGATGCCAACCTTCAATTATGTTATGTTCATTCTGTCGTATGTTCGTCTCTCTCTCTCTGTGTCTATTTGTTTGCACATCTATCTATCTATCTATCTATCTATCTATCTATCTATCTATCTATCTATCTATCTATCTATCTATCTATCTATCTATCTATCTATCTATCTATCTATCTGTCTGTCTGTCTGTCTGTCTGTTTGTCTGCTGTCTGTCTGCCCGTCTATCCATCCATCCACCCATGCATCCATCCATCCATCCACGCACTCATCCATCCATCCATCCATTCATCTACCTTTCTATCCATCCATCCATCCATCCGTCCGTCCGTCCATCCATCCATCCGTCCATCCGTCCGTCCGTCTGTCTGTCTGTCTGTCTGTCTGTCTGTCTGCCTATCTATCTATCTATCTATATAGCTATGTTAAACTTCTCAATCTATTTACAATCCTGTGTTAGAAGCCAATGCACGTTTAAACTCATGCAATGACAATTTTCCAAACTGAACATTTAATTTTCTCTACCTGAATTGTCTTGACTCACACACAACCACAAACCTCTAGGATGTTCTGACGCCTCGCCTTTGTTCTTTCTACCCTCCCCCCCCCCCAACCCCCCACAAACCTCTTTACAATCTAAACTACACATGAAAGGAAATCTTCGAATCTACAATTCCTTCATTATCAAAATCCTTTGTAAATAACTGCCAAAAACCATTTCAAAGAACTTTCCACATTCGTGCAAACTAATTCAGCCTAGAACAACTGCATTAAAACCCATTCACAGAAATAATAATAACAAACACGCAGGCACATAAATACAAACACACACAGGAGAATGGCGTGGCCTTAAAATAGGCTGTTTGCAACTAGAAAACGCAGAGAAATTTCACTATAAATATGCGAATGGAAAATGGAATATTATGCTTCAAAAGTTCTACTTTATGTTCCAATGAAATCAAAATATTACATGCATCTCTAAGTACACGTTTATTCCAAGCACACACTTACTGCCATTTCTCTCGGAGGATCCTAAAACGTTTGTGATTTCTGATCTAATAACTATCTTGGGAGTGAGCAGTAAATGTCTATCTCTAACCCGTCGAAAATACAACGAAGCGGTGACTTAATCACTATGAAATTGGAACGATTAACATGTTCGATGAAATGGAATGCCGCCGTCCCTCAATGAAAAAAAAATTGGGGTTACTGGAAACATGAAATAAACCATGTCTTCAAAACCGCGAGAAATGACGGCAGGAGTAAGAGGCATAAACCACCATAGTTAGGTAATCTTTTGTTTGATTATATAATGTATGTTGCACGATTTAAGCAGTCATTGTTTTATACAGTAAAGATAAATCTATAAAATCTTAGCACCTTTACAGTCATCTTTCGAGCTCTTTTCACGAAACTTTTGTGTTTTTAGGTCATATTACAGTAAATCTGGAACCACGGGTGACTAATAAATTTTAAGTCCTAAACCAAAATATTTAACCCCAAAACGTGCAATTCTCCAGCCAAAGCATTACTTTTGCTTTATAATTTCAAACGGATACAAATACTCAGCGAAATTTGTGTGTAAAGCTCGTTCACAGTATGTCCTTGTCGGTATGCATCGACATGGGTAGACATTTTACTGCAAAATTTCTCTTGTCCGAATCACATTATTAAAGATGGACATTGAGGAATGGAAGAATAAAAAGTTAAATATAGCCCGATTTTATTTCTCATCAAAATTCTCTCTAAAGTTGCATTATGTTGTACAATTGCAACCTATCGCAAAAACTGAAGGGTTGCTGTTCTTTTCCAGCCCGTACGTCATTCGCTACGGAAAGTTACACTATTATGGTTTTTGGCGCCCGATCTGTCACTCAAAGAAAGAGGATTTCGGTACATACAATTACAACAAAGTTGTACAAAAGTGGACGAATGTGACGTAACTGTATTGAAGTTCTTCTCGTAGTCAGAACTTCACATCCGCATACTTTCATCGCCTCCATGCTTCATGTCTAGAGGAAGTTCATCGAAAAATGTGGCCAAACTTGATTTCCAAATCCGGCTGTGACAGTTTGAGACACTGTCGCTTTCCACAAGAGACCGAGTACCCCTTTCATGTCGTTAGAAACATGTGTAAACAGTTGTTACAACGGCAAGGCTGAACAGGTAGTCCTGATCCATTCATTCAGTTAATCAAATCTGTTTAGGTCTCTCTATCTGATTCTCTCTCTCTCTTTCGCTTCCTCTCTCTCTGTTTGCGTGCATGTGCATACATGTTTGTATGTGTGTGAGTGTGTACCTTCTTATTTCTGTCGACCATTTTTGCACTCTTTTACTTTTCTAGCTATCTATCTATCTATCTGTCGATCTATCTATCTATCTATCTATCTATCTATCTATCTATCTATCTATCTATCTATCTATCTATCTATCTATCTATCTATCTATCTATCTATCTATCTATCTATCTATCCATCTATCTATCCACATCTCTCTGTCTATCTATCTATCTATCTATCTATCTACCTGTCTGTCTGTCTATCTATCTATCTATCTATCTATCTATCTATCTATCTATCTATCTATCTATCTATCTATCTATCTATCTATCTATCTATCTATCTATCCACATCCATCCATCTATCTATCTATCTATCTATCTATCTATCTATCTATCTATCTATCTATCTATCTATCTATCTATCTATCTATCTATCTATCTATCTATCTATCTATCTATCTATCTATCGGTCTGTCTATCTGTCTGTCTGTCTGTACACCGTTATGCCTGTCAGTCAGACACCACCCCCCCCCCCGCACTTCCGCTTGACTATGTCTATTTTTAATACCAAAAGCAAAAACAAAAACAAAAAATACACACACACACACACAAAAGGCAGGAATAAACTTCAACCTGCAGTAAGAAATTTCCCCAGATTTATTGAGATATTCAAATATCACTTTCAGAGTCGTGGAAAGATCACCGAATCTCTCAAGCAAACCAATCTCTTTCATGTGTCTTCATAACTACAGACATCCAACTGATTCGCCCCAGCAACCTCCACGCCTGAGCATGAAACACTGTGCCAGTTTTTTTGGAATCTGTAACAAGGAACTCGGGCAATCTTACCTTCACTTGATTGTTAGAATGTGGGAAAAACTTTTTTAAGAGGAGAAATCTCGGAGAGGGTAAAAACCCTTTGCGGTAAAAGATATCACTTTACAGATGCCGTTTAGATTCGCGGTTTTATTGCTCAAACTGAGAACTTAAACGAGCTTGAACATTTAAAGGTGCCAAGAAAGTCATGAAGGAGATAAAATTGAGAAAGGATAGAGAAAGAATGTTGATAAAGATGCCTGTTTCCAATTAATCCCTAGTTCAGGCTGGTGCAAGCTACTGAAATAACAGTGCCTAGCCCAATGGCATCTCTCTCTGACCAATCAAGGATAGGTAACGTAATGTGATCGTTGTTTCAGCTCCAAGCTGGCATGCCTTTCTTTTTATGTCTTCTGCATGGAGTTAAGGGAGGGAGCGGTGTGATAGAGATACGTTCTGTATGTCGCGAGGATCTCACTATCGCTGATCTTGAAGCTTTAACCTTCTAGTGTTCAGGGTTTTTAAATATTTTTTTCGTAATACAGAGTTTCTAAGAAAATGCATACAGAATTTGAATATTTATTCATACAATGTCAATTAAAATATATTCAAGACTTATAACTCAAATTGAAATGGACAGACATGTAATTATTTGAGCTATCACTTGTGTTTGAACGCATGGCCATTTTGGGCAACACTCTGATGACAAAGTACTGCAACTGGCCTGCAAGGAACATTAAGCAGTTTAGATGGGTAGACATTTTTTTTAGACTCCCCCGTATATCCCTTACTTGCAGCATTTCACCACAGACCTCGTTTTCTACTTTTGGATTTCTTCCTTATTTATCAACACATCGTTTACAATGAGGAATATTTTTATATTTTTGCATTGATATGGGTATTTTAAATCAGTTTTGCATAATCATTTCAGGCATTTCAGATACGGCAATCTGTGTGTAAGTACTGGGGGTTAATTCTCTGAAACATTTGTGGCGTCCGTGGGCAGACAAACAGAGATAATACAGTTGCCAAAGAAGACAATCTGATACACATGAGCATATTGCCATTTAGATAGCGTGAAACATTATCTGTGACTAAGACCGATAGCACCTAGTAACATCAACAGAGATTATGATATCACACTGGATTTTTAAAACAAATCCACGAGTGCACACTTTTCTTTAGCATTTGCGTTAGCTCATTTATTCTTTTCTTTTGAGAAGATGCTACATTGTCCACATATGTTAGTCATCTCCAGCTATAAGAGCACGCTGGCGTGAGTTTCCATGTGCGGGGACGCTGTGTTTGTGTGAGTAGCTCTGGTGCTCATCACTGCTCGTGTCGGCCTTACCCTTAGCCCGTCTCTCAAGGGACACCGCCTGCAATGGTTTCAAGATTCCCGGAAAACCACAGCCTCAAAGACGCCCGCCCAGACAGTTGTGTTTAAGGTTAAGCCTTTCTGAGCTGTAACCCAAAATACAATAATAAATAAAATAATAGATCTGAAATAGCGGGTTTGAAATCCGGCACGTAACTATTTATTCTCCGAGTTCACATTGCCAATTGCCGGGTTACTTGAGTGCAATTGCAGTCACTTCTGAGCACAGTGAAATTTCAAGAGAAACCCAACCTGGTCACTATTGATCCCATGATGAGGCACATGGGTAATACTGTTATCCGCGTCACGCCAACCTTAATGTTTTCCAAGCTCGTACTGAAAACGTCTTGCCAGATAGTTCGCACGTTTCAAGACCAAAGTTGTTCCATACTCAGCCCATTCTGGAATACTTTGAAAGCGAAAATAAATGCTATTAAGTGATGATATTTATGATGTCTACGATATGCCAGAAAGTCAGCCATTTTCTCTGGCCTGGATGTCTGATACAGAGCAATAGCTAGGTCATTTCAAGGTATTTGCATTTTGTTACAATTCAGCATGTTAGCAGATCAGAGGACATACTCGGGAAGATCAATCTGAAGCAATGTATAGCTCGTCTGTGGCCATTTACAACTTACGGGTGTCAAACATAGTCAATGTATTAAATCACAGTGCTCCCCTATCCATCGCCATGCAAGGGTACGTTTGTGAGAACAGGGGCTACGCCATAACCAGAAATGTGAACGTTCGAATGATTCTTGTGCAGAAAAATATTGAACAGTGCTGGCAAATATGGATGACCTGAAGAAGCAGCAGTAGCAACAACAACAACAACAATAATAACGAAAACAAGTAGAACATAAAATACAACAACATCAACACCGACTTTATTCGCCAGGTGTGATAGGGATTAATGGTCCTTGTCACGTCCAGCAATTTATCAAACGTCATTAAATTTCGAATGTAAATGAATTAAGACCTGAGTTGGAATTTAGGCTCTAGTGCTATGGACCGGGGTATTCGGTCAGATTTCACAACCAGCCTGTGACTTAAACTTAGATGCATGTGGTACAAAATCGTTACAAAGACACAGCATCAGTGCTATGTCGTCGTGCCAAACCCGCATTGAAGGGCTTGCTAAATGCTAATTTCAAAACTCACTAATCTAGCCCGCGACAGTAAGCTACAAACAATTTCTTGACACCTCAGCTCTGGTATGCCGATTCATCAGTGTTGAAAAAGAGTTTAGAGAGTAATTATGATGAAGTGCAAGAATGATAAAGAGAATTGTTAAGAATAGAATACAACACTTATTTGACAGCCCGCTGTTCTAGATACCTCACGCAAACTCTATACAAACCTCTCTATTGGGTTGTCGCCCCGTGGAAAAGACCCTGGCATAACCTAACCCTCGGGGTTTTTTCATCCAATTGTCACTGAGCTGAAAACAGCACTCAAAAAGTAGTTCTTATTGAAAGATAATCACCCTCGGAGACATAGCGGGTGTTTATTGGAATTTCATCAAAATTTATGACTGGAAAACGTGTATTTATCATACATAGCGGAAAACTCCGCTCGAGCGAAGAAACGATTATTTACGGCAAAATTCTTAGACCCACCAGCAAACAGACAAAATGGAGAAAGGCTTCTGTGATAACACTTTGAAAGGCAAAAAGTGTCGACAGAAATGTTTCAAATGCAGCTGTCTTTGATCAGGCTGACAGAAAAACGTATGGCTCGGAACACCTAGGATATTTCATGAGGGTCCCGCGTTTGTTAGGACAGAGACAAGTATGGCTCTTTCATAATAATGATAATGAAGGCAGCTAGACTGACAGACAGACAGACAGACCGACAGACCGACAGACAGACCGACAGACAGACAGACAGACAGACAGACCGACAGACAGACAGACAGACAGACAGACAGACAGACAGACAGACAGACAGCCAGGCAGATAGATATAATTTTACGTATTTATTTTCAACAATACTTATATAGTATACATTACCATTCAATAATAATGCCAGCATTTAATCCACAACAGAGCATTTTCAATACCCTGGACTGTCAGGTACCCGGATACTAACAAACCTGAAGAGAAATACCCGTTCTTAACCCCGTAGTGCCCCCAATTTCCCGTGTATGAGCGACAAAAACCTTTTAGGTAACAATTCAGAACTGAGAATGAATAGAAAACATGTCTGCAGTAGATCTCGAGGGTCAGCACTGATTGAAACTGTGTCTACATGAACTTAGCTCTTAACCGGTCAAAACTAGAGCCTTACTTTGTTCACTACTTGTGCGGAACACCGGATTATCGTCTCAAGATAGTCTTCTTGTAATGGAACTGACACCAGGTTTTTATTTGTGCACTACAATTAATTACAGTGCCCCCCCCCCCCCCCCAGTGTCTGACAAGAACGTGCCCCATACCTCCTTCTTTTCTTTCTGTGCTGTTATTTGGTCTATATCATAATAATAATTATTAAGCATTTAATTTTTTTTTTGTATTTCTTGGTTTTAAAAAATAATTATTATAAAAATTACATTGCATTATTGTATTTTAATTTCTTAAGAATCATTTTTTTTCTTCTTCTACTTCTTCTTCGGTTGTTTTTTTTTTTTGATATTCAATTTATTGTACAGCTGTTTGTTGCTGATGTTGTTGTTGTTGCTGTTGTTGTTGTTGTTGCTGTTGTTGTTGCTGTTGATTGCTAAAGAACAATTTGGCAGGCTACATTGTTTTTTTTTGTTTTTCTCTTTTCGTTCGGGCCACATGTCAACTACGTACTGGTTTCCTTTTTTTTAAATTTGATATGCTGAAACGAAATGCTTGACAGAACAAAAAAATGAAGGTGGGAAATGTGGGGAATGAACACAGCCCTTGTCTCCTTACAGTGCCAAAAGCGAAAGACCTGGTGCTGTCAAGGGTTAACACGACAAATGCTTTTTTTTTTTTTTTTGGCTCAGATTGAAATGCGAATTTTAATGCATTCATTCTGTGCATGACTCAGAAGTTAGACATTGCTATTAAGTTTGCTCAGATTATTATGAAGTTACTTTTTCTGCAAGTCTAGAAATTGAAAAAGTAGATAAGATTAAATAGGAATTACATTTACAGAAATAGAAATATTCCTAGGTAAGAGAGAGATCAAACCTGATAAATGATTATCTATCTATACTATATATATTTGTGGACTTGAGATTTTTCGTTGCAAAAGGCTTCTGAACCACTCAACACCCAGACTTCAAATTTTATATGGTGCATCAGAATGGATGTAAGGGTGCACAGTTTTTAATAGAAGTCTCAAATCGGTGTAGTTTTTTTTATTGGAAATTTATTGTTTCGCCATGATTTAGATCTATTCCGAGTCATGGCTCGCCATTTTAAGGTTTCGTTATCACTTCCTGCGATGTGTTCACTATCAAACACACTAACCCGTGCGCAAATCATGCTGTTGTACGGGATGCGCAGGGTGACAACTCACAAAGGCAGAGCAGTAAGACTTATTTAAAAACAAACAAACAAAAATAAAATAAACAAATAGGAACAGGCCAGATGAAGTAGGTCCATAATAACCACACAGAACTGAAACCAATATTCAAACCGATTTGTCCCGGGCAGGGCCGGGTACCTCAGCTAGTTTCTATATATTTTGTGCCATGAGCCATATAACAGCTCTGCTCTACTCAACGATGGCTGTAAAAAAACAAAAAAACAAAACAAAACGAAACAAAGTTATAGTTATTGGGAGAATCTTTCTCTTTCTCTCTTTTCTTTCTTTTCTTTTCTTTTTAGACTTAAAAAAAAATCCCCCCCCCCCCCCCCACAATTTTTGTTGACAGAGGGTGAAATTTTATTCCGAGAACTTTATAACGCAATAAAATCTTTCTCACTACCCCACGTGATGTTCTTAATGCATCTACCCAATCTGCCTCATATGGAAGTTACCAACATTTAACCCAGTGAGATCAACTTAACATAGTTCTGCAGCAACCACACTTTTCTTTACCAAACTGTGACAATACGACGTTCTTGCAATGCAGGACGGAACTATATTATAGTAAAATAAAACATTCTCGTCTCTAGAACTGTCGCTGGTGTAAAATCATTTACAAGCTGTAAGGTTCAGCAACACATTCAAGGCTTGTGCTGGCTCTGAATATCCTCACAATGACGCTTGCCCAAAGCTACGCGTAAATCGGGTTGAGAGACCACCTCGATTAATATTGACAGACGGTTCACGGCCAAAGAGAAAAAGCAACTTCATGCATTTATTGAAATTGTCGGCTTGTTGCCCGTCAAGGGATTCAAAGACCTTGTTGAGAACGGGCCGGGGTATTGAGGGTGGCACAGATCTTCGCTTGGTAAGAACAGCCAACAAAAAAGTTTCCCAGCGAGGCGACGTGAAGGGTACATTTGCTCAGGGGTCTTTTGTCAACAAGTTGTGAGGACAAGCAGAGAGACAACCGCTACAAAATAGAGCGTCCGACAGCTAACGCCCAATTAAAAGCAGCCATCGCGCCGAGCAAAGCGCAACAAGCATAAGGAACAAAACAAAGAACATTTTGCGGCGGCATCGGCTAAAACGGATTCGGAAACGGGTGAGAAATGTACAGGAACAAATATGGCCGACGTAAAATAAATAGAGAGCAAGACGGCAAGGGATCAAAGACAGGCCAGGGATTATTATCATGTGAATAGAAGTAAAAAATTGCTCGACTTGCTCGGAATGGGAGCAATGTCGCTCCATAGAAGTTGCAAAATCTGACAAAAGATAAATATGTTTGGATAAGATGTGTACGCCTTCAGAGGCCATTGCTGCCACAAGTGCATTAAGTTACCTGTTGGCCTATCTATTTGGCTTTAATACATGCCTTTTCATAGATTTTTGGCATGGATATTAGCTTGAGCATATCGCTGGCAATATCAGAGCGAAGAAAACGCCGCAGAATAAACACAAATAAATAGAAGCCACAATGCATCATGAAATAGATCGGTGACTTTGAAGCTGCCGGTGAACGCAGAACGGTTTGTTTTCTCTTGAGCTGACATAAGCGAAGACTACAGTGGGTTACATGCAGATACAAGCGGCAGGCGGCAATATGACGCTGTTTGCGTAAAATCCTAACACATTAGAAGCGACTTTATCAAAGTCCTGAAGGGGTTACTTTGAAAATGGATTATTCAGTTGCAGTACTGGAACTGACACTTTCCTCTTCATGACCAAAGATCAGGTTTCTATTGGTGAGCCAAATCTTCACAAATATGAAATATGCATGTTCCAACCATAGAGGGGTCAAATACTGCCCCCTCCCCCCTCAAACCGATTCGTCGTAGGAATATTAATGACTGAGTGAGTCGGCCACCGACAGAAAATACATCCAGACCGCCCTCGTAAAAAAGAAAACGTCTACTCTGCACATCATCAAGGAGAGATGAATGAAGAATTTCTCTTCAATATATTCGATTTAAATTCAATGTATTATTATTATCAAAACTTTACATCTTTGCCTATCAGTAAATCTTTAGATATCACTTATACAATTAATTAATTCACACAGTACGACTCTCATGTGCGAAATGATTTAAGATTCAAGCCCAAATACTGACCCGCTGTTGTGACAAGAAAAGTTATTTATCTTTAGACAATTCTACAGAACGAACTCGCTTTCTTTCTTTATCTCAATAATTTCTATCCCCTGCCAACAAGTTTCTGGTTCACGTAAAACATAAATGCTGTCAGGATTTTCTATCAACAGAAATTACATATTGAAGACTCTCAAAGCCCTGAACTAGGACCACCGCTGTGATTCAGAAGGACGTGTATGATACTACATGACATTATTATAGACATGGACTTTGTCAATGAGAAAGTTGTTATATTGACATGGCCCAGTGATCTTTACAAACACATGACGCCAGCCGGTTCTGAAGAGGAAGGTTAGACATGAAGGGCTCGCCTGGCAGTTCCCCCCTCTGTGTTTACCAAAAACTCTATTCTTCAAGACCCGTCCACAGACAGACCATTAGAAAATGAGAAAAATAACAGACCGGGTGCTTACAAAAATGCTGCATACTGGAAGGTCAAGTGAGTGAATTGGCAGGTCAAGGTGACTTATTTATAAATCACATTTACAAAACACAATCCAGAAAGGTTAACGAGAAATAACAGTGCCATGTGACCATGATAAGTCTCAGCGCCGACGTCTTAGCGCATGGATACGCTGCACAGTTACCCGGGGACCCCAAAGGGTTAAGGGGCCTCATGCATGCAAATTTGTTTTTTAAATCACGGAAGTAAGATAAATAACGCATATTGCCTTGCCCAGGGGCTCATAATGATGTACAGACGGCCCTGAGTCTCAGTGAAACAGTCGCACCTTTTCTAAAGAGTCACTGTATCACTTGCTATTCTCCACAGACAATACCATTAACATAAGCAAAGTAAAGCTTAAATTATTATTATTATCTGGATTATAAATCAGACTGAGAGAAATTCGATACTAAGTACCCTAACTGCGAATTTTTGGTAACCACCAGCTGGCGGATTATACTTAAATGCCTCGAAAGAATCAAATTATATTAGTATTGATTAACCGGAAAGCGTTGGTGAACCACTGTTACCTCAGATGTCCACGATACTTAAAGATACGTTTCGCTCTGCCGTGCTCAACAGTAAATCTCGAGTGATGGCTACAACGTGACAGATTCCCACACTATACACACTGGCTATTGTATTCACTTATAACCCTCACACTGCCACACCCAGGCACTTTCGTGTATTGTCTACTGTTTCTATTGTCAACTTACTGAGTCATTTTGCCTATTTCGCCATCTGTCTTGTATTTCTCCCGACTCAGCCTTATATATGAATCAATACATATTTATACAGCAAAGCGAAACAAAGAAATAGTGGGTTACAAAACTGGTTTTAAGTAACCGAATCTACAGGTATTGGAATAAACAAATAATAATAATAAGAAGAAGAAGAAAAAAGATTTAAATGTAGGAAATTTGAATAACACACGAGGAGAAAGGGCTGGCAAGAGATGTGACACAAGAATTTTGAAAAAAAAAAAATGGAAAGAAAGCTGAATTTGAATTGGCGATAAACTTGTGGAATACATGTTCACTGACTGCTAATAAGAGACATATTCACTTTAAAAAAAAACCCCGCAATTTCAAGGCACGCCTTCAAAATAATCCTCAGAATTTCATTTCAAATAATAATAAGGCTGTTGTTACTACTATAGCGCGTACGCACCCCGACCGTTCTGCGACAGGGGCGAGTACGTATACGTACCTATCTCCAACCCCGTCCTTATCCTCAACCCTAAATCTTATCGCTAACCCTGACCCCTACCTTTTCAACCAAAAAAAAAAAGAACACGAAAAAAACAGACGGAGAGCAAAAAGAAAATCTGATTGAATAATTAATTAAGGCTGTTGTTAGAAGTATTTCCTGGGGGGTGGAGGCTCTCTTTCTCTGGAGTTACAAAAGGCTTTAAAATATGTACCCATAGCGCAAAAAACTTGGGGGACGTACGTACAGGTAACAGCAATCTAATGATAATGGTATACTTCGTCCAAAATAGAACTCAGTTTTATCACTGACGCCAATAATGACTCAGAATATGGCGCGGGCTCCAAGGCTTGATAAATTTCGTCTATCGGAGATCCGTTTGACCTGTTGCTCAGTCTCTTAATAGCTTTGCCGTCTCCCAGCCGGTGATGACCTTTCTTGTGACATTCTAAGGTGAAATTAGGCTTGGTTATATAACATCTTTTACCATTGTCCCTCCAGCGCCAATGTTCTACTTTTGAACAAAAGCACCGGATGCCCAGTGCAGTGCTCTACTTTTGATACACTTTCAGTTTGATCAAGAAACATGTTTTTCTTGATAAATATTTATAGTTTCAGTCGTCTTGACCCTGTCTTGCCACTTGGATAAGTTGTGTCCAGGCGAGAGAGTGAGTCTGATGTTTGCGCAGCTCTTTCTCACTAAAAACAAATTCTTTGCGCCAGTCTTAACACTCACCTCGTCTTCTTTCATCTTTGTCTCGTCTTCTTTCCTCTCAAAATTCCAACGGCGATGGGCGAGTGCGGTGGCAGCAGGTTTGGATAGACTGGAAGCTGTTAGCACAGACCTACACGTTGGTGGCTGTGGGCTATGGTCGCTTCATCGTCGATTGAAGTGGAGGCGTGGGGAGGCAGCACCCACAGTAGCTGAGCAGCCTTATTTAAGGATAGCACTGCTCACCTCAACTGAGGAAGGGGCTAGAAAAGGTGCCCTAAAGAAAGCCCACTTCACATCACCCTGACTGGTATACCGCGACCAGTGCGGATCCCTTTTTGCGGTCGAAACAAAAAGAAATTCAGCTTACTCAGGCTAGGAGCCTGGAATATACGCACACTACAGGACAACTCAAACAACCCGGAAAGACGCACTGCACTTATTGCCATTGAGCTCAGCAGGTACAACCTGGACATAGTGGCACTCAGTGAGACCAGACTCCCTGATAGTGGCCAACTCAAAGAGCTCAGTGGTGGATACACCTTCTTCTGGAAAGGCAAGGGTGCAGTCGAACCGAGACAGCATGGTGTTGGGTTTGCAATTAAAATTGACCTTGTCAGAAACTTGCAGTCCATGCCAATTGAAATAAATGACAGGCTAATGAGTTTGCATTTTTCTGGTTATTTTAGATCGGTTTTGATTGTTTTAGAGATTTGACTGTCAATGAAGACCTGGGAACTAATGGTATGCTTTATTTCTCTACATCTATCTGTCTGATGAATCACGATATGTGGCTATGTATCCAAAAGCAAAAATGTGTTTAGGTCTTTATTTAAGGGGGTTCGCTGCCCTTGGCATTTGCACCTTGATTTTCTTGTTTATATGTGAGTGTGCATGAGAAACCCCACAATAAGGGCAGCCACACAGAGGCCACCGAATTCGGTCACCGAGCCACTAGGCGCTTTAGGTGAGAAGAATTGCACTACATAAACGGGCCGAATCTAGGTGGGCTCTGTGTGCAGTTGTTGAAATTGTATAGTGCAATTCTTCTCACCTAAAGCACCTAATGGCTCGGTGACCGAATTCGGTGGCCTTTGTGTGGCTACCCTAAGTCGGCAGAACTGATTTTGAGAAAAAACGGCTTTGAAGTGAAAATATGTGAGTGTGCATGAGAAAACCCACAATAAGTCGGCAGTACTGATTTTGAGAAAAAACGGCTTTGAAGTGAAAATATGGGTCCCACACAAACTCCAACTTGGCTGTTGTTTAGGGAACCGTGGCATGTTACAGGGTAAACTGTGGATGAGCAGCGAACACTACTCACTATGATCTCTATAACGGCTTAGTTGTTAGACTACGGTCTCCTAACAGCAATCACTCCAATATTACTTGGTCAATTAGCTGTTGCCACTTATAGGATTAAATGCCGTTTTCTCAAAATCTTGTTTTAGGGGGGTCACTGATTTCAATTTATCAGAAATGTCGTCTTTTATTATGTGTACAGAACTCAAAATGTCATGTTGCCGACTTATGCCGGGTTTTCTCATGCACACTCACATATTGTTTTTGTTCTTGTCTTTGTGGTTGGGATTTGGTTTTTTTTTTTTTAGAATTTTGCCAGGGCAGCGGCCTTGTTCGGCCTGTTCTTCTCGATTTCCAACTGCCGAGGTATCTTTAACGTGAGCAACGTGCACACGGGCCTTCCGAGTTTTTCGTCCTTATCCAAGAAAACTAGGTGCTCGATCCTACCTACCATAGGACCAGGGACAGAAATTTCTCCCTCCAAAATAATTCCAACATGTCTGCACCGACCGGGGATCGAACCCAGCACCTTCGGCATGAGAGGCGATCACCTTGTTTATAGAATCGTCTGGACCAACTAGTCCCAAAAAGAAAAATATGAACACGAGAGAACATTCTAGTGGTGTCGGTTCTTATTCGTCGACAGTGGATAATCCTTTTAGTAACTGATTTAAGTATAAAACCCGGACACAGGTTCTCTGGTGAGTTACTGGGTTTTGTGATCGCATTCTGTGTGCAGTGTCATGCATCTCCACGAAATCATTACCAGAGTAGCTGTATTCATGTGAAATCAGCACAGAAAACACATATAGATTCACGTAAAAACGGGAACTACTCCATAGGCACAACAACAACAACAACAACAACAACAACAATAACAACAACAACAACAACAACAACACAATATATTAGAACAGTAAGAAAACAATACAACAGCGACGATAATGATGGCGTCATCAACAGCCACGGTGAGAAGAAAAGAAGGAACTTACCAGTTACGATACTTGCATCATTTTTGATGAGTGTTGGCCTGAGGAAGAGAAGAGAAAGAGACGTTAGAACTGATGATCAAATTTTAATATCTCAATGATAAAGCATTTATTATGACATTCTTCGGGTAATCATTAAGAATAATGCAATATAAACGAACAGGCAAGCAACGTAAGCAAACTAAAACACAAAGACATTGAAAATTAAATGATAATTAATTAATTCGTGCAAATGTATGTGTGTGTGAGAAACAGACAAAAAAAAAAAGAAAAGAGAGACAAAGTGAAAGAGAGAGAGAGAGGGAGGGAGAGCTAAGAGAAGGGGCGAGAGAGAGAACGAAAGAGGGATAGAGAGAGAGAGAGAGAGAGAGGCAGGGAGATAGATACAGAGAGAATAGAAGAGACTGAAAGAGGGAGAGAGAGAGAGAGAGTGAGAAAGAGAGAGAGTGGAGATGGGAAGACAAGATCCGAGAGAGAGAACGAAAGAAGGGGAGAGAGAGAGAGAGAGAGAGAGAGAGAGAGAGAGAGAGGGGCAGGGAGACAGATAAAGAGAGAATACAAGAGATAGAAAGAGGGAGAGAGAGAGAGTGAGAAAGAGAGAGAGAGAATAAAAAAAAACTTTGCACAGATTAAAAGTCTGCACTATCCTAGGGGAGCATCTCAAGTCTCGTACACACACAAAAGGTTAAAGACGGAGGTAGAGAAATACAGAAAGTGTAAGGAAGAAAAGTCGCGGACTAAAGTTGGAAGTAAAAGTAGGAAGTATTCAAAGATGTAGAGAGAACTCATGGTTTATCCTTGTATGAGTGAAAACTGACATGGACCTAGGATGAAGAGACTGAATCGGGGACGAATTAGAACAGGCAAGAAGAGAGAGAGAAAGAAAAATGATATTGAGAAAAAAACTTTCTCTGTCAGAGAGAGAGAGAGAGAGAGAGACAGAAAATGATATTATGAAACAGGAAAACGACAAAAACAACGTCATAAAGGAGAGAAAAGCATAGAAAGAGGGAAATTAGAAAAAAAAATAAAAGAAATGTATGATACGGTTTTTTTTCTCCAGACAGGTGACAGTGACAAACTCCCCCATTAAACCAATCTGTCGACATCAAGTTCTGCAAGTAGGCGCGATAAGTGAGATTTGATGTGACCTGCGAAAAATTTCTCTGTCTCGCCTCGTCATTGTAACATGCACACGTTTATAGACGAGAAAATGAGACATACTTTGCAAGGCCGGAGCAGAAAAAAGCTCGACAAACTAAAAACAACTCGAAAATATCATAATTGGAGGTCGGAGGCAAAGGGGGGTAGGGGGTAGGCAGTAAAAAAGGGGGAAGGGAAAAAATCAGATAAATTTTAATAATAATAATAATAATAAAGTTCATTTATATAGCGCATATCCAGAGATGCTCTATGCGCTTTACAAAGCATGCAGAAACAGAGCAAATGTCATTCCTAACAACTGACCACACACACAAACACTATCTCTCCCTTTCTCTCTCTCTCCCCCCCCCTCTCTCTTTCTTTCTCTCTCTCCTTCACACACACACACAAACACCAATAGGTCTACATATCAGAATATGCATCAAAGTGTTTTCCGAAGAGATGGGTCTTCATTTCAGATCTAAAAAAATGCCTCCTTTCCATGTTTCGAATATAATATGGTGGTAAGGAGTTCCATACAGCTGGTGCGCACACAGAAAACGCTCTCTCTCCATTTTTTTTTGTTTTTAGCAAATTTAGATTCTAGTAGATTTTTATCTGAAGATCTTAATCCTCTAGATGGTTTGCATGGATTTTACATCTAGGCTAAGGCAGACAAGAGAGATGAAAAAATATATGTGAAACATAGGAACCGAGTGTCTGTATAGAATGTATTTGTATAATATTTTAATCCCATTTGGGAAATTTGCCTTTGTGCCATTGCAGCCCAGTTATAACTGGAGCAGGCACGTCGTCGCCACAGTGCAGCGCCGGTCGGCGGTTTTTTTTTCTGGGGGGGGGGGGGAGGCTGGGGTGGGGGGAGATGAGGGAGGGAGGGAGGGGGAGGACATGGTAGAGATGAATTTTTATTTCATTTTGCCCGGGCAACGGCCTGTTCGGCCTGCTCTTTACGATTTCCAACTGCCAAGGTATCTTGAACGTGCGCAGCGTGCACACGGGCCCTCCGAATTTTACGTCCTTATCCAAGAAGACTAGGTACTCGACCCTACCCCCCCAATAGGATCAGGGACACGAAAATGTGAGAAAAATCCCAAACTTCCAACATGCCTGCACCGGCCGGGTTTTGAACCCGGGACCCTTGGCATGAGAGGCGAGCACTTTGCCTCTTGACCACCTTGTCCACGGTAACACAAGGCGCGCACTAGCCTATTCTGATCGGGCAAACTACATGACCGACGTACTTGGATGGTGACTTGACGAATTTCAGTGAGAACTATTCAAGTTCATGGACTGTTCTTCCTCTTTCATCAAAATAAACAGGCCAAAAACAAATGTACCAAACAAGTCCAAAAAACGAGACAAAACTCACACTGAAATTCGTCAAGTCACCATGCAACTACGTCGGTCATGTAGGTGCCTGATCAAAACAGGCAGACATAAGGGGAAGGAAAGTCTGTCTCAGAGACACACAGACTGTCAAACGAAATTGCAGACCCACAGGTGCACAGGCTTGCAATTGTATGATAACATCACAATGATTGTTGCCAGGCAACTTGCCATTCTAGACAGACAGACAGACATGCAGACAGAATGATAGACGGTAACTTCCATATGCCACAATAAAGCTTATGGACTATTCAGCACCATGTGTACTTCCATACAGGTTCCCACGAGAACTGTCTTCACTCAGAGGAACCTGCGTGTCCAGTATGATAAGGTCAATCAGAAAGATTCTTTTGTTTCTCGGGGGCCTCAGCATAATGCTGTTGGCACCCCCGTCAATCAGAAAGTGACTACGCTCTCTCATTAATATGACCACATTGGTTGAAGAAGGTGGTGTGTGGTAGGGCATGTCCGTGATTATTAGAGCTAACTATTCCAGGAAAAGTAAGGAGATCAAAGAGAAAGGCAACATTTGGACCGGCCGAATTCCGGAAATCTGGGAAATAATCATGGCCGCCATACATCTTCGGTCAGCCGGGCCTTGGAACTGACATCTTGTGGCCCGACTCACAGAGTTATCTCTCTTGACCTGTCAAGGGTTGTCCGCCCTCATCAAGTCTCACTTACCCCGGATTCTTCCCCCCCCCCCCCCCCCTTTTGCCTGTCTCTCTTCATACCTCCAGCACATACCTCGTGCTCCCGCGTGGTCTGCCAGATAGAGCATCGACACCAGGGCCTAGCTGGGGCCTGTTGCCTTCATGGTTTAGATAGCGGTTCTCAACACCAGTAAAGGGTTACGGCATTGGATTACGGATAATTAACGATAGCAGGAATTAACTGAACCGTCGGGGTGAGCGAGAAACTGAACAGTACAGTTCTGGTGCTAGGAAATGAGCGCCGTAGGGCCACCTTCTATCAGTACTCTCCAGTAACTGACAAAATTCAGAGCTGGACATTTGATAACAGTTGCCAGCTATCATTATAAACATGACCATTGAATTCTGATAGAACTCTGGCCAAATTCTGGTATTTTAGAAAACGGATCCTTAAGAAAAAGGTAGACAGTGGCAAACAACAGAACTGTTTAGGTGTGAGGTCAGAAACTGACACTACAGCAATTTCTAATCATAAATGAGTCTGGCTCTTGTCAGTAGCCGAAATAAAACTTTTTCGTTGTTGTTGTTGTAAGGGTTATACATCTTTCATGGGTCATACTGTTCCACACTGTTGGTATTTTCACCATTGATGAAATAATTCAATGGCTCCAAGTTCATGTATCTGGAATTCAGGGTTGGGCACAGAACCTTGGATCAGTCTGGCTCTCTTCACCAACAGGCAAAATCTTATGAAATTTTGTGTTTTCTGTTTCCCCTGTAAAATTCTCATATCTAACTAAAGAAAGAAAGTTGTTCTTGCCATTGTTACCATCACTATTGTAGTTAAACACTGTCATTATTTGTGGAGATATCCACCTTTCCCATCCCCAGAGAATAAACAATATCCACACAAACACACACAAAATGACTATTATAAACATTACGGTAACACATGATTTCAAAAAGTCCCACCCAGAACTACTGACTAAACAGATACCCACGAGTAAAGACACTAAAAGCAGTCGCAGCACATACAAACCGCGGATTAAAGATAAGAGACACAGAATCACATAAGATAGAAAGATAGGACTGTAAAAGAAATTATTCAAGACACGGTCAAATTTCATGTTTTATAGGCGCTGTCCTTGCCTGACACAACCTCACTAAGATGGCGTTGGATTAACAAAGTTCGCTACTTCAAAAGGCATATTTCGATAACACTCGTAAACCAAAGAAACACATTAACTCCACGGTAGAACATAAATCATGAGTGCCGGTTATAAAACCTAGGTCGTATTTAAACACATTCCAGCACTGTTGAAACCTTGACCAACTTCATTCACCAACCCGTTAAAAGATAACAGCTTTAGTCAAACCAGAGTTTATATTTTCAACACCTGAATTTCGGGGTTATGTGGCAATGTCAAGCAAGCAGCCAAGATTACAAGAACAAAATAAAAGCTGCCTTAGATGGACAAGAGTCCATAGGTTATCTACGACCGGCCGGTATCGTAAATCTAACTCCTCTATTTATTCAGCAATTTTAACCATTATTCTCACCAAATATTGACTTTGCAGAAAATTCCTTACGATAGTAATTCGAAGGCCAGACAAATTCTGGGCTGTCTATGTGACACCCAGAAACCACAAGTGATGCAGTTCTCTCAGAGAATAGTCAAGTTATCTTAGGTCCAGATGTCCATGCCAGACAGATAAGGACACTTTGAAGTAAGTCTCCTTTGTTAGGTACTGACAACTAGCGCCATCTGCAGAGTGTACGGGAGTAGACCCCAGCCGCCAGTACAGTCGCTCGCTGATATCAAGGTCGTAATGCTTATTTTCATTGCTGGGAGGGGGGGGGCAGAGTGAGAGTGAAAGAGAGAATGTGTGTGAGAGAGAGAGAGAAAAGGGAAGGCAGATAGGCAGATAAAGAAATAGACGTAGCCAGAGAGAAATAGAAATATATAAAATTATGAGAGAGAGAGAGAGAGAGAGAGAGAGAGAGAGAGAGAGAGCGAGAGAGACGGAGAGAGGGGGGGGGGGTGGTGGGGGGAGAGGAAAAGACATGAAAAAAGAAAACATTATCTTTACAAACCGTCAGATTCCCCATCAGTTTTATGTACTTGTTTTCTGAGATACGCCCTCATATCAAATATTTCTCTATAAGTTATCTCTAATAATAAATGACTCAGTTCTGTTTTTGTTATCGGACATTTCTGACATTAATCAATGATCCGGGATACCACATGAGTCACAGAGAACATTCAAAAGTGACAAGGCCAGAGTTCGGTAACAGTATCAGGACGAAGGCAATACTACAAAGTTTACTTGTAAAGTAAAAACGAACCTAAGAAGTTACTGAAATTTTAACCTTCTGATGTCCGGGGTTCAATACAAGCGAAAAAACATTGCCCTACCGGCCCCATGTTCTAAATTTGGCACATTTTCTAACTTTTTAGTAAATGATATTTCGAGATAAAAATGTCTTTCTTTCTTTCTTTTGCTAAATTAAAACAGCTTCAATAATTTCAGTATTCTTGGATAAAATAATCCATGTGTGGAAACTATCATGTTTTTCTCTCTCTCTCTCTTTTTTCCCGATGTTTGTTGAGGGCCAGCCTTTCACAGCCGTTTTTCTTTTTTTTTGTATGAAAGCTAAATCAAATTTTCTACATGATCTACACGTCATCGTAAAACAAGAAGTTGAAACAGAAAGGTGGACGAGATGGTAAAATACAGCATGAAAATCAGTTTACAAGATCCATAGTTCCTACAACTCCCCAAAGACACAACAAAATTTTGGCATGGGTGTCTCATCACAAGCAGTACCAACAAGGACTTGGGTAGAGGACTGCAGAGATTGGCAGATACGATTAAATTCTGAGTTACGGCTGTTGGAAACGAGATAGGTTTATTTAGAAGCAGCAGTCTCTACAGGGGTTATTACCAGATAACAGGGACTATTCTGTTCTCGCTTTCTTACTGAACCAGGTACTGTTATCATCTGGGCGCCTCTGATAACCTTTGCATTCACTACCATTAGTGCTTGGCTGGACCATAAACTGGATTCCAGCGATTGTCGCTGTGTGTCACTTAACTGAGCTATTCTGGGATAGAAATCTGTAGGCGCGGAGGTCACACTCGTGGTACGGAAACTAATCTTTTAATGGAAACAAACAGAAACGTTCACGGGATCAGCTCTTCAGCTAGCAGAATTCTGCAGCACCACCAACTCCATAACTTGATATCAGCATGCAATAAGGATGTTACACGCAGACACGCACATAAACTATCTAACAGCAAATATGGAGCTGAGGTAGAATCGTCAGAGGTACAGTCTTATGACAGAACAGAAGAGTATGAGATGGAGGGAAACAAAAACATAAAAGAACAAAAACTGATATGAACAAGTGCATCCCATAGACGACGATAATGACCAAAACAGCACCCATGACGTCTTCCATAACCTTTACAGTTCAGGGAATAGAACTACTGACAGAAACGTTTTCCCAAACTTTTGACGTAATGTGTCCTCGCCAACTGCACCACATGCATGTATTGGCCCATACGTTTTCCGTTCCAGACAAAAAAATAAATTTAATGAAAACATCCGGAAATCAAGACATTTCCTGCGTTTTCCCATGCTTGTCAGTTTATGATTTTTTTTGGTAGGGGTGGGGGGAGGGGGGGGGGGGTTTGTTCATATCCACAACATATCAAAATTCCCAGACTCGCGAGCCCGTTCCTCTCCCCCCCCCCCCCTTTCACACCCACTACATTCCCCAGCACCAGCAGGTGTAACAATTTGAACTGACCAATGACGTTAATTTACACTTCTGGCAGCCAACGGAGACTCCCAGTGACCAATTGGGTTACTTTACACATCAATCCTTGACGCGTGTCGTGTTGCTCTTCCTCCCAGGGAAGCAGAATTCCGTCGTGTAATTATGTGCCAGTCAGGGAGACGCACGTGTGAGCGACAGGGCTCCAAACAAAGCCAGCCCAATGTCACCTTGTGTAGGGTGAGCCAGTAAACACGGGCACACGGAGCTGATAATGATGTGTTAGTCCTGTCGTTTACGATAGCCACTTTCAGAGTCCGCGCTTCGGACAATGCTGGCTATTCACATCCTTGACCTCTGACCGCTAGATAACATGCAGGGGGCTAAACTAAGGCTAAAAAACAAAATACGATGGTTATGCGTACGTTCCGTTCACGCCAAGAGCAGGGCATTACACTCAACGGCATAGTATTATCTAGATTCTTACAGGGAATCCACTTTATCAGCATGCAGTTAATAAGTGAAATTCTTTCGTTCCAACTGTATAAGACAGAGAGACGGACATAGTACTATACTATGATGTAGTTCTGAACATTAATTGTTGATGATGGGCGAGGGGTGAGGACGATTAGTGACAGCATCCATCAGTCATCTTGTGTTAATTACACGTACTCTTTGATGCACTCTCTACCGGGGTCTCAGGTGGTTTTGGTAAGCAACGCAAACAACGCGTACACAATACTGGACAGGCTGCAAATGAAGGATACGTTGCATACGAGACGTTACGTACTGACGGAGCAGAGCTAGGTGTATCATAAAAGTTACTGTAGTTTATTTATTATTTGTTGTTAACATACGATTCTACCAAAACATGGTGGCATACTGCTTGTCTGTCACTGTTTTTTTCCCTGGCAGTTAAAAAAAAAAGATCCTGATACTTTTAAACCATGAAGTCACTGAAAAGGGCAAGTTTAGAGGGTAAATAAATATATGAATAAATAAATTAATTAATTAACAAATAAACACGTAAATACTTGAAATCACAATTTAGTGACAAATTTATCCCATTAACAACACATACCCTACCTACCGCTTTAAGTTTCACAAGATTTCAATGCCCAAATAGGGAACGTTTCTTCAAAACAAAATTGATTGTCAACTTCATTTATCAACTCCGTCAGGTCTCAGATGGTCGCATGTCCTACCATAGAATGAGCAGCTGATTTCTTTTTTCTTCCCATACGTGACGATGATTCCTTTTACATAATTATAATTATGTACCTCTTGTTTCTGATCTCAGAAAATTGTAAATATATAAACAAAGTGTCCTTTTTCCCCACATACAATTATTAATTCTTCACATCTGGTATGTCAGGGTTAGGACTAGAATTGCCGTGCTGGGTCACGGTTTGTTTATCTCAGGGTCGCGTTGATTTTAGCCAGTGCAAATGTCCTTGAACTATTTTCGTGGACAGTTTGTTGTTGTAACGCTTTTTCTTAGAGATGGAAAGAAAGTGGGGCAGTGACGGTGCAATTTTCGACCCCGTGATTTTGATAAACTTTAACAGGGGTGAGAAAAGGGAGTGAGTAAATTCGTACATAAAACATAGAGGGTTTGGAGACTTTAGTCAGGGTTTTGATATGTTAAATTGACCTTGTCTGTTACTATTAATAGAATCTATTAATACTACGAGCTGAGCTCGAAATGGATGCACCAATCAAATTTGGGCAGTTGGCTGGGGATTTGCAGATGGCCGAGCAGTATTTAGGCGGAGCCATTCCCACGTTTCTTCACTCCATGCAGAAATTTCCATCTGCGAGGGCAGTCGGCTGGATTCGGCCTGAGAGAATCAGAAGACTGTTAAAGTCATGTCTATGCCATTGATAGACATGGGAATGAGACCATACGCTATTACCAAATCATCTACTGCTATTATCTCCAGCTCCCTGATCTCGTATCAGGGAACAATCGTAAGTTTCTACCCCCTGATTCGACGATGAACGTGAATCTGACCTTAATTTTCCAGTAGAAGTGCTGCCGAAGAATGCAAGACTACAATGTATTTTACATGCAACTAGATCTAGCATGAGTGTCTGGTATACACATTTGTAAATTGAAATTGATGTGTCTGGATGAGGCTGGGGATTGCCAGCCCATCCTAGAGTAGATCTAGATCTAATGTAACTGCGTCAGTTGTGTTGACGAGTTATATCCTTTTTAAGCGGTAGGCACAAATAACTGAGTTAACATTGTCGTCTGAGACATTAAGATAGTATTTGTTAGATAGTAGGTAGGCTAAATCTGAAAGATAGATAAGTAATAATTAAATTGTGAATGAGTCAGAATGATATAATCTTTTAAGCATCTAGAGGAGACTTCTAGTGATATATTATTGTGTTTTTCATTTGATGCTGCTGATGTTGTCCTTTTAGAATGTAAAAGCTAGACGAAATTTGTTAGGGAATTTAAAGTAATAAATTTGTGGCCCTGCAAGGTCCTTGTAAAACTTATTCGAATTGTTATTAGTATATGTGGCATGGTATGGAAGAGTAATTTCTAAAACCTCTCGATAGATTAAAATGCAGTCGTAACAATAATTCCATATAAACCATCCCCGTAACACTCGAGGGCACACCCTTCCTTGAATCCGTAACAACAGATAAATTACAAAAGGTGCCTGTTCATATTCCATAGAATACGAGCTCAAGTTCCCGCCCCATCTTCATTTTTTCTTACTTTCTGTTTATCTATCTGTTCGATTTTGTAGTGTTATTCAAGCTAGTACAGCACACGTTATAGACAAGGTGTGGGAATAACTGTCAATCATCCTGAATACGTGACAATGCACTGTGCAAACACAGGACAACCGGAAATGGTAGGTGGGAGTTTCCATCCTCGTATATTAACGTGACAGCTTTGTGTGTGGTGCTCTGGCTGGCATACACACGCACACACACACACAGACCCACACAGACACACGCACACAATTTAATCTCATGTCGGTTATGAGGAATTTCCTGCAGGACCTGCCACTGTATGCACGCACTAGATCACCCTTTGTTTTGGTCTCTGAACGGACCGTGGCGCTAGAAAGCCACTGTTTGTGACCCGTTTTTGGTAAGGGAAAACATTCAAACGGTAAGTGGCCAAAGATGGCGGGCGCCCTCAGAACACACACAAAAATAGCAGGCGGGTGGGGTAGGGGAGGGAAGGGCAGGCTCTGAAACCTTAGAGGTAACAAGAAAATAAAAACATGCTCTGGACGGTCACAACAACACAAAACAATCCGTTTCTCGTTACCGCTACAGTTATGACATTTCAATACACACAAAAATGCAGTTTCTGCTAGTTCTAGACACCTTTTTGAGATCAAGAAATGATGTAATCGACCCAGATTTCAATTCAGACTCGCCCAAGAAAGGAAAAAAAATATAAAGATACATTAACAAAAAAATATGCCATAAATGGTAGGTTTTAACAACGCCCACTTTGGCAAACATCGTCAGCCATTTTGAATTAAACTCGAAGAATTACTTAACACAGTGAACTCTGACACTTTTATTTTGCGTAAAATATTGGATCCACCTCACAAATTGGTGTCATTTAACCAGCGCATTATTGGGTTCATTTATGTATTCTATAATAATAATAATAATAATATGTATAGGTCGATGAAAATGTGTGTTGTGTGATTGAGAGAACTGTTGGGCGTTTTAGAGCACTCTTGTGTGGAATCAGGCGCTATAAAAATGACATTATCATTAATAATAATAATAACAAAAGTAATGATAATCTAATAATAATAATAAAAATAATAAGTCTTCTTCGTCTTTGTCTTTTTGACCAGCGTGGGATTTGGGGGAATTTATGTTAAAAGGATCTTGACTGATGAGGGAAACCTGCAAAAGATTTAATCACTAGACAAGTTGAAAGAAAATAAGTGATAAAAAAAAAACAACTACGGAATGTTCTTTATTCCCGTGGGTAAAATTATCATACACATGCAGAAACTTCAGAAGTTTATTCAGTAATATTAAAAAGTTAGGCCGACCGCAGATTAGCCAGAAATTGGAGATGTCACTCTCACGGGCTTTTCTCCCAATGAAATTACTCTGTCTTTCTTAAGTTCAGGTGCTTGCACGTCTTTTCCATCAGTTACCGCAGGAGGGATTAAAGCACAGTAAAATCTATCTAATCCTTTGGTAATTACATTTCCTAATCCACACTTCATCATACTTCCTGGGCCAGGGCTATGGCCAGAGACAGCGTGGCGCACACTGAAGTGTGATGCTGGGGCTCAAAAGTGATAAAAAAACAACAACATAATATCCTGCACTGACAGAACAGGTAGATAAGGTAGTGGTTGAGTTTTCAAGTGTGCTCCACTTGTTGTCAAAAATTATAATATTTTTTTTTGTCTTCTCTGTAATGTTTTTTTTTTTTTATACTCATGGTTATTTTTCCCATGGCGTCAGGTTTAAAAAAAAGTGTATAGCAAAAATTATACCCCCTGAAAAGTAAGATGTTTATTTTCTGGGCTTTCTGAGCTATGTACTTCTTTACTTAAGATCATCTTAACTTGTTCACCCCCTTCGACCCCCCCCCCCCCCACCACCAACTCCTACACCGCCGGATCTCCACTAGCGCTGTGACAGTAGTTCTGGGCTATAGTCAGATGCCATGTAAATGTCACAGAGATGAGATAAATTGAAATACACCGGCACGATGAAGGGTCTGTGTCACAGCTAGTGTAACGCTGCATTCATCGAGATTTTACCTGGCCGGGAGCACTGGCTGAACCCTACTACCAAGCAATGCAGATATGTTTAATGTCCGTGGAATGTGATGGAACTTTTGTTAGAATAGTGAAACCCTTGGCCGACGCTCCAATAAGATCGCCCTTCTGCCCTATCGTTCTGTTACATTCTACCGTCATGCCTGTTCCTAGCGCAATATGGCCGTTATCGTGTCTACAAGCTTTCTACAAGCTCAAACTCAAACTTTGAAGTAACAGCTAGATACATGATTGTACAGTGGAGAGACTGACAGTTAAGCGCTATTGCGAGGGTTGTTAGCAAAGATGGACGCCTTCAGACAGTCTTAATGGTTCCTAACCGTAACTTGTTTAACTTTTACCTCAATCCAATCCTGACCTCAACCTCAGCCAGATTTGCCTTCTCCGGGGCTTCGGTTTCTCCTTAACCACGATCACTCCTCTTTGTTCCATCTCTTTTTCTCAAAATCCTCATCTCAATCTAATCCGTTCTCCCTTTCATAATTATTTTCTCTACATTTTTACACGTACGTCCATTTTCTGCCGCTGTGTTCATCTTCATCATTTTCATCATTGCCGTCCACTTACCTGTACAAACTGTCAGCAGCGTAAAACAGCAGCGTTCATCTTCATTCCACCCTCACGCCTCCCTAACAAAATCTCTTTCAAGTAAAATTATTTAAACCACACTAAGTGAGGCAAATCTACGTAAGACAAGAATAATAAATCAGCAAAATTAACCTACAAGTTTCAGAGATAATGGGAAATTTACCAGGAGTCAACTAATTCCACTCACAGTTGTTTAAGACAAGACAGGCTGTACCGTTTGCTGGGCTTCGTCTGGAGCATACAACGTTCAGCGCAATGATTCTAAAACGTAAGTTACTTGGCTCCCAGGGGAGGATTTTTAAATCAAAGGGAAAAATGTGTTCAGCAATTACCATTGTACAAGTATAGCGGTATAAAATTATTAGAAGACAATTCAAAATGGGGTGAGGAATTCAGGAAACCTGAGGCCGCAGAGGGAAGAATGTGGTCTTGGATCAGGATTCTGAGAACCACTGGTTGAGCTTTCCATTCTTGCGCTCCACGTTTTCATCAGATAACCTATTTTATACACGTCATATCTTGGAAAAAAATGAAGGACAGGAAAGCTGTCGCGGTCGTGAACGGATAATTAATTCTACCCTGCAAACTACAAGTGCTCAGTACAACACGCTGGTAGCTCTTCTCTGGGTTCAAAAACCAAAGACTCAGAGACACTTTTTTTATTGCGATATTCGCCTGTAAACGTTCTGCACGGAAGAAAAACTCATGGCTGGGTTACGTGAGAGATGGTAAGAAAGAAAGAAGAAATAAATCTTTATTGCAAGTACAATATAGCTCAAGACGTTGCTTGGCCCTGTCATCACGCACTAAGTGACATTTATAGCAGAAAAACTTATGGGCGCTTGCAGGTGAAAGACAGAAAAAAGATGGCTAAAGGATGACGTTTCATTGTGTATTCCTAGCACTGCTGACCATCTGTCTAAGCCGTGTCAGAAAGTTATGGTAATAAAATCTGGTTAGGTGTGTTTGCTTGTGTGTGTGTATGTGTGTGCGTAGGTGGGTGTGTATGTTTGTGTAGGTGTGTGTGTATCAATTTCCAGACTGTGCCAAAATGAATCTGACTGTGTATTTAGATAATATAGACATTCCACGTATAGGCGTGTGTGGGGGTGAAAAATAGAGAAAGAAAGAAAATAGAGAGAGGTAGAGAAATAATTCCATTTCACTGCACTAAAGATCGCAAGTTCAGGGGAGGAAAAGGTCAAATAAACACACATACATAATTATATACACACAGAAATAAAAGATTTGAGAGCTGACCAAACACCGCGTAAAACAACAGTGACTGACTAGAAACAAAAGTCACTGACGAAATTATGTCAAATCCCAAATCCTGCAACTGATGAGGAAATTGACAGAACAACGGCAAACAATGGAACTTTTTGTTCCAACTGAGCTTCATCAACTTTACAACAGTTAAACAGTGTCAAGCCAATGACAGATACAATTTCCGCTGTAACTTGGCATGGCTATGGCGCAGAGAATGGAAGTAAGTCTAGATATGCCAGGGAAAACGATCTCAATATTAGATGATTACTGTAATGACGGGGTTAAACTGCAGCAAATCTTTGCCCTGTATGTGAGTGATTAACTTCAATTTGGTAGGCTGATGTTTGTCATTTGCTGCACGCCAGTCGGAAACAAAGAAAACCTTGACACGTACAGAAATACACAAATGTACTTGCAGACCTTTCTGTAGGTCAGGTCTAACTCATAGTCACTCGGTGCAATAACCCTGCGATTTGTCTGTAATATTTACAGGAGGAATGTGTTTTTGCAGGACACGCGGTATTGTTCAAGTTTTTGTACTGGCACTGTGAGCTACATGACGTCCACCCAAGTCCTCACCCACCTTAAAGCGCTGATTTCCAGAATCTCCCTCATTAAGTATCCAATCTTGTACTCAATCATAATTATAAGGAACACCGAGGAGACACGTTGCAGTGAGCAATGAGCCGTGTGATACTGCAACTGCGCCCTCTCGCAATAAATATAGTAGCAGCCCTTGACTGTGTTAGGTTTCAGCATTGCCATCTGATTTTAAGTTGTTCTGATGAATTACAAATCTGCGATGGTGCCATGGTGTCTATAATGGGTAGACCACCCAGGTTTTTAAAAGACAGTACAAAGGAAAAAGGACGACACACCAATAACAACTACAAACTGGGTTTTCAGCAAATGAATAATTGTAACCGTAATAATGACAGACGCTTAATGCAGGAGATAAAGACAAAGTTAATACAATAATTATAATGCCAGAGTCAACTCCACATGCAAATTTTCAATACAACTGGGCTAAATCCTGCCAGTAAGATAGTACTTCAGGACACCAAGGTAGAGAAACCAGAGCTCTGCCGAGAAATAGCTTTCCAGCAGTGGAAATTATATAATATTCACAGGTTCCGAAGATTTATCCATTAAGTGCGTAACTCACGCTTTCTTCAGGCCCACTCTCATCTCCAGCAATTAAGACTATACCGATACGCTAATGGGTCGCCTATGTAAGACACTGTCTAATCTGGCCCCACCTTTTAAACGACATTTTTCAGCCAACATTCTCCTTCTGTGGTCCATGTTGCACGTAGGCACTTAGTGGCCTTGCAGGACTGTAGACGGCTCAGCACGAGCTCATGACAGGTCGTAAGTCTTGTGTGCCTTTTATGACATACGCTAATATTATTACAATGGCAAACGCCGGGCCTCTTGAACTTGGGTTCACGCAGAACAGTAAGATGGGACGGAGAAACTACATTATTTTAACACTTTTTATGGGGGAACGACGGGGGACAAACACCAAAATATCCCCCCCCCCCTCCCTCCCTCCCTCATCTCCGCCCCCCCAAAAAAAAACAAAAACAAAACCCGCCGACCGGCGCTGCACTGTGGCGACGACGTGCCTGCTCCAGTTGTAACTGGGCTGCAATGGCACAAAGGCAAATTTCCCAAATGAGATTAAAGAGTTATACAAATACAAATACAAATACAAAATACAAAGTATAAGAGAAAACCAATGGTTCTCGGGCTTGTATCAGATAGGGTTATATAATTATTGGTCTTTGGCACTGTAGATAAAGCTGGCTGTCGATTTCATGTCCATTGTCCATCAATATATTCCTGGCTTTCCACGTGTTCTTTCAATATTCTGCTGTCTCACCGGTTTTGTCTTTTCATCTTTAGCGAATTTTATAGAAACAAAACAAAAAGTTCGAATCTTTCCGGTTTTAACAAACATGTGAAGGGTCGCTGCATGGGTAGGATTCGGCAGTGGGGTGTGCGCAGTAAATCGCACAATCAGCCAGAGTTCAGATACAATATGAGTGGGTGAAAATTTTCTGCCACCCGCACTCAAGTTCAGCTGTTGAATATGTCGGCATTTAAACTGCGTGAGCTTCACGAGAAAGCCAATAATATCCACGTCGCCAACTAGCGGGGTTGGAGGGGAGGGCGGGGGGGAGTGCACCCCTGTGAATGTAAGTTCTTTCGCGTGTGCTGTCGGGGTGGTCGCGATGTTGACACAGCTATGGAGTAGGGGCTGTAGAGAATAGAGCAAACACTTGAGAAGCTCACTAGTTTCCCAGTCGGCAACACCCGAACCTCACAAGTATCAGCAGCCCCAACACCCCCCACCCACGGAGAATCAAACCCAGACATCTGAAGATATATCGGGTTCTTTTCTATCTCATTCTGGTGTAAATGTAATACTCTTATCTAGCATTTTAAAGCGACATAAAAACAGACTTCACTGGCATACTACGGAGGCAGGCGGTGAAGTCTTTAAAGTTCGTCATGACGTAGAAATGGTGAGATGTATTGTATACTGATGCATACAACCAACTGAAGCAACATCTAAGTCACGCTGAAACGGTGTGGGTCGCTTATTACAAATTACAACTTGGACGTTACCAAGTGCTCAAGATCAGAATCCTAATGATCTCACTTGATTCCTTTCGCCTTCTATGACAGCTCACACAATCATATCATCCTATCCTAGCAATATATAACTTTCTGTCACATATTGCTCTAAATACGTAAACTGGACATTTTCACGATTGCTAGAGAAACAGTGCAAAAAAGTTGGTTTCTATGGAGAGAATATTACACGGAAACTAAGAAAGAATTCTGTTGGTTACCAGTTTCCACGGAACGACCCCATTAATTTTGTAACTTCCCGTGACACTCGGTCTTTAGTACCATTATTATATTATTGTTATGATAATTATTTGTTGTAGAATAATTATTGTTTACAAAATTAAAAAAAAAAATATATATATAGTTTCGCTGCTTTCTCTGCCACAGTAAAAATCAAAATTTCAGCCATATCACGTGATAGTGCGATAACTCCGGTAAAATCTACTTCAAAACCTGCACTCTGACGATTGGCCGAGACGTTCACACCTGGTGACGAGGTTCAATAACTCTGCCAACATCGATAGCCTGTGTATGTTAGGTCAACAGAATCAAAGACCCTCTTGGAACTTCCACTCAGCTCAAGAAGTGACTGGCGTCAAAACTGAAATTTGCTAAACATGCAAATTTTCGACCCATTATATACATTCCTCCAACTAAATTAATCTGAATGACTTGTGGTCACGACTAGTTTAAAATTAACTGAGGCAAAATTCTTCCAACTAAATTAATCTGAATGACTTGTGGTCACGACTAGTTTAAAATTAACTGAGGCAAAATTTTTCCAACTAAATTAATCTGAATGACTTGTGGTCACGACCAGGTCAGAATTAACTGAAATAAACTGTCACCAATTAAATTAGCTTAAGTAACTTGTGGTTACCATTAATTTAAAGTTACCTGAAATAAACTTCAGTGAAACTATATTAACCTGCATGTCTTGTGGCCACGACTAATTTTGCAGTGCAATCTCCGTGATACTAAACATCATGCAGTTTTGACGTGCGATCTATTGCAATTAGTATTCCGTAATTAAACTTCACCGTCCACATTGACCAACAGTGGCATTATTTGGTAAAACAGAGTTGACTCAAATTACAGAAGTGATGATACACTGCCATGCCAGGAACTGTCGCTGAACACGGCTTGCTTTGGCTACTGGTAATTATTATTAAGACGCTGGTCGATGTTACAGCTATGATTATTATTGAAGCCTTATCACTTGTTTCGCCAGACATTTTTTGCAACATGAAAAGCTAAGACTTTATAAGACTAAACAAACAAGTATATAATAAAACTAATAAGTTTAACACTTGTTGTTTGGAATTTGGAATTTATTTCAATTTATCAAAAAAACCCAGAGACGCTAAACAAACGAATACATGATAAAACAGCTTAAGAAAGTCTAAACAAACTAATGCACTAAAAACAAAAACAAGAACAAAAACACAAACGAAACGAAAGCTAACAAAATATAGGTTGCACACGAGTTTTCATTTATCTTTCTATATTTTTGCGTGATAAAGTAATAATATTCAGACTCTCTCTCCCATTTAACTATTATAAATCAGTTTCGTACACTTAATTTTTTATTTTTTTTAAATAGATAAAACTTAAAACAAAATAAAGTAACTGTTATACTGAAATACTCTTATAAAACCAGCAATGGGACATCTACCGCATTCAGGAAAAAGATCGTTTGGGTCAAAGAACAAAATTTTATAGGACATGCAAAAAAATGTTCAGCTTTAGTTCTATTTCATTGTTTCCATTTCCATTCTGTGATGACTAAAGTAAACTCTCAGTCACATGAAACCATAACCCAGACAGTAAGATACAAAGCACATTTTATACTATAGTATGACGTTGAACAATGAATTTGGACCTAAATTTTCCGTAACACGATAGAAATCGTGACCGTCCGGCTGGAAAAGTCGCTTTTCGTTGTCAGGTAATCAGTCGGAGCTTGGCCTTTCTACGTCTTCATTACACAGCTCTCAAGGTCCTTCTTTCATGGCATTTTTGGTTTTTATGGCTCACACATAGTGATGTGTTCATGATTAGGGCTTTTCATTTCCACATAATCAGTGACAAAACAGCGGCTCCGTTAGCCGTTAGCGCACTACGTCTAGTCTGTTTAGCGTCTGTTGTGACTTAATGCGCGAGGTTTCTCTTTCTGTCTGCTCAGTCAAGACAGTTTTGTCGCGCCCGAGCCAGTGAGACACATCTTTTCGATCTCGCCTGTGGGGCAAGGTCCAGTTTCACTCCACAGTCCAAATCTCACAGCAAGAACCGGGACAAAACGTCTATTTGACTCCGTGCACAATGAGGCGTACATAGAAACTTGATACCCATCTGATTTGAAGACAGCCGTACGCCAAAATGATATTTTTTGACATGCAGGAAGTCAACTGACGGTGATGACGATAATGATGATGATGACATTTGGCAATAATGACATTTATTACAGAATAAGATGTCATGGTGCACAGTCTGCATGATGAGTCAAGTCAAAAAATTGGCAAAACCAAAAAGTTGTATGCAGCAAAGAATTATTTAAAAAATAATGCCCAATTTATTATTTTTGACTTTGCTTTAAGCATTGCTGCAACCTCACAGTTTTTCTGTGGTTTTTGTAATATTTCGCCAGTCTGCATGATGATGATGATTTTTCATTTTTAAACAAAATTAGACATTTAACTTCAATATCATGCTGTTGTGTTTTTGCCTTCATTCTGTGTTTTGTCTGCCAGCATAGCATTTTTATTCATTGTTCACAGAATTTAATCAAGACAATCGGAACTTTCATGAAAATTGATCGACAGCAGTGATGGCGCTGTTATGAGGGTGACACTAGACAAAACAATTAACTTGGGAATTGAACATGTGCAGAAAGGTGACTAATTCTAATCGAAGTGTTTATTTTCTCAGTCAAATCCGAGACGGTTCAATTCGCCAAATTCCGTTCGCCGACTTCCGCGTATCAGCCATGTCAACAATTCGTACTATACCCCTTCATAATTGAACGAAAACGTCTAATATCACAGAGCTGTGTGAGTAGTACTCGCCGTGGTTATATGCGCGCAATTGTGGACATAATTATAGTGAAAGAAGGAAATGGTCCGTCTCGATATTCTGTGTCTCGGGTCAAATTAACTGTTCTTTCAAAAGACTGCTTTCTTTATCTCAAAAGCAGATGTGACGAACACTAAGCAGTCAAAAATAACATGGACGATACTTCCTGATTTTATATACCAATTTCCTGTTACGGTGAAGAAATGAAAACAGACGACATCTCACATGAAAGAAGAGCCAGTTAGGATTACAAATCTCTAGCATTGGGGCCTCTTTTTTTGAAATCTGCACAGAGTGTCGTCAAGACTAGATCTATAGCTGGAATAATTACTGGGACTCGCAGGCGTTAAGTACCCGCATTTGTTAAACATTCCACGATTTTTATTTGTTTGATTTTTCCATTTGCTTATTTTTCTGTCCTGTCACATTTTTTTTCCTGAAGAAGGTCAGTAGACAGAAAGCTTGATTTGTCTTTCTTTCTCCTTAGCGCTTTATTGTTTCGTTTCTGTATTGTTTCTTAAGCGAGGCTGCTACATGCAACTTTTTCGTTTTATCACATTTTGACTTAACAAGGGAGAGGGATCATCTCAAAGTCCACGACCCTAAAATGCTATAATTTAGCCACCCAGATTAACCTTAAACATGTGAGGAGATAGAATTTCCAGCACTGATAACGCTAGTATGTCAAACTCCTCTCCACGACAGCAGACACGCGCGGGACTGCGTCATCCATGAAATATCACGTGCAACATGAGACGTCATGTGACATTTGGAACATTTGGGACGCGCAGAACGTTGGCGCTTTTAATTTAAAAAAAAAGTTCCTTTATTGTTATTATTATTTTATTCTCATGTTCTCTTTTTCCTGCCTAAAATCTGTTCCCCGCGCGCATTTGCGCAGTGGTTATCGCTTTCATACTTTCATCTTACAGCATTGGCCGATAAGGATGGAAAAACTTGCAGTTTTCTGCAATGTAAAAACAGTGATTAAATAATAATAATAATACTCTGATATTTAGGACTAGTGTTTACCCCGTCTATGTGTATACCCGAGTGTGTACACTATGCTTGAATGCTTGACGGGAGCAACGTACATTTTCACTTATTTGAACACAAGCATACAGTCATTCATTCACTCAAACTGGGCGTGATAATCTCTGTGTGTACGTACGTGTGTGTGCCTCTAGATCTGTGTTATACCTGTATGAACCAGCCAACATCACGTTCCATCATAAAATAATACCAGAGTTAATATTATATCAATATTATGTTTTGCCTCAGCGCGTCCGCAGATCCAGCAGTTTGTATGTGTTATTACATACTTGGTGCCGTTGCCAGATGCAGATTTATCAGCAATAACTACTCAGCGTATTATTCAAGATGTAAACATAATGTGCATGAGTGTGTATGTACGCATGTGAGACACAGCGCACTGGAGAATTTTATGTGCGTAGCGAATACCGAAATAGCAACGGGGATTATAGCGTGTATCACATAGCATGTGATACCCCTTGGCTGGAATGCAGTTATGTCTGTTTCTATGTACGTGGATACGTTAGAGGGGGAAAAAAGCAAGAGAGAGAGAGAGAGAGAGAGAGAGAGAGAGAGAGAGAGAGAGAGAGAGAGAGAGAGAGAGCAGGATAATAACCCCAGAATAGCAGACTCAATGATAGCAAAAAAAGAAATGTCATATTACCATAAAATTAGCAGCGTGTAAAATGAATGGCAGCGTATGAACCATCTAATAACTGAATGAACACAATACACACACAATTAATACAAAATTCGCTTGGGTGAAAAAAAGAGCCTGAAATAGTAACTTGATCAAACTGCCAACTGGTTGAGTATTTCATATCAGTAGAAAGCAGAGCAAGTTCGCAAATTATTGTCATTACTGTGGTTCTTGTTCTCTTGATCCAATTATCTGAAGAAATTACAGAAAGGCTGAAGTTACTTGTTTTGTGCTAGAGGCCCGTACGCATACCTATCTATCCCTAGCCCCGCCCTTATGCTCAATCCTAAATCTTATCAAATCCCTAAACCCTGCCCCTTACTCTTTCACCCACAAAACAGGAGGAAAACAAGTACAACAACAACAAAAAATGAAAGAATAATTAATTAAGGCGGCTGTTAGGAGTATTTCGGGGGGGGGGGGGGGGGGTTCTCTAGTTCTTGAGTCACAAAAAGCTTTAAAATACATACCCCTAGCGCAAAAAAACTTGGGGGACGCACGTACAGATAACAACAACCTTACCGAAATGTGTTGGTGAAATTACGGAATGCTGGCTAGCAAAAACTTGAAGGATAGTGCTTTGTTTTAGTAGACGCGAGACTGTAGATTGACTGAAAACATTAGAAACATTGTGATAGGATAAAAGCTTTTGAAACTCTGTTACAGTTTACGATCTTGGGACATCATCAAAGAATGCAGTCAGTGTGACGACCCGAGCTGTCAAGCGCGTAAGCGGCCCGAATACCATACACCAAAATGCAATAGATATAATTAATGAGATAGGTTTTGCTATTTAGATCTGTCGCCGCAGCTCCAGAGGTTAGTGCATTGGGTATTGTGATCTGTCAAGGTTACTGGAGTGCAACCAGTGGAGGAATGGGGGCGGGGGTGGAGAAAGAGAAAGCGAGTCAGGGAGAGAAAGAGACAGAGAGAGCGACAGGATGGGGAGAGAGAGAGAGCAAGAGAGAGAGAGAGAGAAAGAGATAGAGAGAGACAGAGAGAAAGAGAGAGAGAGAGAGAGACTGAGTGGCGAGTCGAGAGAGCAAACTGGACAGTTGAAACAGATATAGACAGATGTCTATTGTAACACTAACTACAACCTGAAAATCAACAAAAAAGCCTGATTCTGACCCAATACTCAATGAGGAAAAAAAAAGAACTCGCATCAAATGAGCATGTTTACATTCAGATACCGGCTCACGTAATCTCTGAGATCAGCCAAACCTCTTAGTACAGTAAACCATTTGGTTTTAAGCAAAAAAAAAAAATATTATACCGTCCCCGTCCATGTCCGTTAAAATTGTGACGTGGAATGCGAAAGTTCCATCTTCAGATGGAGTGATCGGATATCACTATTTGTGTCAAATCTTAAACCGACCCCTCTGCAAGGACGATGGTCAATGATGAACGATTGCAACATGCATATTCACTGTACAGGGTGTCTCAAACAAACCAATAAGTAATAAAATAAATGACAAACACACTGCAGTGCCAAATCATATTGCAATGATGTTCAAATTTCTTGCAACTTTTGAGTATGATAATTTTGGTTATTCCAAAAGGTAAATGGGAACTTCCACAACAAAATATATCAAGTTTATTCAATTATCTAAAAATTCCTGATAGATTCACAAACAACACATAAAAGATTATTCATATGCTAAACACGCTGCCGGCACTCAAGGGATTAACATTGCTTGCGACTTTATTGAAATGTCTTGACACTGGCCAAAGACCAGACAGCGGCCATCAGTTTAAACACATGCGATACTCAAATAACTATACGTCTGTCCTCTTTGATTTGAGTCATAAATCTTGGATGCATCTTCACTGACACTCTCTTAATAAATATTCAGAGTGCGTGTACATTTTTTTAGACACCCTGTACGCATTTAGCGTTTTAATATGTATAGGTCTTTATTTTAGGAAGTTCGCTGTCCTTGGCATTTACACCTCACTTCTTGTTTCTGCGTGTTTTTGTGGTAGGGATTCGTTTTTTAGAATTTAGCCCGGGCAGAGGAATTGTTCGGCCTGCTCTTCTCGACTTTCAACTGCCAAGGTATCTTTAACGTGCGCAACCTGCAAACAGGCCCTCCGAGATTTTCGTCCTTATCCGAGACGACTAGGTGCTCTATCCTACCGACCCTAGAATCAGGGATAGAAATTCCAACATGCTTGCACCGACCGGGACCGAACGCGGTACCTTCGGCATGAGAGATAAGCACCTTGCCTCTTTGCCTCTACACCAACCTGTCCCCCCCCCCCCCCGTATTTAGCGTTTTAATATTGTTCTCGAACATTCCGTGGAAACTGCCGCTGCCGAAGACCAATGCTGGAAATTTCCATTGCTGTTATTTTCTTGTTATTTAAATGTTGTGTTTGTATTGCAACTCTAAAAACACAACTGCATGGCCAGCTTGCAGCTCTGAAATATATCGTTCCCTCGTCTATTATTGACGAACGCTCCTCCGAATGTAAACTCTCCCTCACCCCGAGGGAGTTCAAGCTGATTACAGTCAGGATGCATCACGTGTTGTCCTGACCTGCTCTCGTGGACACATTGACCAATCGAACGAGGGGTCATCGGTTTTTAACCTTAATTCACAAATTGGCATGACAAATAATGAATAATCATGCGGCATGCTACCCGTTCATCTTAAAATAACACAATCATGCTGGGTCATCTAGTGCGTGGCTAAATTGTTCTGTTTGTTTGCTCAATTGTTTTGTTTAAATTTCTTTTGAAATTTAGTGTCCTTTTCCCAGCAGTTTGACAAAGGACGGCTGTTTCACTGGTTTGTTTTGCTTTATTTGGAATGGATTAGATAATGCAGAAAGATGAACTTTGAACTAATCCCCTTGTCAGCTGTAATTACCGCGGATCTAGTGATCCTCCCACACATCTCTGTTAAACATAGTAGTGTTGCACCAGTTTGCACCCTGGAGAGATGGAAAACCATAGCAAACAGAAGCAAAACAAAATATAATTCAATATTTTTCTTTTTTTGTATTGAAAACAAAATTTTGATTAATGGATCAATCAGTAGATGGATAGATGGATGAATAAATGAATGAATGACTGTATGAAGGAATGAATGAATGAATGAACGAATGGATGAGTCTAGACAGAGAAACATGTAAAGACCCAGCAAATAAGTCAAAACAATGATCGAAACAAAGCAATAGTCCATAAAATGTTCCATGATGCGCCCATCACAATTATTTTTGACACCTCTGTGCCACAAGTCTTACTGAGCCTGAAATGTACACACACTGAGTCATCTCTGAAAGGTCAGAATGCCCAGTAGACAAGTGTAATATTCTGGATATCAAACGTAATGTCTTCAATCTTAATAGATAAGTACACAGTGATGATAGGGTCTTAATATACGGACACATGTGTATTTAGAAACGTGCTCAAATGCTAAAATCCCACTGACGTCAGGCTAATAAATAGAAGTGAGATCTGCTCTCCAATGAACAATCCACTCTCAATTCAAGAGACAGTCATGAGCAAGGGTCTCAGCTGGTGGTGTCTATCCGAGACTGACTGTAGCAGTTGTGGGCACAGAGATAGCTAAAGAAAGAGAAAGGATGTGAGACACAGAGAAACAGAATCTGGTACTGGGGATAACAAGGCACACAGAGAGAAAAACCAAATGAGAAATAGAAATGAAGAAGAAATGACGGAAAGTAGAGAGACGTAGAAAAAGAGAGAGAGAGAGTGACAGAGGGAGAGAGAGAGAGAGAGAGAGAGAGAGAGAGAGAGAGAGAGAGAGGGAGAGAGGGAGAGAGAGAGAGAGAGAGAAAGAGACAGGGGGAGAGGGAGAGAGAGAGAGAGAAACAACCACAGACAGACAGAAAGACAGACTGACAGACAGACAGACAGACAGACAGACAGAAAGACAGACAGACAGATAGATAGATAGATAGATAGATAGATAGATAGAAACTGACAATAAAGGCGTTGACTTGCAAGAGTCCGACAACTTAGCCAAGCTAAGGGAATGTGGGACAGAACACAGAGCCGGGGCTGAAGAGACAGACAGACAGACAGATAATGACTTGTGAAGCGAGATAAGGCTCCGGCTATGTCTGGCACGTTCCCCACTGGCCAGGACTAATGGCCGAGCTAATACTGGCGGACTGTCGAAATATAAGGGATAAGGAAGCTCTCTCTCGTGAAGCGGGGGGGGGGGGGGTGGGGGTGTAGGGACAGAGAGGTGCGTGGATGAGAGAGAGAGGCCTAGGGAAAACAGAGTTGGAAAGAGAAGGAGAAAGAGGAAGAGGAGGGGGAGGGGGGGGGGAGCCACCCAGAAATCTGGGTTGTAATGGCCATGAATTTTGACCACAACGGAGGACAACTGGTAAGAGTCCCCCAGTACACAGTGTACGGTACAGAATGATGGTCTCATTAGTGTACAGAGTGTTATAACAGACAACAGCTGCACGGGAATTCAACACGTAGCATCGATGTCAAGTTTGCACATTATGGCTGACATCGTTCCTACGTAGACCGGCTGGTGACGCCAGTGTGCTGACATCAGTTTGGTGTAGGGAATTTTAACTACCCTGGCCTAAGAAAATCCTATACAAATCTACGTTGGATTGACGTAAGGATGCCGACTGAGATCTCAATGCTACATTGTTATACCGAGGCTCCAATGGTTAAGTATCGTAATAAAACATTTTTAAAAAAAATTGAATTATTTGACTATCTTTTAGCCCTTGAGAACCTACAGGTTGTCTAATAGGTTGAAGGCTAAATTCTGAAACTAAGGGTTAAATAATATTCTTAAAACATCGTAACTATTAATTCTGATAAAGAAAGTTATTCTGTTTGTTTGTTTCTCCTGAAAGATGTGTAAAAACTGAGTTCTGGACCAATGCATGTTCTTCTAGTAAATTGACACAAATAGTCCCAACTAAGGAATTCCTCCTGCCATCGGGAGTATCTCATTTAATATAATCATAGACTAGACTGATGAGAGTGTCAATGATCTACTGAATAATTCACGTTTATTTGTCTTTTTATTCAGTCCACGTATTTATTACTTTGTTTATTAAGCGGTAGTCTCTCGAATTCGAGATGGACGTTGCTTTGCAGAGACAGTAAATTAACTCTATTTATTTACAAACTGGGTAAAAAGTCTGGGTAGAGAGGGAGGGTATGTATTCCGAAAGAGATGCCAGCGCTGGGTTTTAGTGCCAATAACGATTATAAGGCAACAGGCGCTATCATTTGTAACTTACGCATCATACAAAACTGGCCGAGACAATCTGGTCCACCGTCTCTGTCTGCCGCGTGGCGTATCCAGACTGATGTAAATTAATACGCCAGTTGACCTTTACAGTAATTAGGACTACTTTTCAACCTGTCTGACTCCGAGATTGAAGTCAGAAGCTTTTTGGCAATGTGCACTAAAAAATCTTGCGCAAAGTGAGGGATAAAGGGGAATTACTCTGGCCGTCTTGTCGCGTCACTTCCGTCTTCCATTAGAAAAAGGGGTTTTGTCTTGCAGTGACAGTTTTTTTCTTCAGCACACTACGACGGCAAAGTTAGAGTCATTCTACATCCGATTTGAGTCCTTAATGGAAACACTTTAACTCACGCATCATTTTTCATTGTAGAATGTTTCAGAACAGCGTTTTATGTTAGAAAAGGAGGGTCGATCTACTTTGTAGGGGTGGAGAAGGCCGTTTCACATGATTATGCCAGTACACTTTTTGAGACTTGCATTTTTTACTCAACCATTTCTCTGCAAATGATTAAAACCTGACTCATGCCATGTCCATTTGCATTTGTGTCAAATTTTGTTCACTGAATACCACTGGGCATCTTTTTGTTCATTTTACTTGGAAATAATGTCCTATTATCGAGAGAATGTTTAATGTCAACATTATCGAGGTAATGTCCAATGTCAATAGCTATTTAGATTTAAAAATAATACTCCAACTTCGCTTCCTCCGGAAGAGCAAAATGTATTCCCCGAAATTTGTTTGTAATTGTTACAATGTGTAGGTTTCCTATTTGCAGACAAAATCACCTCGTTTATGATTTCTCTCGGAAGGGATGATTAGCAATGATTATAATTGATCATAAATATGGACAGAAAATTTATGGCAAACATTCAGTGTCCAACGTCCTTCGATGGAAACTCCCAGTTAGCAAATTGTTTTTACTTGTGTGTTTTCCCAGATGTCCACAATAAAAGGAAAAAAACCACTAATTGATTTGATGAGCTTGGAAAATTATCT
>OZ007571.1:8456443-8478943 GCA_963931925.1 Onchidella celtica | reverse complement strand
GAATTCTCCATTAGCTAGCAGCTTCATCACAAAATTATAAAAATCTTTTAGACATATAATACCAGGATGTGACTGTACAGATGATTTTTGGTCATTCTAGCCGTGTTGACGTCATTTTCACCTGTGCTAGGTTACTGCTAATGGTGGGCAATTTAGTAACATAAATATACATTTCCATGTTCACAATATTATATAACCACGACAGTCTAAATGAACTGGTTCTTATTATATGTAAGGGGGGGGGGGAGATTAGGACGCTGGACTGACGACAACAACGATGCCACATTCTGGCCTGCAACTGATCAGCGGTCAAACTGACGGCGTTACATGACATAACAAGAATAGCCACTTGGACACAGGAATTAGCGCTTGTCAACTGAGGAACGTTTGATCAATAATGCTGGAAAATACTGATAATGGCGGCAGCTGTAACACTCAGATGGCGGTCGGTGTTAATTTTCAGCCCCCCGATCATCATTTCGCATAGAGGCTCTAAGCAGGGCCGTGGACATTGACGATAAGGAGGGCGAGAAGGGGGGACACGTGGCTGTTTAATATAGAGAGCGTGGGAAGAAAAAGAGCAGCAACCACTCGCTTATTGCTCAATATTCGACAGTTTAACGGCCCAGTGTAAGTTTCGAGATACGGATGGTAATGAGGTCATAAAATACGGTCCGCACAGAAATTCGTGCCCTCGTCTGATAGCTATAACTTTGCAGCTAACTGAATATATTGAAAGTTTGTATGTGAACAACTGGTCTTCATGATCTTGATAAACCCCTTTTTTTTTGTGCGCATTGAAAACTAATCGTTTTTGGTATTTTGCTTCTTTAGGTTATGTAGAAAATAGTTCAGGCTTTCAGGATGGAAATTCAATAGTTTTGACTAACATGTAGGATTACTCCGCCATATCCGTTCAAAATGTGCGCACTTAATGTCTGCTCATGGACAAGAAAACTGCGCTTGAACCAGGAATTCTGTTTTTTTTTACAGACGGCACTAATGGCGTTCTCTGCATCAAGTCAGCAATATTGAATACGAAAATGACATGAACTAGTAATGGTGCGTTTACTGCAAAACTAAATATTTGAAAAGAACATTTCTTTGTAATAATATTTAAAAAAAGAATTGTTTTTAAAAAATCGCCACTTTGAAACTTTCAAGTCGCCCGTGGATTTACCCATTAGAAAATTTTAAGGTCATGGAAAATCTAAAATTGCGTGCAAGAAATTACTGCAATAAACAGATAGGTTTTCGAGAAAATTCCAAGCCACTGAGGGCACGAGATTTCTAAAGGCAGCTTAGTAATAAAGCTAGCACGTTACAGTCCTTATTCCGCACGTTACTTGCGAACTGCACATTACGTATCAGTGTCACCTGTGTTTAGCACTGCTATACACAGATATACCATGTTACTCACAAGTGCCTGATGGTTTTCTTCCTTTTGTAAATACCTAAAAAATGCCAGTTTGCATTAACTTTTTTTTTAAATTTTAAATTTCAGATTGTGTAGGAAAAATAAAAATTCCGACAGGTGAAATCTCAGCGTCATCTCGATGAAATTTCATGTGAAATTTCCCGAGTGTAAATATTATTATCAAATGAAGATTATGGAGTGCATTGCTGATTAATAAATCATTCGACTCGTAAATATTTATTTATTTATTTGGTGGTTGTTTCTTTTCTTGAGAACAGGCTTAAAGAAATCTTTCAACATCATCTATTTGTTTTCTCATGAAATTACTCTATAAATTATAACTAGGCTACTACCATAGAAATTAACGCCATGTGAAATTACTACCAAAGTACTTCAAGTAGCTCCAAGGGGCTATTTTCCTTAGGATCCCAGAGGACATTGTCACCATTGGTAAGCTAGGAACATCAGAGGCAGAAAATTGTAAGGTGAACGTTCGGGCTTTGGTACTCCTAGTTTGATATCTTGGAGAACTCGTTTTCCTTTAAAGGCCGGACGTGACGTCAGAGCCATCATCTAGCTAACAACTCGAGGGACGTGGAAATAGGCCTGATCAGGGCCCCACATGTCCGCGTCTAATCACACATCTACTTATGTGCTAATCACCAGGAGAGACCAGTACTGACCACCGCGCGCTGCCATGACAACGGTCTAAACAAGACAAATCCGATAATGACAGCACAATTGGTCAGTTCAGAATGACATTCGATCTACAGTTGTACTGTCTCCATGGATTACATAGATCATTTGAACGTCCCTAGGTGCTTTCCCAGAGAACGGTCAGAGTCACAGCAGGGAATAATTTATCTTACAGTTTTTTCTGAATTTCTCATTGGAAGAAACACCTTAGAAACACAGAAATATAACCGTGGCTTCAAGATCAGATGTCATCTACTCTTAGGTATGTCCCGTGCATCCGTCCATCCATCCATTCATCCATCCATCCATCCATCCATCCATCCATCCATCCATCCATCCATCCATCCATCCATCCATCCATCCATCCATCCATCCACCCATCCATCCATCCATCCATCCACCCACCCATCCGTCCATCCATCCATCCATCCATCCATCCATCCATCCATCCATCCATCCATCCATCCATCCATCCATCCATCCATCCATTTCGTATCCTATTTGAAGACTTGTTTTTGTTCTTCTATCATTAAAAGAAGTGTCAAACAAAGAAACTGACACCTACAAAATTTATAGATTATCATCAAATTTTCACCCCGGGCATAGTAAAACGTGAATCCTAAATGAACGGATTCAACACAGACACAACTGACTAGGCAGACAAATTAAATTCGCCAACCAGTAACTCCTGACAGACACCTTGTCTCAACAGTCTCTAACTATGATTGTCTTCTACGTTAGCCGGAACCTGGATCACATGATAAATTTAATTATGCTACTCGGAACCAGTTATCTCGTATCTTAATCAGATTGATGACACAAGGCGAGATCGAAGATAAACGGTCAGAGACGGGAAACGGCATAGACAAAAACCCCGGACTTGAGAAAGAAAATCTAAAAGTGGGAAATGACAACAGTTTCAGCCGCCAGTCAAACAAACGAAGCCAGTTAAAATCCAATTGATCCTTCCCCTGTAAACTTCAATAACGGCAATTTTACCGGATGGTTCCTTTTTAATTGCTGTGGGATGTGAAATCTGAGGAGATGAACTTTAACTTAAGAGTTAACAGCAAACATGCCTGCAACTTTGCGGATTAATCAGACCTCCCATCTTGCCAGGGGTTCCGTCTCACCTGGCCAAAAACAAAGAGACGAACACTCATTAACCAGATGGTGATTATAGAGGACTTTTTTCAACAACAACGACAAAAAAAGAACAAACAAATGATTAACCAGAAAAATAGACCACTAAAAAGAAAAAGTATATACAGCTCGGGTGAATCTGCCGGGGTTTATGGCACAATTGCAAAACTGTTACAATCTATGAATTTTTGCAGCAACGACATAGTGTTGCTCATTGTGTTATTGATCACAAAACATCATCTTCGTATGCAACCGGCCATGTAAATGCAGTTTTGGCCTTCTTTTCTACATTTCTAAAGTGCAGCAGGTGTACAGTACAGAAAAGGAGGCTGACACCCAAGGATAGGAAAAAGTACGCCAAACGAAACTTGAAGGGTGCCAGCAAAGTGTAAAGTCTGTACAGTTTGATGTAAGGAACAAGCAGTGACAAACTGCAACTTTTGTTCATTCGGTGTTAAAAAAGTGTGCCAGGACAAGCCGCTGGGAACATGTTAAAAATACATTAAATAACACTGAAAAACTGGAGAACTAAAATAATAATAATAAAAAAAAAAACTTTTGGTGGGGAGACGGAAGCACAAACTTTGCATTTTAGCTTACAATTTAATTACGATAAATGCAACGCTTCCGGCTGCTTTAAAATTAAAGTTTCAATTATCGGACATATATTTCAATCTTAAAGTTAGGATAACATACTGATTTCCTCCTTCCCAAATAATGTACAAAGAAACTCTGCGTTGCATTGCAACTACATTTTGAAATTCTGATTTAGAGCTAGTTTCCATCAGTAAATGCTGCAAAGCGTGATCAAGTTTGTTAATTTTTCATTTCTTTGCAGTTTGCTTGTTTTCCGGATGCCGTACAGCAACTCGCCCAGAATAGATGGTTATCTTTTGGATGTTTGGTTGTATTATCACGAATTATCTGCTGTCGTTCTGGCTTTGGCCTGCAGCTTTGTACTGATCAGTTTTGTATTAATGATAAATCAAAGATTCATAATTTTTTTTATTCACCAATGAGAATTAATAAAGTGGTTATAAAATGCAGTGGTAAGAATGGCTTAAAAAAAAAAATCAAAAAAAATCACAGTTCTGAGAAAGTTATCAGTCATAGACTACAAAAAAGCCATACTTAAATTAGAACAGTATGGAAAACAATCAGTTTGCAAGAAATGAAAACACTTAGACTCGATTGGAAGCAAATTACAGCCATCTCAGACATAGTTTATGATGAGAAATGATTCTGAAAGCTCAGTCAAACAATGAAATCTGTTTTGCACTTCGCATTGTATAACATGCACTGTCTATCTGCAACTTAGACATCAACATTTTTACAGAAGTAGACGCTCCGTGTAAACAAAGTTGAGGTTCTCTGAAGAGGTTGGCGCTATTTCACGTGGCAGATGCTCGTTCGGAGAGAAGAACATCACGCCATGTTCTTCAAGTTTCAGACAATGATAGACATTCATCTCTGATAACGGAACAGCCTCATTAAGATTTTCCTTTTCGTGCTTATCTCTCAAAATTAATGAGAAGCGACGATTAGAAGTTTCTTGGAAATTGATTTATGACGGGCTTCCTGCAAAATGCTGAATGGAGCCATTATTATAAGAATACTGAATCTTTGCATATTTATTTACATGTGTGGTATGCTCTTTGTCGCTAAATGGATTTGTCTATGTCAGGATTAGGATTTGAATTGCCGTGCTAGGTCACGCATTGTTTATTACATGGCATCATTGATTTTAGCCAGTGCAAACGTCCTTGAACTATTCCCGTGGACAGTTTGTTTTTGTAACGCTTTTCTTAGAGATGGAAAGAAAGTGGGTCAGGATAGAACGAATGGATAAATTAACAGTGACGATGCAGTTTTCGACCCCGTGGTTTGGGTGTACTTTAACAGGGAAAGACGGGGCGAATAAGGGGTGAATAAATTCGTACATAAAACGTTTAGGGTGTAGAGACTTTGCGAAAGGTTTTGACATCCTAAGTCTGACTTTGTCTGTTACTATTAATAGAATCTATTGGCGCTGCGAGCGGAGCTCGAAGTGGATGCACCAATCAAATTTGAGCAGTCACGTGATTTGCAGAAGATAAGCGGTGACATGTTTATGCTACCTCACTCCATGCAGCGTATCCTATTCTGCGAAGGTGTCGGCTAAGGTTCAGCCAGAGGGAACCATAAGACTGTTAACGTCATGTCTATGTCCTGGATAGACAATGAAAATAACCCACAGCTCTTTTCTCCAGTTCCCTGAAATTGTTTCAGGGAACCAATCGTAAGTTTCATCACCATGATTCGAGATGATGTGAATCTGACCCTAACTTTCCAGTAGAAGTGCGACCAAAGGAATGCAAGACCATAAAGTTTTACTTGCAATTAAGATCTAGAACGAGTGACTGATATACACATTTGTAAATTGTAATTGATGTGTCTGGATGAGGCTGGGGATTGCCAGCCCATCCTAGAACAGATCTAGATTAGATCTATCTTAACTACGTCAGTGTGTCTTGACGGTTTGATCCTTTATAAGCAGTTAAATGAGTTAATATTGTCGTCTGAGACATAAGTATATTATTTGTGAAGTAGTAGGCAGTCTATATTTCTGAAGATAAATAATTACTAAGTAAACTGTGAATGAATCAGAATGATATAGAGTCTCAAATCTCTTAAGACTCTAGAGGAGATTTATAGTTATGTATTTTAGTATTTTCATTTGATGCTGCTGATGTTGTCTTTTGATATGTAAGATAGACGAAATTGTTAGGACTTTTAGGTAATAAATTTGTGGCCCTACAAGGTCCTTGATATAACTTACTCGAAATTGTTATTAGTGTATGTGGCATGGTATGGCGGAGTAATTTCTAAAACCTCTCGATTTAAATGCAGTCGAACACCTAAATTTATAGTTTAGTAATCCCCAACGTAACACTCGAGGGCACACCCCTCTTCCAACTCGTAACACTGGAGAGGGACCCTTAAAGAACCTTAGATAACGCCATGCCACTTAGATAAATTATTTAACACCTATTGTATTTTTTATTCCATCATTTAATATTGTACTTTTGTAATATTATCTTTTCAGGTCTTTTATTATAGAGTTTAAACAATTTGTATTAATCGAATATTTTGTTTCAATTTCATATGGTGAACATCCCAACATCCCATTGACCCGTGGACACCGGCGAGGGAACCCTTTCACCTTCCAGATCTACCTCAGACAGAAATACAAGTTTTGGGCTTGGAGCTATGGATTGAGGATATTTAACATCTGAATTCCTCAAAAACGAAGTTAAGTGAACCATCTATCTAACAGTCTTGGGGAGGGCGACGTACTTTCCGCTCTGTGTGTGTGTTCCAGGCCATTTTACTATTTATTATATGTTTAGTTTAAGTGCGGGAGGTTGGTTGGGATCATAGGTTAGCATATCTTCTTTGCCATTACGAAGGATATTGGAGGCCTTGGTGGCTATGTAAAATAACTCGGGGGGATTTGCTTCTCTGTGAATAGTTCTATTAGGGATCCATTATTCGTATAGATTGTGGCGTTCTTTTCCTTCCTCACATTTCTTTAGGAAGATGTCTCTCCTGTTTTCTTCTTGAACTATCTGTAATATAAGTTAGGACTTGTAGGGTCTGTTATCGTTCGTTTTACTTGTCAGTATACGTCCTGTTTATTGTATTTTTTTTTGCTTATAAACTTTAAACTACTATAATAACATTGATATGTTTAGAATATATGCCTGAGGTGTTTCACGTGCTAAAACCACGTTGAATTGTAATCTGGTATTGACATATGTGAGAGAGAATAATTTTGCAGTGGTAACAGAAGACACTGCGTGTGCGCATTTTGAGAAGAGAGAGAATTTTGAGAGTGTTTTGAGAACACAGAGATATTTCGAATTTGTCGTGTTGAGAAAGACATATAGTTTTGATTCATCGCATTGAGAGAGCGATTCGTTTTGACAGTGATAACAGAGGACACTGATTCTTGCGTTGAGAGAGACGTAAAATTTTGAGAGTGATCACTCAAGACATTAATTTATCGCAGTAAAGGCGATATATAGTATTTTATTGCAGTGGGAGCAACGGATAGACGGCACTGCCTTACTAGAATTTATATTGAGAGAGAGAGAGATAAAGTTTTTGCAGTTTAAGTGATACTGCCTGTAATTTTCAGAGAGAGATAAAGTGTTTGCAGTTTAAGTGATACTGCCTATAATTTTGAGAGAGAGAGATAGAACGTTCTTTTCGCGAAGCAGTGCTAACATAAGACACTGAGTTAATATTAACAGTCAATAACTGTTCATATAAGATATTGATACCGCGATATACCGTAACATTGGGTAAATATTTACTAATTTTACAGACTTTAATATATCATGGCCGAGTTTTTTAAATACCTGGCATATGCCAAAGTTCTCGGCATACCAGAGGAAGAACGCGCCTCGTGGTGCGAACAACAAGTAGAACAAGACCGAGATCTTGAGCATTGGCTAGCAGCAAGAGAGAGAGAAAAAGAAAGAGAGAAACAGAAGGAGAGGAAGCGTGAGCTAACGTTAAAGAAATTAGAGCCGCCTTTTGTTAAACAGAGGGATTTTCCGAATGAAGGTAATGTATCCCCGCGTCGAGGATATCAGACTTATTCTTTTTACGAGCCTCGCCCATATTATCGTGGCAACTACACAGGCCAACAATATAACCGGCCTCAGAGACCGCCTCGACGAGTGTATTTTGATGATAATCATAATTATAATAGACCGCAGGATCGGCCTTATCGTGGACACGACTCACACCGTATTATGTGCTTCAAGTGTAATCAGTTCGGCCACATGCGAAGATTTTGTACCGTAAAAATGGGAGCGGCAAATGCCTGCTCTGTACAATCTACACCCTATACAGATGTTGGTTATACTAATAAATCGTCATCGCAATCAAAGACTATTCCAGTCATGTCCGCCCTACATGAACTGGGTGAATTAACATTTTACCAGGGCCGCGTGAACGCGATTCGCGCTTCTGTTCTACGTGACTCCGGATGCACGACTATCGGCGTTCGACAGTCACTAGTCCGTCCAACACAATTTTTGGACAAGGAGGTAACTTGTATTACTTTTGGCGGATCTGTAGAGCGATTCCGTCTTGCAGAAGTTTATATTGATACACCTTTTCTCACAGGTATTGTTACTGCATGTGTACTGCCTAATCCAGTGGCTGATGTAATCATAGGGAATGTACCTCAAGTAAATAAGTTTCCTATCGGTAACTTGGAAATTTGGACTGAGGATGAGAGTGTTGCTTGTGCGACAACACGCTTACGATCGAGTCGACGAGCAGACAGTCCATTGAGTAATCCTACTATTGAAGTGAACATAACGTCTAGTGCATTTCATGATGAGCAACATTCAGATCCCACATTGAAACATTTGTTTGCTAAGGTTGATCCTACCGCACCGGATACCTCTAAGTTTCTTATTAAAGATGACTTACTATATCGTAATTTTCGGAATAAGCGAGAGGCCGTTATGCAACTTGTAGTACCGAGATCTTTTCGTCGCGACATTATTCGTCTCGCGCATGACACTTCCTTGGCGGGTCACCAGGGAAAGGCCAGAACTAAGTCTCGAATACTATCCCAATTTTTTTGGCCCAGTATTTACGCAGATGTAAACCGGTTCGTATCAACATGTGACGTATGTCAGAGACGTACCCCTAAAGGAAGAGCATCGAGAGCTCCTCTGCAGGAGATGCCTATGGTCTCCAGACCATTTGAGCGCGTTGCCGTAGATATAGTTGGTCCTCTACACAAGTCAGACAGAGGACATCGTTTTATACTTTCTGTCATTGACTACGCAACCCGTTGGCCAGAGGCCATTCCGCTAAAAGACATTTCAGCTGATCATGTCGCTGAAGCTCTTATTACTATTTTTTCGCGTCTAGGGTTTCCGGTTGAAATTTTATCGGACAGAGGTCCACAGTTTACCTCTGAGCTTTTTAAGAAAGTCTTGGAGTTGGTCGGGATTAAACAAAGATTGACATCTCCATACCACCCACAGTCTAATGGCTGCTGTGAACGTTGGAATGCTACCATGAAAAGTATGCTTGCACGAGTTTCCGCCGACAAACCGAGTGATTGGGATCGACAACTCCCCGCTATTCTTTTTGCATACCGAGAACTACCGAACGCATCGACGGGTTTTTCTCCCTTCGAATTATTGTATGGTCGTAAGCCGCGTGGTCCAATGGCCATACTCCATGATTTATTCGCTGGATCAGACACGGACGACAACGATACGCGGTCTGCATATCAATACGTTGTGGACTTGCGTCAGCGAATTCTTAACGCATGTCAGCTCGCACAAAAATCTTCAGCTGCGCATGCTAGTCTTTATAAACAATATCGTGATCAAGGTAGCCGATTGCGAACCTTGACCGTCGGAGACCAAACTCTTGTTCTCCTTCCGGAAACGAAAAATAAACTCCTTCTTACATGGAAGGGACCTTTCAAAGTTCTAAAGAGACTTTCTCGAGTAAATTATCTTATCAAGATTCGGGGACAGGACAAAGTCTTCCATATAAATATGTTAAAGCAGTACCTATCCGACGATGATAATCGACAGAATAATCGCCGAAATGTGGTTGCACAGGCCAATGCGGCCTTGGTTTCAGTTGACGATGATGATCCTATTAAGATAGAGAATTCAATACCCGCACTTCGATCTTCTGAAAACACTTCGGATGTGAATATAAATCCAGATTTATCTGAATCGCAAAGACAAGATTTAAGAGATTTGCTTAACGAGTTTACTACAGTCTTTACTGATCTACCAGGTAATACTTCTTTGGTACAGCATGTTATAAGATTGAAGACGGATATACCCGTCTTTGTTAAACCATACCCGCGTCCGCTGCACGCACAGGAGACTATAATATCCGAGGTACGTAACATGTTTCACCTGGGAGTGATAGAGCGATCGACGAGTCCATATAACTCACCCATCGTCTTAGTGAAAAAAAAAGATGATACCGTGCGTTTTTGTATTGATTATCGTAAACTTAATGAGGTTACGATATATGACGCTGAACCGATTCCCAACCAGGAGAATCTTTTTGCTCAGTTAGCGAGGGCAACGATTTTTTCTAAAATTGATCTTTCCAAAGGTTATTGGCAAATTCCGCTTGATGAGAATAGCAAGCAATATACCGCTTTTCAGACTCCGTTGGGTCTTATGCAGTGGCGCTATATGCCTTTCGGGTTAGTTACAGCCCCTGCTACTTTCGCCCGTATGATGACAATATTGCTCCAGGGTATGAATTCCGTATTGTCGTATTTTGACGACATTTGTATTTATGAAACCGATTGGTCGGGCCACCTTGCAGCCCTACGACAAGTTTTTATTGCTCTTCGTCGAGCTGGCCTTACGGCAAAACCCAGTAAGGTATTTTTAGGCTACAATGAAATTAATTTTCTGGGCCATACAATTGCCCACGGCGTTCAGACTCCTGATGACAAGAAGATAACTACCATCTTAAAGCTCCAACCTCCTCGAACTAAGAAAGAAGTTCGTAGTTTATTGGGCTTTCTTAACTATTATAGGAAATTCATTCCAAATTTTTCTTCGCTTACAGCTCCGTTGTCAGACCTCACAAGAAAGAATTTTCCTAATAAAGTGAAATGGACAACCGAATGTGCTGATACACTTCGTACCGTTCAACAATTGTTTTCCACTTCCCCCATTCTCATACTACCAGACATAAACCAAATATTTATTGTCCGCACTGATGCGTCGGACAAGGGATTGGGAGCTGTGTTATTACAGGAACGAGACGATACTTTGCGGCCATGTCTATACGCCAGCCGCAAGTTGCTGGATAGGGAATGCCGCTATGCAATTATCGAGCGAGAGTGCCTCGCTATCATTTTTGCTGTAAACGCATTTTCGAGATATCTACTCATGTCTGAATTTATAATTGAAACGGACCATCGTCCGTTGTTATTCTTAAAGACTAACAGGGCTAAAAATGCTCGATTAACGAGGTGGAGTCTTGCACTCCAGGAATACCGCTTTGTTATCCGGTCTATCCCGGGCGGTGACAATTCCCAAGCTGATATTTTGTCACGTCTCATTTAAATTCCTATTAAAGATTGTTGTGTCTTGTATTGGGGTTGGATAGTGCTTGTCCCCCTCAATTCTAGACGGTGGATGGATTCACATTTATCTTGTTCATTACTTTATGAACCATTTTTACAATCCTTTTTTTTTGTGAATATCCTTTTTCCACCAGCGTCATTCCTGACTGTGACCTGAACTTCTGGCAAACCTGACGCCCTTGTCAGCGGGTCAATGAGATGAAGACATGGCAAACCAAGCTACCAGAGCTACTGCTGCCATTGGATACCACAGTATTTTAATTAACAATATATTGTGTGTGAATATGTATATAAGCAGCAATTGTGTGTGTTGACTATATAATTATGAGCCTATTTCTTCAGTAAGGCTTCATTATTTGATAATAGTTATACTTTAATCCAGCAGTATACAGTGATATACTCATTATTATTATAGATGTTTCTGAGAATTTTGATTGTGTGCAGTAAGAATGTTTAAATAGAATAAATTCTATAGAACGTGGCATTAATAATTGTATGCTGTTTGTCCATCCAATATGCACGTTCTTAGTTAGATTTTTCTTCTCAAGCTTAAGACTCATTTTTCTACAGTACTACTTAACCCCCTACCACAATAACTTTGGGATTTCTTGGATCCTATCGTGTAAATTTTATTTAAAATTTTCACTGGGGTGGGGGATATGTCAGGATTAGGATTTGAATTGCCGTGCTAGGTCACGCATTGTTTATTACATGGCATCATTGATTTTAGCCAGTGCAAACGTCCTTGAACTATTCCCGTGGACAGTTTGTTTTTGTAACGCTTTTCTTAGAGATGGAAAGAAAGTGGGTCAGGATAGAACGAATGGATAAATTAACAGTGACGATGCAGTTTTCGACCCCGTGGTTTGGGTGTACTTTAACAGGGAAAGACGGGGCGAATAAGGGGTGAATAAATTCGTACATAAAACGTTTAGGGTGTAGAGACTTTGCGAAAGGTTTTGACATCCTAAGTCTGACTTTGTCTGTTACTATTAATAGAATCTATTGGCGCTGCGAGCGGAGCTCGAAGTGGATGCACCAATCAAATTTGAGCAGTCACGTGATTTGCAGAAGATAAGCGGTGACATGTTTATGCTACCTCACTCCATGCAGCGTATCCTATTCTGCGAAGGTGTCGGCTAAGGTTCAGCCAGAGGGAACCATAAGACTGTTAACGTCATGTCTATGTCCTGGATAGACAATGAAAATAACCCACAGCTCTTTTCTCCAGTTCCCTGAAATTGTTTCAGGGAACCAATCGTAAGTTTCATCACCATGATTCGAGATGATGTGAATCTGACCCTAACTTTCCAGTAGAAGTGCGACCAAAGGAATGCAAGACCATAAAGTTTTACTTGCAATTAAGATCTAGAACGAGTGACTGATATACACATTTGTAAATTGTAATTGATGTGTCTGGATGAGGCTGGGGATTGCCAGCCCATCCTAGAACAGATCTAGATTAGATCTATCTTAACTACGTCAGTGTGTCTTGACGGTTTGATCCTTTATAAGCAGTTAAATGAGTTAATATTGTCGTCTGAGACATAAGTATATTATTTGTGAAGTAGTAGGCAGTCTATATTTCTGAAGATAAATAATTACTAAGTAAACTGTGAATGAATCAGAATGATATAGAGTCTCAAATCTCTTAAGACTCTAGAGGAGATTTATAGTTATGTATTTTAGTATTTTCATTTGATGCTGCTGATGTTGTCTTTTGATATGTAAGATAGACGAAATTGTTAGGACTTTTAGGTAATAAATTTGTGGCCCTACAAGGTCCTTGATATAACTTACTCGAAATTGTTATTAGTGTATGTGGCATGGTATGGCGGAGTAATTTCTAAAACCTCTCGATTTAAATGCAGTCGAACACCTAAATTTATAGTTTAGTAATCCCCAACGTAACACTCGAGGGCACACCCCTCTTCCAACTCGTAACACTGGAGAGGGACCCTTAAAGAACCTTAGATAACGCCATGCCACTTAGATAAATTATTTAACACCTATTGTATTTTTTATTCCATCATTTAATATTGTACTTTTGTAATATTATCTTTTCAGGTCTTTTATTATAGAGTTTAAACAATTTGTATTAATCGAATATTTTGTTTCAATTTCATATGGTGAACATCCCAACATCCCATTGACCCGTGGACACCGGCGAGGGAACCCTTTCACCTTCCAGATCTACCTCAGACAGAAATACAAGTTTTGGGCTTGGAGCTATGGATTGAGGATATTTAACATCTGAATTCCTCAAAAACGAAGTTAAGTGAACCATCTATCTAACAGTCTTGGGGAGGGCGACGTACTTTCCGCTCTGTGTGTGTGTTCCAGGCCATTTTACTATTTATTATATGTTTAGTTTAAGTGCGGGAGGTTGGTTGGGATCATAGGTTAGCATATCTTCTTTGCCATTACGAAGGATATTGGAGGCCTTGGTGGCTATGTAAAATAACTCGGGGGGATTTGCTTCTCTGTGAATAGTTCTATTAGGGATCCATTATTCGTATAGATTGTGGCGTTCTTTTCCTTCCTCACATTTCTTTAGGAAGATGTCTCTCCTGTTTTCTTCTTGAACTATCTGTAATATAAGTTAGGACTTGTAGGGTCTGTTATCGTTCGTTTTACTTGTCAGTATACGTCCTGTTTATTGTATTTTTTTTTGCTTATAAACTTTAAACTACTATAATAACATTGATATGTTTAGAATATATGCCTGAGGTGTTTCACGTGCTAAAACCACGTTGAATTGTAATCTGGTATTGACATATGTGAGAGAGAATAATTTTGCAGTGGTAACAGAAGACACTGCGTGTGCGCATTTTGAGAAGAGAGAGAATTTTGAGAGTGTTTTGAGAACACAGAGATATTTCGAATTTGTCGTGTTGAGAAAGACATATAGTTTTGATTCATCGCATTGAGAGAGCGATTCGTTTTGACAGTGATAACAGAGGACACTGATTCTTGCGTTGAGAGAGACGTAAAATTTTGAGAGTGATCACTCAAGACATTAATTTATCGCAGTAAAGGCGATATATAGTATTTTATTGCAGTGGGAGCAACGGATAGACGGCACTGCCTTACTAGAATTTATATTGAGAGAGAGAGAGATAAAGTTTTTGCAGTTTAAGTGATACTGCCTGTAATTTTCAGAGAGAGATAAAGTGTTTGCAGTTTAAGTGATACTGCCTATAATTTTGAGAGAGAGAGATAGAACGTTCTTTTCGCGAAGCAGTGCTAACATAAGACACTGAGTTAATATTAACAGTCAATAACTGTTCATATAAGATATTGATACCGCGATATACCGTAACATTGGGTAAATATTTACTAATTTTACAGACTTTAATATATCATGGCCGAGTTTTTTAAATACCTGGCATATGCCAAAGTTCTCGGCATACCAGAGGAAGAACGCGCCTCGTGGTGCGAACAACAAGTAGAACAAGACCGAGATCTTGAGCATTGGCTAGCAGCAAGAGAGAGAGAAAAAGAAAGAGAGAAACAGAAGGAGAGGAAGCGTGAGCTAACGTTAAAGAAATTAGAGCCGCCTTTTGTTAAACAGAGGGATTTTCCGAATGAAGGTAATGTATCCCCGCGTCGAGGATATCAGACTTATTCTTTTTACGAGCCTCGCCCATATTATCGTGGCAACTACACAGGCCAACAATATAACCGGCCTCAGAGACCGCCTCGACGAGTGTATTTTGATGATAATCATAATTATAATAGACCGCAGGATCGGCCTTATCGTGGACACGACTCACACCGTATTATGTGCTTCAAGTGTAATCAGTTCGGCCACATGCGAAGATTTTGTACCGTAAAAATGGGAGCGGCAAATGCCTGCTCTGTACAATCTACACCCTATACAGATGTTGGTTATACTAATAAATCGTCATCGCAATCAAAGACTATTCCAGTCATGTCCGCCCTACATGAACTGGGTGAATTAACATTTTACCAGGGCCGCGTGAACGCGATTCGCGCTTCTGTTCTACGTGACTCCGGATGCACGACTATCGGCGTTCGACAGTCACTAGTCCGTCCAACACAATTTTTGGACAAGGAGGTAACTTGTATTACTTTTGGCGGATCTGTAGAGCGATTCCGTCTTGCAGAAGTTTATATTGATACACCTTTTCTCACAGGTATTGTTACTGCATGTGTACTGCCTAATCCAGTGGCTGATGTAATCATAGGGAATGTACCTCAAGTAAATAAGTTTCCTATCGGTAACTTGGAAATTTGGACTGAGGATGAGAGTGTTGCTTGTGCGACAACACGCTTACGATCGAGTCGACGAGCAGACAGTCCATTGAGTAATCCTACTATTGAAGTGAACATAACGTCTAGTGCATTTCATGATGAGCAACATTCAGATCCCACATTGAAACATTTGTTTGCTAAGGTTGATCCTACCGCACCGGATACCTCTAAGTTTCTTATTAAAGATGACTTACTATATCGTAATTTTCGGAATAAGCGAGAGGCCGTTATGCAACTTGTAGTACCGAGATCTTTTCGTCGCGACATTATTCGTCTCGCGCATGACACTTCCTTGGCGGGTCACCAGGGAAAGGCCAGAACTAAGTCTCGAATACTATCCCAATTTTTTTGGCCCAGTATTTACGCAGATGTAAACCGGTTCGTATCAACATGTGACGTATGTCAGAGACGTACCCCTAAAGGAAGAGCATCGAGAGCTCCTCTGCAGGAGATGCCTATGGTCTCCAGACCATTTGAGCGCGTTGCCGTAGATATAGTTGGTCCTCTACACAAGTCAGACAGAGGACATCGTTTTATACTTTCTGTCATTGACTACGCAACCCGTTGGCCAGAGGCCATTCCGCTAAAAGACATTTCAGCTGATCATGTCGCTGAAGCTCTTATTACTATTTTTTCGCGTCTAGGGTTTCCGGTTGAAATTTTATCGGACAGAGGTCCACAGTTTACCTCTGAGCTTTTTAAGAAAGTCTTGGAGTTGGTCGGGATTAAACAAAGATTGACATCTCCATACCACCCACAGTCTAATGGCTGCTGTGAACGTTGGAATGCTACCATGAAAAGTATGCTTGCACGAGTTTCCGCCGACAAACCGAGTGATTGGGATCGACAACTCCCCGCTATTCTTTTTGCATACCGAGAACTACCGAACGCATCGACGGGTTTTTCTCCCTTCGAATTATTGTATGGTCGTAAGCCGCGTGGTCCAATGGCCATACTCCATGATTTATTCGCTGGATCAGACACGGACGACAACGATACGCGGTCTGCATATCAATACGTTGTGGACTTGCGTCAGCGAATTCTTAACGCATGTCAGCTCGCACAAAAATCTTCAGCTGCGCATGCTAGTCTTTATAAACAATATCGTGATCAAGGTAGCCGATTGCGAACCTTGACCGTCGGAGACCAAACTCTTGTTCTCCTTCCGGAAACGAAAAATAAACTCCTTCTTACATGGAAGGGACCTTTCAAAGTTCTAAAGAGACTTTCTCGAGTAAATTATCTTATCAAGATTCGGGGACAGGACAAAGTCTTCCATATAAATATGTTAAAGCAGTACCTATCCGACGATGATAATCGACAGAATAATCGCCGAAATGTGGTTGCACAGGCCAATGCGGCCTTGGTTTCAGTTGACGATGATGATCCTATTAAGATAGAGAATTCAATACCCGCACTTCGATCTTCTGAAAACACTTCGGATGTGAATATAAATCCAGATTTATCTGAATCGCAAAGACAAGATTTAAGAGATTTGCTTAACGAGTTTACTACAGTCTTTACTGATCTACCAGGTAATACTTCTTTGGTACAGCATGTTATAAGATTGAAGACGGATATACCCGTCTTTGTTAAACCATACCCGCGTCCGCTGCACGCACAGGAGACTATAATATCCGAGGTACGTAACATGTTTCACCTGGGAGTGATAGAGCGATCGACGAGTCCATATAACTCACCCATCGTCTTAGTGAAAAAAAAAGATGATACCGTGCGTTTTTGTATTGATTATCGTAAACTTAATGAGGTTACGATATATGACGCTGAACCGATTCCCAACCAGGAGAATCTTTTTGCTCAGTTAGCGAGGGCAACGATTTTTTCTAAAATTGATCTTTCCAAAGGTTATTGGCAAATTCCGCTTGATGAGAATAGCAAGCAATATACCGCTTTTCAGACTCCGTTGGGTCTTATGCAGTGGCGCTATATGCCTTTCGGGTTAGTTACAGCCCCTGCTACTTTCGCCCGTATGATGACAATATTGCTCCAGGGTATGAATTCCGTATTGTCGTATTTTGACGACATTTGTATTTATGAAACCGATTGGTCGGGCCACCTTGCAGCCCTACGACAAGTTTTTATTGCTCTTCGTCGAGCTGGCCTTACGGCAAAACCCAGTAAGGTATTTTTAGGCTACAATGAAATTAATTTTCTGGGCCATACAATTGCCCACGGCGTTCAGACTCCTGATGACAAGAAGATAACTACCATCTTAAAGCTCCAACCTCCTCGAACTAAGAAAGAAGTTCGTAGTTTATTGGGCTTTCTTAACTATTATAGGAAATTCATTCCAAATTTTTCTTCGCTTACAGCTCCGTTGTCAGACCTCACAAGAAAGAATTTTCCTAATAAAGTGAAATGGACAACCGAATGTGCTGATACACTTCGTACCGTTCAACAATTGTTTTCCACTTCCCCCATTCTCATACTACCAGACATAAACCAAATATTTATTGTCCGCACTGATGCGTCGGACAAGGGATTGGGAGCTGTGTTATTACAGGAACGAGACGATACTTTGCGGCCATGTCTATACGCCAGCCGCAAGTTGCTGGATAGGGAATGCCGCTATGCAATTATCGAGCGAGAGTGCCTCGCTATCATTTTTGCTGTAAACGCATTTTCGAGATATCTACTCATGTCTGAATTTATAATTGAAACGGACCATCGTCCGTTGTTATTCTTAAAGACTAACAGGGCTAAAAATGCTCGATTAACGAGGTGGAGTCTTGCACTCCAGGAATACCGCTTTGTTATCCGGTCTATCCCGGGCGGTGACAATTCCCAAGCTGATATTTTGTCACGTCTCATTTAAATTCCTATTAAAGATTGTTGTGTCTTGTATTGGGGTTGGATAGTGCTTGTCCCCCTCAATTCTAGACGGTGGATGGATTCACATTTATCTTGTTCATTACTTTATGAACCATTTTTACAATCCTTTTTTTTTGTGAATATCCTTTTTCCACCAGCGTCATTCCTGACTGTGACCTGAACTTCTGGCAAACCTGACGCCCTTGTCAGCGGGTCAATGAGATGAAGACATGGCAAACCAAGCTACCAGAGCTACTGCTGCCATTGGATACCACAGTATTTTAATTAACAATATATTGTGTGTGAATATGTATATAAGCAGCAATTGTGTGTGTTGACTATATAATTATGAGCCTATTTCTTCAGTAAGGCTTCATTATTTGATAATAGTTATACTTTAATCCAGCAGTATACAGTGATATACTCATTATTATTATAGATGTTTCTGAGAATTTTGATTGTGTGCAGTAAGAATGTTTAAATAGAATAAATTCTATAGAACGTGGCATTAATAATTGTATGCTGTTTGTCCATCCAATATGCACGTTCTTAGTTAGATTTTTCTTCTCAAGCTTAAGACTCATTTTTCTACAGTACTACTTAACCCCCTACCACAATAACTTTGGGATTTCTTGGATCCTATCGTGTAAATTTTATTTAAAATTTTCACTGGGGTGGGGGATATGTCAGGATTAGGATTTGAATTGCCGTGCTAGGTCACGCATTGTTTATTACATGGCATCATTGATTTTAGCCAGTGCAAACGTCCTTGAACTATTCCCGTGGACAGTTTGTTTTTGTAACGCTTTTCTTAGAGATGGAAAGAAAGTGGGTCAGGATAGAACGAATGGATAAATTAACAGTGACGATGCAGTTTTCGACCCCGTGGTTTGGGTGTACTTTAACAGGGAAAGACGGGGCGAATAAGGGGTGAATAAATTCGTACATAAAACGTTTAGGGTGTAGAGACTTTGCGAAAGGTTTTGACATCCTAAGTCTGACTTTGTCTGTTACTATTAATAGAATCTATTGGCGCTGCGAGCGGAGCTCGAAGTGGATGCACCAATCAAATTTGAGCAGTCACGTGATTTGCAGAAGATAAGCGGTGACATGTTTATGCTACCTCACTCCATGCAGCGTATCCTATTCTGCGAAGGTGTCGGCTAAGGTTCAGCCAGAGGGAACCATAAGACTGTTAACGTCATGTCTATGTCCTGGATAGACAATGAAAATAACCCACAGCTCTTTTCTCCAGTTCCCTGAAATTGTTTCAGGGAACCAATCGTAAGTTTCATCACCATGATTCGAGATGATGTGAATCTGACCCTAACTTTCCAGTAGAAGTGCGACCAAAGGAATGCAAGACCATAAAGTTTTACTTGCAATTAAGATCTAGAACGAGTGACTGATATACACATTTGTAAATTGTAATTGATGTGTCTGGATGAGGCTGGGGATTGCCAGCCCATCCTAGAACAGATCTAGATTAGATCTATCTTAACTACGTCAGTGTGTCTTGACGGTTTGATCCTTTATAAGCAGTTAAATGAGTTAATATTGTCGTCTGAGACATAAGTATATTATTTGTGAAGTAGTAGGCAGTCTATATTTCTGAAGATAAATAATTACTAAGTAAACTGTGAATGAATCAGAATGATATAGAGTCTCAAATCTCTTAAGACTCTAGAGGAGATTTATAGTTATGTATTTTAGTATTTTCATTTGATGCTGCTGATGTTGTCTTTTGATATGTAAGATAGACGAAATTGTTAGGACTTTTAGGTAATAAATTTGTGGCCCTACAAGGTCCTTGATATAACTTACTCGAAATTGTTATTAGTGTATGTGGCATGGTATGGCGGAGTAATTTCTAAAACCTCTCGATTTAAATGCAGTCGAACACCTAAATTTATAGTTTAGTAATCCCCAACGTAACACTCGAGGGCACACCCCTCTTCCAACTCGTAACAGTCTACGCCACTTATAGTTGGCGGCCAAAGAAACACTAACGTCAGACAGTCCAGCTTTGAAAGAGGCCAACCTTTTTGTGCAAGTACATATAATATATAACATCCATTACTTTAATAATCGTAAGAGATAGATGATGGTAATGCTAAAATTCACCAAAAAGCCTTATCTTTTCCCCAGTTGCGATTCTTTGCTGAATCCAACAGCATATAAAGATAAGATAGGGTTGAGATGAACACCATTATGATTTGTTTTCTTTTCAGGACATGGAAGGCTGAGGGGGGAGGAGGAGAGAATGATACATATCTGATCTAATCTGAGGTCATGGAAATGATTGTTGTATCATGTACGGTTTTGATAGATCATCACATCTACACACAGAAGCAGGTGAATTAATGGAGATAGAAATGGGGCGAGAAAATTATAGGAATAAGAAGAAGAGAACACAAAAAAAAAAAAAACATGACAGTGTGAGAGAGAAAGACAGGGAAGGCAGGTAGATGGCGACAGAAGAATACACTATGCCAAAACTATAATTGATAGAAATGATGATGAATATGCAAGAACAAAGATTTAGCACGCCGATTCAGCGCAGGCTGGTGATAAGGACTGAGCAGATTCCAGGGAATATGTTGCTCAATGAGAGCTTTCGCTCCAAACACCACACTGTTTTAGCTTCCTTGATGGACTTTGATGGTAAAACATATGAAGGAAATTGGGATTCAAACAGAGTTACAAGTAAATGATATTTGCAAATTATACAAGTAAAGCATCTTTACTGTAAACACTGAGAGAGAGGACATAAAAAAGAAAACTAAAAGACAAACTATTTCACATTTCGAAGGTATAAATACACGCATGAAAAACCGTGGTTTGTATATTTAAAATCACTTGTTGTAAACCTTGGCGTGCGTTCCATTTTGTTGCTGGGTTTTCATTAGGAATAATTAAGAAAGGTATAATGAATGAATGATTCTAAATATCATATGGAAAGAAAGCAACAACGCGCAGAACCGGATCGTCAATGACTGAAACGCGTTCTCGTATCGTCAAACCCGATTTTCAAGTAGCCTAAAGATGACGTCAGTATTTTTCAGAACGCTGAGTTGCCATGTAGAGAGCCAAAACCCCACAAATCTCGAAACATCTTGAAGACACTGTAAAGCTAGGTTTTCATGTGTACGAAAACGGAAACGGCAAAAATCCATCACGTAGTAAAAAGAAAGAAAGGATGTTTCTACGTGTACAGAAACCACGTTTCCGTATACATGAATTCCAATTTCACTACTTGCTTTTGACATTTCTGTTGCCGTTTACATTTCCGTCCTCATGAAAACCCAGCTTTTCGCTCACGCTACAGATGAAACGTTTGAGTAAACAACCATGGCAAGATTACAGGCGACTACCACAGACAGACCTTATTTTGCTGGAAGCCTAAAATTTCCAGACCAACAATAATAGACGCCACCAATAACATCCACAAGAACGACATTATAACAAATACCAAGACCATGGCGCAGACAAGTACAGACCTGCATGCAAAGTAGATGTGTAAATTACAGTTGTGAATACGATACGAACAAACATAACCAATCAACGCGGCCACATTAGTGCGCTTGACGTGCCATCTTCTGGACATCCCAATATTCTTGAGACTTGGTGCTCTTATCTTGGTATTGGCTCCTTCCCTGGGATATTAAATGTGTTGGGTACAGTTTTCATGTGTCGAATTTATTTGGAGTTCACGAGAGTCGTTGATTAAAATTCCTTGGCAAGACAAGCATTAACGCACGAAATAATGAACTAAAGACGGCCGATCTTCATCATCGCCGAGTTCTCTATTCCTCCCTCTCATTCATAAATTCCCACCCACCTCGCCAGTCACTTTCATTTGTTATTTTGTTTATCCTCCGTTTGTCAGATCTTGACGTGCACCTGTGAGGGGGGAGGGGGTTGGTTGGGGGGGGGGGGCGGCAAGATATTTCTCCTTAGTCTGTGAGGTGCAAGATTAGCT
>OZ007571.1:8418943-8451443 GCA_963931925.1 Onchidella celtica | reverse complement strand
AGCATGCAGAGATTGTACATCTCCACATCTATGCTATCTCTTGAACAGTATTACAGACTGAAGTGGCGCATTTTCAATCACTTGGACCATTTACCGCATTTTTAAACAGTTGCGAGCCAACATTTAATCCCTTTTCTTCTGTGCCCCCCCCCCCCCCCCCCGTGAAAATGCCAAAGTCAGAGTTAGTGGATGGAAACATACAGAAACAAAATGTGAATCAATGCAGACATTTCTAAGCAAGACAACAGATTTACTGACAGAAGAAAGAATCGTCAAAGGTTTCTTCGTCAAGGTAGCAAGAAACTCTATACGATTTAAACACACTAGGTTCTAAGGGCTAGAGAACTACAGGTTATAATTAAAATTTATATTCAAGTGGTTCTAATCGGATAATGACAATTTTCGGAATGTAAAAAATAGGAATCCAATAATTCGCCACTTTGCCGATGCTGTTTTCGAGGGGTTAAGGAAATTTTTAGAGAAATAGGCCTAATCGAAAACATTATAATTGTGCGTGGGATGTGCTCCCCGGGCATTTAGTCAAACAGACAAATAGAAAGACAGGCAGATACCCCAGTGGTAAAGCCAGTATTGTTCCCGTGTACCTTTTCATTATTTGTGCCATGTATCCCTGATTTTCTTCGTCCTAATATGCAAATTCGATACACACTTAACAAGATGGAGGGCCGTTTTAACAAGGGCCACTAAAAAGTCATTAAGGCGTATCCAAAGGACAAAGAGAGAGATGAAGAGATAGACACAGACAGACAATTGTGGCGGGGAATGAAAAGAAAACAAAGTAGAGAAAGACAAACAGTGAATGACAGACAATTCCACAATCGAGAGAAAAAAGAATGAGAACGGAGAAGTTGTGAAAGGGTGTGAAAAGAAAAAGAGAGAGGAAATGAGAGAAATGCAGAAGAAATCTCTAGTAGAAATCCTCTCGTGCACAAATACAGAGAAAACAGATAACAATATTCCAGACTGACATAAGTCAACACTTTGTTCTTTCTTTCGTCCTGACATCAAGTGTTTCTCTCAACCTTCTCCAAAGCTCTTTCAATGGAACACTTTTAACATAATCTTGAGTAGAGACTTTTACTTATAGAGGATCGCTGCGCCTTTACTTTGGAAAGACTTAATTATGTGACATCTTGGTTCTGACCCCCCAAAAATAAAAGGAGCATACCGTAATGTAATTCTACCTTATAACAGCGCATGTGCATGGCACGCTTGCAGTGACAAACAATGGGCCCCTACCCTGATAAAGCTAGCTCTCAGAATATCGCTGTTGTTTTACTTCACACATAATGTATGAGGGACACGCTGTACTCAGACTTGGGAGGAACGGGCTGTAGGCTCGGTGACACGTCATTAGCATATATTTCTGCCACACAGCAAGGGCTGACAATGATGGCTTGTTTTTAATTTGGTTTTAATGACCGCCTTAATGGAAGTGGCCAAGGTTAGGCCGTGGCAGTTGTTTTACAGGGGTATACACGCCACCCTGGGCGGTGGGGGGGGGGGGGGGGAGGTGTGTGGGTGTGAAATGTGAGGGGGTGGGGGGAAGAAAGAGAGAGAAAGAAGGGAGGGAGAGAGACAGAAGAAAGAGAGAGAGAGGAGAGAGAAAGTAGAGGTAAGTGAGAACGGGAGAGAAACAGTGATGGCAGGGAGGAGAGAGAGAGAGAGAGAGAGCAAGAGAGAGAGAGAGGGAGAGAGAGAGAGAAACAGAGAGAGAGAGAGACAGAGAGAGAGGGAGAGAGAGAGAGAAACAGAGAGAGAGAGAGACAGAGAGAGAGGAGAGAGAAAGTAGAGGTAAGTGAGAACGGGAGAGAAACAGTGATGGCAGGGAGGAGAGAGAGAGAGACAGAGAGCAAGAGAAAGAGAGAGGGAGAGAGAGAGAGAAACAGAGAGAGAGAGACAGAGAGAGAGAGGGAGAGAGAGAGAGAGAAACAGAGAGCAAGAGAGACAGAGAGAGAGAGAGAGGGAGAGAGAGAGAGAGAAACAGAGAGAGAGAGAGAGCGAGAGCAAAGGATGAGAAAGAGAGAGAACGCCAAAACTGCAAGAAAATCAAAGTGATATGATAAAAAGAATACAGAGGGAAAAGAAAAGAGAAAAGCAATGAAGAAAGAGAAATTGAGTATGAAGAAGTGCAGAAATTACAGACAGTGACGAACAGAGACCAAAACAACCAGTATAAAGCCGCCATTCACAGCCCAGGATAAACATAAAATCTCTTGCATCGCGTGAAAATGAAGACAACGAAACTGAAATGCTAACCATAAGTTACAACCAACGATTACGACATATCTGAAACCCCAAGGTTTCAACACCTGATGAGATCAGTAAACTGATCTGACGCAAACAGCAAACTTTCACATTCTCTCTCCGATGTGAAACTAGAAGTTATGTCAATTCCAAGCCGTTGTCTAACTTCAAGTGGCAAAATTTAAATTACTGTCCGGCATCATGAAATTAATTTTTACCAATAAATTATTCCAAGTGTGCTAGAGATTAAAGTGTAAATAAAGACAACTGACACTGATTGAGAAGTTGATGTAGCCTAATAAAGGCGTGATGAAATAATAACAATGACGTGAAATTCTCTTACACGTTCTCTTTACATAACAGCTTTAATTTAACTCCAGCCCCCGGCCAGACTTGATTCATTAATCTGCAAAATAATAGAATTGCAATCTACAACAAGATTTGAGCAAGTGTCTAATCTATCTAGATTTCCTTCACATGCTGTTGCAAGCTAACAAGGAAATGTCCCATTTCTTCGGAAAATAAATGAATAAATTATTACGGTATGATTTGGTATCATTATCATTGATAAACAGCCAGAAACAATATTTTCAGTAGTCTACGACAGAGAGCTCAGAGAATGACAACTATAGACTTAAAACACAGCCAAAATCTGTCAGCCTACAATGCATGATTATATACCTTAACTGACAAAAACAAAATGATTAATTTTAAGATTGCCTTGAAGTTTTGAGGCCCCAAATTCTAGTTTACGATACCTAAGACTCGTTTAACTCTTCGACTCTTATATCCCTTTACACAGTGGGTTCATGTATCACTAGGCTGTCGGTGTGACATAGAAGTGATTTGGCTCTGAATATAATTTATATAGGAACACTGGCGGTTTCCGAGTCAAAGCGAGGGCATACATACACTTGCATAACGGCAATGAAAATAGAACTTTAGATTTTGTGTGTAAAACAACAGATTTAATTAGTGATTCCAGAAAAGTACAATAATATTACACGACACATTTCCAGTGTACTCACACCTTTGAGCAGAAGCATCGCTATAGTACTGAATTTTAACGTCAGATCTGTATCCCAAGTGGATAAATATTGTAAAATACGGAATTTCCACTCTCTATTATAACAGTCACTTTATCGCCATACAATGGTCGGAAGCTTACGGCGTACCGGAATTGGGTTATATTTCACTGATTCTCTCGCATTTTTATGTTCATCCTCTAGTGCATTGATTGTCAAAACTGTCAACAGCCGATGCTTGATTAATGTTTTCAGAGCTCGAGCTCTGTGTGTAAATTGATGACAAGACCCCAAGTATGCACTAAATCTTTAATTTGAATGACATAAACATATCAGCTCATCGAGTGACAGAAAACAGATATGGTGGTTTTGTATGGCCAATGATTAATTGCGTGTGAAGGAAGTCTATTGATGCAACCGCATGCAGGGCCTCTCCACATGACAGGTAGGGATTAAATCTGTATTCCGCCCAATTCTTCTTTTTTTTCCTTTTTTACACCTTCGTTTCTTCTGATCTGTCACCCGCGTTTCACGAATGAACATGACTGTGTTTTCAAGCCCTTTGATTTACTGTCCTTATTGGAATGACCTGAGAGCAAAATTATTATATAAAAATCCACATGAGGAGTTCTCGTTGCACAATCAGTAAATCACAGCTGGGGAGTCAGTTGGCGTATGTGAGGCTCACCAAACCATTGCTTTTCAATTATTTTGTTTTGAATAATTATGATTATTGAGAGAACAAAAACAGACGTGTAAAAGTACTTCGAGACCATTACTGCTATAACTATTGCTGACAACAGTGAAAGAAAGTGAAAGTGAAAGTGAAAGTGAAAGTGAACCTATATAAAAAGAGAAAAATACAGTGCCAAGAATACTGATTATGGCCTTGTCGAAGTGATTTACTGTCCGGCGCTGACCTATCTAAACGATTCTTCCATCCACCTGTTTCTCAGTCTCAATTGATCTGTCAATTCTCTTCTCCATCCAGCCCCCCTCCCCCCCCCCGTTTGTCCTTCCTTCCTTCCTTCCCGGCAGCTGTTATCCCACCCTTAGCGCAATTTGTAAAAAAAATGTAATGTACCCGTATATTTATTATATTTAGTACCCGTTCATAAAGACAATATAAATGAAAAATAATTTCAGAATAAATTAGATCTATATCGTAGCAAAACACGGACGTGGCTAGTTACTTTTATAGTTCAGAAATATTTACACGTTTGATGCAGGTTGGTATCAATAGTTTAACATACACAGTATCACTGATCGTTGAAAGAATTCAAGTACGCCTAAGCTTTTCAAAGCGTTAGAGAATTCAAGAAAAGCCCAAATCGCGGGTAGAGAGCAAAATTGTTCCCATGAATAATGGGATCTTACTCGGAAATACCACAATATTTGTCTCAATTATCGCATTTTTAAGAGAGATACAACAACAATGCTTCTCTGTAACTTGGAACTGGTTAAAGATAGCGGAATAACGACAAAAATTGCAAGAAGCAGTTTGTCATTACTACAGTATTGTCGTTATGAACCCCCAAGTCATATCACTGGAGATACAACAATTTTGCTCTATACCCGCGAAATGAACCACATCTGACGATTATCATGAGAAAATCATGAACTAAATCAAACCTTTCTGAGGCAATACGACATACTCACGTAAACACAAACAAATAAACGAATGTTTACTGGATTTGCAGTCACCTTCAACCCTTCCCTTTCCAAAAAATTATCTTTTTTCATAAATTACATTTACACAGAAAAAAATTAGGGAAAATAAAGGCAGAATTTAAACCTCAGAGCTGGCCAGGTAAGTAAATACACGTGTAAAACAAAGTCCCGGATTCAGAACAAAGGTTTCTAATGCCTTCGTATAACAAACAAAAAGTTACGTCGGATTGGGGTAATGTTCTCAGTCAGATTACACTGGAAAAAGGGCAAATCTATACGCAGCTGCACAGTCTTGGCCTGCTTCGTAACAAGGTGGTAACTACTATATTTTCTTATTTATAGCGTAAGAAAATAACCGCAGTCTCGGTTCAGGACATGGCATAAACATGTGTTCTGAGTCTGAATACACGTTTCATTATGCTCCAATCTGAAAGGCCCGATGTACCACTGTTTATAAGTTAAGACCAGTTCACACGTAGAGCGCAACAGCTTCGGTATGAAAGGTGAACCCGTTTTAGATGAGGGGGATTGGTTAATATTTTTACTGTAGCGGTACTTACATAAGCATTGTCTCAAAGTTAAAAAGAATGTTGTTACAAGTACGTACGTCCCCCGAGTTTTTTGCGTTATGGGAACGTATTTTAAAGCCTTTTGTGACTCCGGAGCTAGCTCTGAGAGCTCCTCCTGAAATCCTCCTAACAACGGCCTTAATTAATTATTCTTTGAGATTTTCTTTTTGTTTTCCTCCTTTTTTTTTGGTTGAAAGGGTAGGGGGCAGGGTTAGGGATTCGTTAAGATTTAGGGTTGGGGATAAGGACCGGGTTAGGGATAGGTACGTATGCAACGCTTGGGGTGCGTACGAACTTATAACAACAACAGCCAAGTTAAAAACAATGTAAACCTAAAAATAAAAAAAAATAACGTCTAGAGGAAAAAATGACATTTCATGGTGGGAAGGAAATAATGAGGTACTCACCAATTTTCAAAATCATAATCCACAGCCAGTGTGCGGCTCTGGAAGGAGAGGAGTGTAATCCATAGTACGAGAATCCGTCGTAATGAGGACCGGTAGCGGAATTGTGTGCACGCCAGTGTGTCCGTTGGTTTGGTCAAGGGTACGAGGCCCACTGGTGACCTCTGACCCCCTGAAGGCGTGAACCCAAATAAAATGAAGGGAACTAAAGGAACGTTCTCTCAGAACGCATCAGCGAATACCTGGTAATTGTGACATTTCTCTGAGAGTTGGGCACAACAACTGATGCTGGGCAGCTTTTGAATTGTTCATGATAGCACGGCGTGTAGGGAACACATGTAACTAATCGCCCCTTTTTGAAAGTTGAAATTACGAACACGCTAGATCTATATTTTTCATTCATAAATTTTACTGGGACAGAGTTACAGCCTCACGCTCTCCTGAAACACCTATTACAATAATAGTATGATATAACGCCGCGTAAAAAAAAGTCCTTCCTCGTCAACTGGAGTGTAGTTTACAGATATATACATGTAGGATAAATTATTATGCTTTACGAATAGAGACAAGCACAGCCGAGTTACGAGTTAAGCCGTGGCTAGATTCACATCGATGTCTCTCCCTGACACCGTTTTCAATGCACAGGAGTCAATCTTATGAATGCGGCCACTGAAAAGATTGTCTAATGTGACATTTAACATCTGTTCTCCAGGGACTTACAGAATGAACAAACTTTTTACTTCCACTGATATGATTTCATGCACTGAGTAACGGACGGTCATTATAGCTTGCCAAATAACCATTCAGAATGAGAAGAAAAACACGGATATTAATGTCCACGCGTTAAGGATTGGAAAATGACCCTTATCTTTTACCATAACTCGAATATTTCTTCAAATATGAAGAACAATTACAAAATGATAAAAACAATAATAATGCTCACACAGTGATAATGATAATATCATAAGAATTGGCGCAAATTAATTGGGACTACTGCGTTTTCAAAATCATGATAACTATAGTAAATGACAAGACGCAGAGAAACAAGAGAGGGATTTTAGACATATCCATTGGGCAAAACACGTTTTTTTATACGAAGATTTGATATAAGAAAGTTCTCCGATAATGATCCCGACAGTTTCTAAATTTACCACAGTTTTCTAAAGGGCAAGACTATTTTTCACTGTCGCCGCGGACTTCAAATAAATGAATTTCTGTTCATTTTTTTCTTTTCTCATTTTTTTTTTTTGTTGGTTTCACATCGCGTGCTGGAATTTCGAAATTCCTGTATTTTTCCGAGATTCAAAAATCCTTTGTCTGCATGTCTCAGTTCTGCATTAGGAATTTATTCAATGAGTATTGATAAATTATGTTATCGACAGGTGAGAGAAAGGTATAACAAAATAAGGAAGAACTAACGTAAGAACGCTGAGGCCAGAATTATTTAAACCACAACGTTTTTAGTTTTTTTTCCAGAAATTATTGTAAAACTAATCTTTTCCCACCTAGAGTGAGGTCCACATTTGGAAGTGAAAAAGTATTCTAGATCTAGTTAAACTGTTGAAGAAAATAAAACTGAATAAATTGCAGAATTAAATGTCCTGATAAAACCATCAAAACTGATCGATTAGTAGCATGCACGCAAAACTATCTCCGTCTCACTCACCTAAGTCTGTTATGAATAATATTCTAACACAGAAAAAAAATAAATAATAATAAAATTATCAATCACATGCTTACTAGTTTAGGAAAAATGTCCGTCGGAATTAAACATTTTCCACCTAAAACTAAAAATAATCACGTCAAACTCCAAAGTGGCAACAATTTTGGGAAGTTTTGTCCATGTCTGTGGCAGCTCTTCCAACTTCCAGTCAGAAATCACAACAGTCCTAGAGAAATGATCCGCGCGCGGCGTAATGCGATAATATTTCTATTATTCCTGCCGCATTAATCCATCGGTAATCACACGCTCTCATCCATCCGTGTTTTTGACTGGTCTCTCTCTCTCTTTCTCTCCCCCTCTCTCTCTCCCTCACCCTCACAGCGCTAGGGACAGGTAGGATCAGCAAGCGGCCACGCCAGCATGTCCAGGTCTCTGCGGCTGGCTGCGATTTTCTGTGCCGACTCCATGCCTTTCATTCGCCGGTTACTTACCACACACACACACATCCAAGCGGGGCTGATACGACGCCGTGCGAAGAGCCTTGCCTTGGCTATGCTCTGCGTTCTATTTAAGTTGTCATCGGTCCGTACGCAGCGCTGATCTACGGGGGCAGCCAGTCTATTTTACCGGCTCGCGGGACAACTTCACGCAATGGCCCCCGCATCGACTTCAGTTGTCGCCCGTGAATAGGGTCCCGAAAACCATGCAATGCATTGATATCGCTGTCTGCAAGCATGCGCTACTGAAATATTGATATGAACACATCATTTGTTATCTTACACCACGCACTGGAGATCGATTAAATGTGCTTACACTGTTCTGTGGTTACGTATCAGAGTATTGGGTCGAGACATGGAAGAAAGGTAAACTACATAGCTGGAACAGAGGAAAGAAAACGACAAATCAGCAGATGAAAATAATGCAGAGGAGTTATAAGTGCATACAGAGAAAGTAATAGGAAGAAAGCACGAGAAGCAGAACAAAATACTGCAGGTGAACTTCGGGTTGTTCAGAATTGAGTCACGGCATCTACGTTCAGGTCCATGTTTTGAAAGCACTTTGTCTAAAAAAAACACAAGACATACCAGTATTTAAGTAAATTACATTACTGTAATTTGCTCATTTGTGACGGGTCCTTTGCGAAGGAGATTTCGTCTTCCTCCATTTTCAAGAGACATAATGCCTCGGATAAGGGGTCCATACACATTCACAAACACAGACAATACACAATATGAAGGAAAGACTGAAAGAGAAAGGTCCATATATGTGTATGTGCGCGTATGTGTGTGTGTGTGTGAGAGAGAGAGAGAGATAGACTGAGACAGAGAGACGTAGAGAGAGAGGCAGTCAGACGCACAAAGACAGAGAGACAGACAAAGAGACAGAAGAGAGGGAGAGACACACACACACTCACAGAGAGAGGGAGGCAGAGAAAGAAAGAGAGAGAAAGAGAGAGAGCGAGAGAAAGAAGGAGAGAAAGAGAGAGAGACAGAAAGAGAGAAAGAGAGAAAAGAGAGACAGACAGAGAGAGAGAAAGAGAGAGAGAAAGAGAGAGAGAGAGAGAGAGAGAGAGAAAAGAGAGACAGACAGAGAGAGAGAAAGAGAGAGAGAGAGTTATGACAGTTATGCATGATATGTAAACGCCAACATAACAAACTCATCCATTCTCCGGTATTTCCCATTCTCACGTATGTTCAGGCATCCCCAGTCACAGGCCATGTTGACACAAACACCGATATCTTCAAGAGCGAAACAACGGCCAACCTATTCTTGCTATTGTGATCGTTAGTTTTACTGTCATTATTATCATTATTATTGTTATTATTATTATTATTTCTGATCAACCAGGCAGAATCTCACTGATTATCTGCCTGTAAATATTTAGATTCCCCCTAAATCCGATCACAATCAGGCAGTTCATCACCTCCTCTGTATTCCTCTCTACCTAAGGTTGTTTTTTGCATTCAGCCATTATGCCAGAGATAAAAGAGACGACATGCATGCAGAAATTCCGTGGCAGCCCCTTCGGGAATGTCAGGGAAAAAGATTGTCTAGCATGAACAAAACGCGTGAGCAATGCTAAACGCGGGCATTTTAAAAGCTGTACCCCATTAATAATTTACGATAAAGAAGCTTCCAGATTTGTTATGCTTTTTCTGACAGCTTATGAAGTAATGCAGAGGTTGTCTGTAAATGTTGTGGGGGCAGTGACTTTTTTTGGGGGGGGGGGGGGGGGGGAGAACTGCTCTTTAAACTTCCTCTTCTGCACCATCTTTTCGTGGAAATTTCAACTGTCTAGAGGATTTGCTATAATTCTTCGCCCACATAACAGGAGACACATTTCATACTTGAGAAGTAAACCCCGCACAATCCACACTCAGTCTAAAACGGGGGAAGTGACAAAGGAAGGACACAACGAAGAAGTGACATAACAAGGGAGTGACACGCTGAGATGAGTTTCAGTGGAGTGACACGAGCATGACCAATAACGAAGGAGAGACATATCGTAGGAGTGACAATGTAAAAAAATGTTTTTCCTCGATCCGCATGCCGGTATCACGTATCGTTTTATGAGCTGTATACTGTTCAGCCAGCGTGTTATCCTGGTATCTTTATATTTTTTTGACAGAATAATTAATTAACGACGGTGATCAGTTTTTATTTTTGTAACAAATGAGACTAATAAAAGAGAGACCAAACCCGCAAACCGTGGGCAGCGTTGTTTCATCTGCATACTTTATTACTCAGATTAACTTTATATTTTATTTGTCGGATATTCTACCGTTTTACCGAAAAATACCGTATGCTGGTTCAAATTCACGTCTTAGCATCATTTTACAGAATGACATGGGCTCTACCTTTCTGTGTGGTTTGCGCATGCTTTTTTAAAAAAAGTTATTTTTATGAGTTTTAGTTTTAAGAACTCGGAGGGAGAGAGAGAGAGAGAAAGAAAGAGAGAGAAAGAAAATTAATGGAAACTGAACAAAGAACAAAGCTACTCGCAATGCCAAATGTTGTAAACTCTGTAAGTTTTTGGTTTTGGCTCATACGGTAATTGTCGGTAACATAATAATGATCAGTACCATAAAACGAAACCGGTGACTGGTAGACTTCCGGCTGCATTGTAGAAGTAAGAAACTGGAGAAATTCGAGCGTGGATTATTGTTGACTTCGGAAAAAGACAAAGTCGCCCTCTCAGCTCTAAACAAAAGTAGGATAATACATTCTGTTTTGAAAAACCAACAGAAAGTCTGTAGGGGCTCAGCAAGACTTGAGAACAAAGTTAAACTGTAGCAGGAATAGAGAAAAGGCTGTATGTCACAAAGCCCACGCGTGAGAAACAAACAATATGGGGAACTATAAAACAAAAAATCACACAAGAATGATCAAAAATGAAAGCATGAGGATTTTCAACCATAGGCCGACAACAAATATGGGGAAAAAAACAACCCCAGTCATTATCTTTCGTGTGAGGACAAAACCCGACATGGTCCTGCGATGCTCCAAAGTGTTTTTATGTGACTGACCGCAGAAAAGCTTTATTCCAGTTACTTTATTCTTCCGTCACTGAGACATTGCTACTACTATCTCTCTTGGGAAAACAATTATAAATAATCTGGACTGCCACTCGTTGGCGATGTCACTTCTTTGAGCTATGGCACCTGTGACACATTTTTTTCATTATTCCCTCCGTGTCATTTCTTTGAAACGATATTTATGTCGCTCTTTTGAGCTGTCACCCTATTGAACAAATTCGTGGAAAAACAGGAAAGAAAAGAAAAGAACTTTGGAGGTGTGAAACCCATCATTAGTACAGACACGAAAATGTTCGCATGCTCGTTTCTAAATTTATAGCTAGACTCTACATGACATCACCAAGAAATAACTTCCCAGGAATAGGCTATAGACACTCTGCACTCAGCTAATAAATGATGGGAATATAAAATACTGCCTTCTACCCCTGGCCGTCCTCGCCTCCATAAATCCAAAACTGAGACATGGCACGGGTAATTTATCAGAAATTCGACTTTAATTCGGCGTCCTCTCCCGCGTTCCCACTTCTCCAACGTGTAAAATGGAAATGCACGTTTATATAATCATGGAAGAAAATTAGTTTGTTTACGAGCATGTCAGTCGTGTCATTTATGACAGCTTAGTGGGGAGGAACGGCCCCAAACTTGAAATCGCACGAAAATACTGGTATTTTCTCAATATCAACTTTATACAAATATTCACAAACACATTCAAGATTTTTTAAAGGAGTAAATGGAGGAAAAACGTTCCTATGCTGAGTATCGGGGTATCAAAATAGTAGATACATGCAGACAGACATAGGAAGAGAGAGAGAAAGAAAGAGGGGAAAGAGGGTGAGAGGAGAGAGAAAGGGGGACGGGGAGAGGTGAGAGAGGGGGAGAGAGCGAGAACATAGAGAGAGAGAGAGAGAGAGAGAGGAGAGACGGAAAGAGGAGAGAGAGAACATAGAGAAAGAGAGAGAGAGAGAGAGAGAGAGCGGGGGGAGGGAGGGAGAAGGGGAGAGATGGGGAGGCACATGGGGAAAGAGGAGAGAGAGAAAGAGAGAGAGAGAACAGAGAGAGAGAGAGAGAGAGAGAGAGAGAGAGAGAGAGAACATTTTTTTAACTTTAAGAAACGTAGATTGATCGTAGAGGCTAACAGTGAATTATGAAAGTCACAACAACCTTCTAGGAAACACATTCAGAAGTTATTACAATGTAACAAAACGCCAGTATAAGTTATCTCCACCATGGGAACAGACAGACGTGTAAACCCGTAAATTATTTCCCTACTTTTGTTGAAGATTTCCCTACTTTTGTTGAAGACGAACCCACAACATTATGTTCATACAATGTCTACGTTGGAATACGACAGTGTTATGCTACTGCGAAGTGCAAGCTTTATAATCCTGTTTTCATTCTCACCCGAACATCATTCCCGTTTTCTGGGATTATCAGTCAACCTGTATTAAATGTATCATGTTCTCCTCACACCCACATTTAACCCTCGGCTCGTGAGATAATACTGAAATATTTATTGAGTACCCGCCCACCGTATCACACACAACACCAGCACAATGCAGATTGGGTCAACCTGACCTACTGGTAAGTGCAGCCACGATCTGGTTATCAGTGAAGTGTATTATTATATTGAGAAAGTGTAGGGTACTCAGTAAAGGTCATCCATCCTGACCCCTGGCCATCAGCCGTGATAACAGTGCATCTTGAGAAATCTTATGTTATCTCTATTGGCCCTTTACCAAAGTTTGACACAGACCTCCCTGGCTTGAATACATTTACGCAAGCAATCTTAAAGTTTAACAGTTCAGTCAGACAGACAGACGGATAGATAGATAGATAGATAGATAGATAGATAGATAGATAGATAGATAGATAGATAGATAGATAGATAGATAGATAGATAGATAGATAGACAGATAGACAGATCTAGATAGATAGACAGATTGATAGATAGATAGATAGATAGATAGATAGATAGATAGATAGATAGATAGATAGATAGATAGATAGACAGACAGACAGATAGATAGATAGATAGATAGATAGATAGATAGATAGATAGATAGATAGATAGATAGATAGATAGATAGATAGATAGATAGATAGATAGATAGCTAGCTAGATAGATAGATAGATAGTGGCACAGTGACAGCGCGAGAGAGAGAGAGATAGATAAAGAGATAATTCGATGAATTCCATAAGAAATATTGGACCTGACATGCAGACACTACCCACTAAATAATGCACTGTACAATCCGTGTGGCGTCTCTTTACAAAATATGAGACAGAAAAAGTCAACATGCCACCGCCCTCTCTTAACCTCCTGTTGTTCCTTGTCATCTTCACTGCTGCAGTTTGCGTCAAGCTGTGCAAGTTTCATGAGAAGGTGCGCAATGTGGCATACAACGGTGCGTTCTCAATCAACCTGGCAGTGCATCAAATGTCATGTCCTGTTTTTTACCCTCTCTTTGTGTCATAAGTGAGGCACTGCGCTTTACATCATGATGGAATGTACCCTACAAGTTTGTAATATCTTGCTACACTTCTGGATGAGTACTTGTACATTGCTCACATACTTGAGCTACTGTTAGAGTCATCTTCTGAGATCAATGTATATATTTTGACAAAGGTAAAGGCAGACAATCAAAGCAAACGCTGATAGTATAGCTTATAGCTGTTTCTTTGTCATAGGGCTCTATCTACCTTCCTCTCTGGAAGTCCTGAGTTCGGGTTTTTAAAAAAAGAGGAATTTGCTCTGGTGGCAGTTTTTTTTTTTTGGGTTGTTATTGTTTGTTTTTCTTGACTTTCTATAAGGAGGACAAATTTTAGTGTAATCTCTCTCTACTCTTGGTCTCTTTGTTTTAGTTTTCCTCTATCATTCTCACTTCGAATGTTCTGGCTTACTCCTTTGTTTCTGGATACTTTTGTATTTTTTTCATAGGCGCCCTAGTGTATGTGTGTGCATGTATCAATGAATTTGAGCCAGCGAGGGTTAATTTGCCCCTGTTTGCATCTGCATAATTATAATAATGTGATAAATGTGTTCTACCACAGTTCTCATCCTCTCCCCCCCCCCCCCCCGTCTTGTTCTGGCTTGCTGGAGTTGGGAATTCTGTTTATCACACCTATATCTCACGTCAAAACTCATTAAATGCATTCTGGAATAGAAATGTTTCCTTTCAGTCCAAGTTATTTTGGTCCCATCAGCTGCATGTCTTCCGCTGTGGCTAATGAGTGTTGACGGATAGCTTAACTGGTAGAACGTGTGAGAAATTGGGGGGGGGGGGGGGTTGGGCCAGTGGCGATCGTATACACTGGAGATAGATTGGGAGACGGGGAGATGGTTTTAGTTCTTCTTGGGTTATCGATTTGCGCATGTGCAGTTGCGAGCAGGTGTTTCTTGTCGTCGTTTGGAAACCTACAACATGGCACTGCGACATATTGCACAGGGGATATAACTAAACCTTATTTGTTTTCTGTCTGTGTTAAGATTGAGAGCCAGATTTTTATGGTTCACAGAAAGCAGTTAAATGGAGACTGAATGGAAAAATGGATCTAAGACCCCCCAGGAAAAGTGTACGCTCACTTGTCTTTATAAAGGGAGATCGGTTTTACGACTGATCGTGAAAAACCGCCGACGAGGTTTATATGAAATCATTTCCACTTAAACAGAGACGATCTTGTTCTGAACGACATACTCAAGTTGATGGCGTTATACAAGATGGACGTAATCGGTACTTCTTTCTTCTCGAATGCGAAAGGCATGTTCTAATCAAATCCTACCGTGAATTTCAAAAGAGTTTTAAAATGCTTTCAAAAAAATCACCATCGGGCATCTATATTTCTCGAAGGGAGGTCTTTATAATAAGCCCCGATAAGCCCAAAAGCCATATTGTGTAAAATTTGACATCGTGATTTTTTCAACGACATATCGCATAAAAAACTGTCTGCCGTTTACAGAGCTAGTGAATTATTCAGGTGTGATGTCAATAGAATCATTGTGTCAAGCCTACGTAAGTGCAGGTTGACATTCGGCCTGTCTCCTTTCCTGAAGCTATCAGCTTGCAGTCTCCCCCCATCTGTCTGGCCTCCCACCGTTATTTATCCGTATCCTGCCTTCAATCTTTTCCTGTATCAACTGTTGATCCCATTCTGTACTCTTCCCCTCCAACAAAATGTTCGCCCCACATGCTCCTCCTCCGCCTATCAAACACTCGGGGAATACGGAAACAAGACTCCCCATTCTCTGCCATTGTATACTCCAAATAAGTGCACACATCAATCCGGGAGACAAATGCACCGGCTCAGGTGTGGTATGTTTAAATCTACAGGAAGAAATTTCAAGCATCCACATGAAAAAAAAAAAAAAAACAGTAAGAAAAACAGCGGAAGTATTTCTTTCTTTTCTTTTCTTTCTCCTCCTTTTTTGGTTTTTCGGAGGTTAATTTCTCATCATTTAACTTTGTTAACTTTGTTATGTTAAATGATAGCTTCCACAGCATTTGATTTGGAAAAATTAAACATATTAAATGCTCTTAACGTGTTCTTCCCCAAAGCCACGCAAAAGCTTGTATCCGACACTGCATAATAATATTCTCAGGTTGTTTACTTTGGTATTAACTTTAAGGTTTACATGCAAAAGTATGGTCCCTCCATGAGTAGTTGAAACATACGACTCTTCTGTTCTCGGATAACTGTTCGAAGTGAAAGCAAATTAAAGACCACGTCTTCTAGTGTGGCAATTAGATATTCTGTAATAAGGCACTTGACTCAACTGTTGACAAGGAGAAGGTGGGGGGGGGGGGGGTGAGGAGGAAAGTACGGTGATAGCAAAGTGATTAGATTTCTGAGCTTAGCTAGAATTTCCAGGTCTGGATGACGAAAATTGGGAGTGGGAGAGAGCAAAATCATAACTCATTGACCCATTGTCGACTCACGTATTACAACGTGCGCTTGCCATGCACGTTTTCGCACCGGAGATATCAACACCCAGCACCTGGACAACTGGGATAACCTTTTGAAACACCCCAGGATGTTGAGTTTACCAAAACGACTTCAGAAAACGCCGGTATAATGAAGTGTTTTCTCTGGCTAAATCCCCCCTGGGAGATATGATGAAGAAGGTACATAAAGTTGTATGCGATCTGCAGCTTCTTGTGGATTCCACCACACAGATTGATCAGAAATAATACTGGAGCAAAGTGCAGATCACCAGATGATTACTTTAGATTTACTTGCCCCCAAAATATGTCACAATACATACTACTTAATACTACATTGTAAATATCTCATCTAATGTGTGACATGTCACGTGATGTGTTATCGAATATAACGTATTACTACACTTTTGAGTTTGTCAATGTCTGAAGTCTCATTGTTAACGATACACAGGTCGCAATATAGCAGGCTTATTAAAATTTTTGAATTGGAGCCGCACTAAAATTTGGGACATTAAACTTTTTTTCTTTTGTTTACAACACACGAGCTATCTAACGCACTGCATTATTCAATAAATTCAGAAATACAGACAGAGCAAATTCTCAAATTATCTGTAAATACCTAGGAAAATTGTCTGCCATAGATTAGTTTTGAGGTTTTTCTTTCCGTGTTCTTGGTTTTTATAATTTGCTAGCAGATCGGTTGGTGTCAAAGCCTTTTATCTTTTAACCAGTTCCTAAAGTGCCAGAATGATAGTCTCGGCTCACAGTCTACCATGATGTCTAGTGACATCAGTATTCATACATTCTGTCTGATCACTGGGGATATGAGACTAGGAATGAATTAGGGATTAGTCCATATGACTGGGGATGAGTCCATGTGACTGAAAATCAGCGACCTACAATATCACAGTTATTTGGTTAACATTATTGATCCTTTTGTTAAACAAACGATCGTGCCAAGTCTTACTTGAATAAATCTGTATTCAAATACAGTAACTATAGAGATTTAGCATGGGCGTTGGTTCGCTGAGGGTTACTCGGGCATCGGCCTGCAGTAGAAAATAGGCGAACTAAATGTAAATAAGTCTCTTTGCCTTCGGGGACTTTTGTTTTCTCTTAAATATATTTTCTTCACTATCACTGGGTGAAAATGAGTTATGCAGTGCAATACCACTGTATTCGCTGAAGTGCTGACAAACAGCTCTAATAACGCCACCGATCGGACGTTTAGTAGTCGCAATGTTAGTAAAAGTACTGTAATCGTTCCACTACAGTTGTTGCTCACGAAGACCAAGAATATAACGAGAGCTAATTTGAAGTCTATGGAATGCATAATTAAACTCTATTTTTGGTCGAGTTGTGAGCAAAACCACATGTGGAATCTGGAACCCCGTAATGCTTTTTATAGCATTCATGTCCACAGGCGCGAAAGACGCTAATCAGCCCTGGCTGATGTTGAATAATGGTCATGATCATCAAGTTCAGGACTGCTGAATACATTGTCACGATAGTTGTAAAAACGTGGTTGGGGGGAAAGGGGGAGGGGGAGGGGGGGGGGGTGGTTGAGAAGGAGGAGATAAGATTCCCATATTGCTTTAAGTTTGATTCTCTAAACACTGACCAGAGTTCCAGCAAGTCTCGATAGGGAAATGATTCCTACCACCTTTTCTGAATAAATTATCACTGCGCCCTGTTCTATTTTGTGTTCCTTCAGTCAATTTTCCTAATTCCGGGTTTCTTACTGCCAGCACTATTGCACAGTCCGTCGTCCACAGTAAAAACAGCGTATTCTCAATTTTGACCGGAATTGACTTTTTGACATTTCTGAACATTTGGGATCCCTTACGCGGATCTATCACAGTTTCCGAAAAATCATGTCAAATAATAATGTCAAATTACAGGGGCTTCATTATTATGTGTGACTGAATGAAAAAACCTATAGGTAGAATTCTCGAAATGAGATGAGAAAAAATTTTGCATGGTTTTCCCTGTTGAGGGCGGAGATGGACTCCTCTCGTCACATCAGTTTGACAGTCCGGACGGATAGTAACTAGGGATGGACGTATGGCTAGTGTGACAGGCAAAGACAAGGCTAATGCGGCCAAGGAGTGACCCAGTCTCTGCAGTGACAAGTTGATCTATGACTGACAGCTGCCAGCAACACTCTTCGCTTAAAAGTCAACGTCAGAGGTCTAAATGGAATGATCCAGAGCGAGAGAGAGGAAGGAAGGAGGGAGAGAGAGAAAGAGAGCGAGAGAGAGAGAGAGAGCATGAGAGAGAGAGAGAGCATGAGAGAGATAGAAAGAGGCAGGCGGAGAGAGAGAGAGAGAGAGTGAGACAGAGAGACAGACACACACACACAGAGACAGACAAACAGACAGACATACAGACGGACACACACACACATACACAGATTTTTAATTGTCTATATTCCCTCTCTGAAGGTGCTTTATAATATGGAGGTAGTTTTTTTGTCATTCGCTGATAAAATATACTACACCTGTGTTAGAACACACCATCAATGTGTTCTAAAGATGCGCAAACACAAACTTATAGACATGGAGAATTAAATACATACCGGTACAAAGGTCCTTGGCAGCTGTTGCCAAATTAATTACGCACACAAAATGTAATATTACGATTAAACAATTTTCATGGAATACAAAAAGGAACTGGGACTGAGAGGAACATAATGACCGTGCCTCTCAGTGCACTCTGTTCACAGTGAAAAACATGTTGCCAAAGTTCTGTGTCCATACCATTAGGCGTGAAACCGACCAAGGTTGGTGTAGGCGCCAGGCTGAAGGCACGTCGTCTAATTATTATGCATCACACTACTACAATAGGTACTGGCCATACCGCTTTTCACCCCTTGTTGTAGATCTTTATGTTAGGAGGTTTCGCTGCCTTTGGCATTTACACCTCACTTGTCTTGTTTGTATTTTCTTGCTCTATTTTCTGTGTGTTTTTATGGCAGGGATGTTTTTTGGTTTTTTTTCGAATTTTGCCCCCGGGAAAAAGACCCCGATCGGCCTGCTCTTGTCGACTTTCAATTGCCAAGGTATCTTCAACGTGCGCAATGTGCACAGGGCCCTCCGAGATTTTCGTTCTTATCCGAGAAGTCTAGGTGCTCGACCTTACCTACCATAGGATCAGGGACAGGAATTCCCCCCCCCCCCCCCCCCCCAAATTCCAGCATGCCTGCACCGACTGTGGATCGAGCCCGGCACCCTTAGCATGAGAGGCGAGTACCTTGCCTCTCCACCAGCGGGTCCCTTATCATTATGTGGGGGTGTGGTCTCACTGTTTATGCACTCAGCAATCACACTGTTCTCCCGAAGGCAATGGAGTCTGACGGCGGAGAACTTGATGTATCAGTAAAATGACAGTGATGCAAGTAAACATTTCCCCGTGGTTTAACTGGGACGTTTTTGGTTGTTGTTTTTTATCCTTTTGAACCCCCAGAACATTTCCGAGTCACCGCCCGATAGGTTAATGGGGCGTGATATTCATGGACCAATATACATTCAAGATAAAAATTACATAATGTAGTCGTTCGACCTTTCAATGTGCCAGGTTGTTACGTCACCCAAGAGGTCAACAGAGGCCATTACTGATGTCGTGGTCAGGAGGAGGTAACCGCCTCAATAAATAATGCACGATATCCCATCAAGAGAGGAACTGCACAATCGATTGGGAAGGACCGTTGTAGAGAAGTCTATGCAACAAGCTACGCTAAGAGGACACTGCAGTCTACATAATTAACTGTCTAATTCACCTCATCTATAACAACTATAATTGGCAGCTAATTAATTATCTTTCAATCAAGGAATAAAAAGTTATCTATTGTTCACATATTTCAAGTATTCTGACAGTGATGAATTTATTGTCTACGCCTGTCTTCAAGTTTTCCCCTATATTCGATCAAAATATATTTATGAATTATTTCAATGGTTTCATGTCCTCTGAAGTCTGCCTTCCTGCCTGCCTGTCTAGTTGTCTGTCTGACTGTATGCCCGTCTGTCTGGTTGTCTGTCTGTTTGCCTGCCTACCTGTCTGTCTGGTTGTCTGTCAGTCTGTCTGTCTATCTGTTTCTCTCTCTCTCTCTCTCTTTCTCTCTGTTGGCACATATACAAATGTCATGCCCGATAGGCAGACAACATACAACAACAAAATATTGAATCTCAGGGGGAGAAATTCAATAACAATTTTGAGCATTAAAAATTTACAACTGAATCAGCGAACAAAATGTTCCTGCATAGCTTCACACAGAATGGCATATTTGTTGTTAGCGACTAAACGGCGACAAATTAACCCCCCCCCCCCCGGCCCCCTTCCCAACCACCATTTTTTTACGTTCGTCGAAAGGACACAACTTTGAGTTGAAGCATCACGGAACTGTGATTGGGAATTCCCTTTTTTCCCCGCTCCCATTATCAATCTTAGATCAACCTGTCACCATCAGTCACTGATACGCACAATCTACAAAGGGCCAAGATTTCAGATACAATAGATCCAATCTCTATCTCACCTGGCTTTCCATGACCCACATAGCAGGGTAGCTTTAATAAATACACCTGGCCATCGAGTAAGGAAGCATCATGGACAAAGGCAAACTGCAAGTCTAGATCGATAAGGAATCATTCGGAGACAGCTAACCTGTAGGCGGGGAACTAGATGCACAATGAAATGAATATTTTAAATAAAATCTAAACATTCATTTCAGTTCTCAATAATAGGGTGCCTTGGCTGATAATATTATTTTAAGCACTTGAATTTCTCAAGATACCAACACAATTTTGTATCTGCCGTGAACCTTCGTTCAAATGTGTTATCCAGGATAAACTAGTCAAACGTCTATGAATCAAGCGAAGTGTTGTATACAGATAGATTCTTAGGCGGAGAGACAAAGATACCCAGGTGTCTGTGTCATCTACCAGGGCAAAATGTAGTAGAATGTTGAATTTCAGTGTACTAGAGATTTCCTGAGCTGCACATGGAATTCTAAGTCTATTCACAACTAGGCTCTAAATCGATTGATATCAAAAGATTCAAAATGAAAAGGCCAGCTGGTTGTGAGACAAAGTGGCCTGGTATTATAAATGAAACACAGCAGAGAACCAACTTTCTACTAATTAATTATGGATCGTCAAGACTACTCATGCAGAGGTATTTTGGGCAATGAATTATTTCAACTGTTTCAGCCCCCCCCCCCCACCCCCTCCCTTCTATCTCTCTATTTTTCAAAATGTAGAAGCTGTATGGTGGCTCAAGCATGAAAAGAAAAAAAAAAAGCTGCAGCCAGTTACACATGAAGAATCCTCGGGAAAAACGGGCGAAGTCACAATGTAGAAATTAAGGGTTATTGGCCCTAACCACAAGATAATATTCCATTGTACAACCTACGTCAGTATCTTTGATATAAATGGGCTCAGTCCGCCAAAATTGACATCTAAAACTAACGTGGTCTATGAAAGAAAGAGCTCAGCGAAAGTCAAGAACTCAAGTTTTCTCTGAACATGAAATTTGTGACTGAGCCGGTTTTTTCCCGTGGAGACTCTTCACGTGTAACGCAATATTTATCGCGTCCCAACGCAAAGCGACATCCGTCCGCGAAATGTAGATCTGTTTTCAATCAATCAGAAGATCATAAACTTCGTAAATCAAATTAGCTAGAAACACCTTCCTCGCTTTTTGTTTGAAATAAAAATACCACTCCCCCTCTTTGGAACTGACTATTAGTGCAATTAGGTGTGCACTCAGCGGCTTGAAGTTACCTATGGACGGTATGTTTCTTAATGATACACCGTAAAGAGATAGCTTACATGGAACACAGCAGGGTGCTCTTCCCGCTCTCTAAAGCTTGACTAAATTAGAGATACTTTAGAGCCTGGATGTCTCACCGCCTGGGCTCACCAATGCTGATATCCACGGTAGCGTTCGAGCAATAAACCAACCAAAATACAACTGAACAGAAATAAAAATCACCATCATCAGCATCGTTCACTTTGGGGAGACACAAACTCGGCGAATGAGAATGGATACAAGCAAATGCATAATTTAAAACAATATGCAAGACACAAATTGGAAACTAAAGCCAAAACTGTTGGAACAATAGCAATGACAAACAAACACGCACACACACTCACGCACTCACTCTCACTCACTCACTCTCACTCATTCACTCACTCACTCATTCTCACTCACACACTCACTCACTCACTCACTCACTCACTCACTCACTCACTCACTCACTCACTCACTCACTCACTCACTCACTCACTCACTCACTCACTCACTCACTCACTCACTCACTCACTCACTCACTCACTCACTCACTCACTCACTCACTCACTCACTCACTCACTCACTCACTCACTCACTCACTCACTCACTCACTCACTCACTCACTCACTCACTCACTCACTCACTCACTCACTCACTCACTCACTCACTCACTCACTCACTCACTCACTCACTCACTCACTCACTCACTCACTCACTCACTCACTCACTCACTCACTCACTCACTCACTCACTCACTCACTCACTCACTCACTCACTCACTCACTCACTCACTCACTCACTCACTCACTCACTCACTCACTCACTCACTCACTCACTCACTCACTCACTCACTCACTCACTCACTCACTCACTCACTCACTCACTCACTCACTCACTCACTCACTCACTCACTCACTCACTCACTCACTCACTCACTCACTCACTCACTCACTCACTCACTCACTCACTCACTCACTCACTCACTCACTCACTCACTCACTCACTCACTCACTCACTCACTCACTCACTCACTCACTCACTCACTCACTCACTCTCACTCACTCACTCACTCACTCACTCACTCACTCACTCACTCACTCACTCACTCACTCACTCACTCACTCACTCACTCACTCACTCACTCACTCACTCACTCACTCACTCACTCACTCACTCACTCACTCACTCACTCACTCACTCACTCACTCACTCACTCACTCACTCACTCACTCACTCACTCACTCACTCACTCACTCACTCACTCACTCACTCACTCACTCACTCACTCACTCACTCACTCACTCACTCACTCACTCACTCACTCACTCACTCACTCACTCACTCACTCACTCACTCACTCACTCACTCACTCACTCACTCACTCACTCACTCACTCACTCACTCACTCACTCACTCACTCACTCACTCACTCACTCACTCACTCACTCACTCACTCACTCACTCACTCACTCACTCACTCACTCACTCACTCACTCACTCACTCTCACTCACTCACTCACTCACTCTCACTCACTCACTCACTCACTCACTCACTCACTCACTCACTCTCACTCACTCACTCACTCACTCACTCACTCACTCACTCACTCACTCACTCACTCACTCACTCACTCACTCACTCACTCACTCACTCACTCACTCACTCACTCACTCACTCACTCACTCACTCACTCACTCACTCACTCACTCACTCACTCACTCACTCACTCACCCACCCACCCACCCACTCACTCACTCACTCACTCACTCACTCACTCACTCACTCACTCACTCACTCACTCACTCCACTGAGTTTAAAATAAGCACCAGTCACCACATCCATTAATATTGGTTTTTGTTGCTGTTGCTCTTTGCGTATTGGCTCTATTCCTTAATGAACCACCTTGCTCAGTTGCACGTTATCAAAATGAAAGGTTCAGGATGTTTTACATTACAAGCTTAGGTTCTGATCACTTAACCCTTTGCAGTAACATAATCTCTACATGAGTACATTCATCACAACTCGGAAGTTCAAAGAGATCAATAGCCCATTATTACGATATCGGCTCAAACAATAACAGGGGGTAGTTATGGTAACGTAATTTGTTTATAATGCATAGCAATTTTAAAATTAAATTTAAAAAAGGGGATTTTTCTACTCTTCAAATGATGAACGAAAATGTCCTTGAACACTACTGAATAAATGCAGCCAAGCAGTTGGGAACTAAAACATGATGTTGAGAGAATTTTTACAGATTCATCAGTCTAAAACCTTTAGATGAAAGGGCATTAAATGAAGGAATCTGATCTGAAATGACGGAGTTAACATTTAGAGATCGGCATCTAAAGCAGGCTTAAGTGTTTTCTGCCTGTAATCTGACCTGGGTGATCGCATACACACCCCGGGTATTATCTTCCGCGCTGTAATTCCTTTAAAAGGTCACCCTGACCCCGTCCAAAACAAAATCCACCCGAAAAGTCTTGAAAAACGCCCTCTATCCTTGACATGGACAAATCTTAAAGTTAACTTCCCAAGACAACAAAATAATGTATGGCAGATTCAGACGAGATCGTGTTTTTCGTTGATATGCTTTGAGATCAAAATGTCTCAAAAATGACACTGGAACATGGAAGAACATTAACATTTGAAACAAAAATTTAAGTCTCCCAAAATACTTTCAATTTAGAGTAAAAGAATATTAAGAAATTGGCTCCAAGTTAAAACTGTTTTCTTACCGTACATGCAAATGCACCAGCGAAGACAGGCAGCTATAGAGTTTCTTAAATTTGATTACTTTAGTTTCGCATTTATGATCTGCGATGGCGCTTTCCACGAATGTACCCCGCTGAATCAGGAGCCTGAATTGCAACAAACCCTGGGCGTTATATTATATAATTATATTTCTTTCTTTACCAAATTATCCAAAGACACAGACCTTTCTATCATACAATCCATCTAAGAACCTTTACCAAAGTATCCAAAGACACAGACCTTTCTATCATACAATCCATCTAAGAACCTTTACCAAAGTATCCAAAGACACAGACCTTTCTATCATACAATCCATCTAAGAACCTTTACCAAAGTATCCAAAGACACAGACCTTTCTATCATACAATCCATCTAAGAACCTTTACCAAAGTATCCAAAGACACAGACCTTTCTATCATACAATCCATCTAAGAACCTTTACCAAAGTATCCAAAGACACAGACCTTTCTATCATACAATCCATCTAAGAACCTTTACCAAAGTATCCAAAGACACAGACCTTTCTATCATACAATCCATCTAAGAACCTTTACCAAAGTATCCAAAGACACAGACCTTTCTATCATACAATCCATCTAAGAACCTTTACCAAAGTATCCAAAGACACAGACCTTTCTATCATACAATCCATCTAAGAACCTTTACCAAAGTATCCAAAGACACAGACCTTTCTATCATACAATCCATCTAAGAACCTTTACCAAAGTATCCAAAGACACAGACCTTTCTATCATACAATCCATCTAAGAACCTTTACCAAAGTATCCAAAGACACAGACCTTTCTATCATACAATCCATCTAAGAACCTTTACCAAAGTATCCAAAGACACAGACCTTTCTATCATACAATCCATCTAAGAACCTTTCACGCCCCTCCTTGACTGATTGCTTCAATAGGCTTTGCATACCTTTCAAGTTATTTTCCCTAGATCCTACTGCTAGTATTCTCTGTCACACAATGCATGCTGTTATCCTTTTCTGGGTGTGGAGTGGAAGTGCCCAGCAGTGTTATTGTAGTTTTTGAATGGTCCAGATTGTTCTCAACACTATTTAATTGTTCCGATGGTTCAGGAAGATTAATCAAAACAAAACAGATCAAAACAGGACATTGTTAAATCTTACCAACATGATACCTTTAAAAGGTGAAGCATGTTGTTTTTTCCCCCCTCTGATACTTCAGGATCAGCGCCATTTGAGTTGAAAATGTGCAAGAGAGAACAGGTCTGATTTCTGTCGTTGAGCTATTCATTTCACGGACACCACAGTGCACACCACATTATTATGCAATAAACAGGTTTCTCTACAATAAGGTCATTGTTTTATAACAACAATAACAATAATAGATGCCTTTGACAAATATGGTGTTCTGGGTACATTAAAGTGCCATTAATCATGTGGAAAAAAAACAACAACAACAGTAACAACAAAAAACCTATTAAGCATTGAACACAAACGTAGTCAAACATCTGAGACAAAATTTATGAAGAATGTAATGGTTGACCTGACAGGAAACTACTGTTCTGCAATCGATACGCCAGTTAATATGCCCATAGTAAATCAGCATTTCCAGGCCAGACACATAAAACAGCGATTTTTTTCCTTAATTTGCCCTCAACCTTAGGTATCGATTATGTCCACTGTAATCCCCAAGGGCGGCGCCATTGCCATGTACACTTCTCACAGGTGGGCACCTCATGCAGAGATATGAATAGCTCACCCGCATATAGGTACAAAATCCCTACATACGCCATTACAACTCAGAAAATCTTCCAGTCACAAGATGCGGTATCAAGTACCATTTATACAATTACTGTATGCTGGCAAAGTTTGTAAAAGATCTGGACGATTTGAGATTAATGATCTTTTGTAGCAGAGAACTTGATATTCTCCACTTCAGTACAGCTTTGTTTCAAGTGTCGGAATGTAAAACTATACCTTGTTCATACAAATTGTCTCGGCCAACAGGAGCACAAATCAGGATTTTATATGGTTTATAGACGCTAAAATCCTTCTGCCTAAGCTGTCTTTCTACTGAATTGAGAATTTAGGGAAGAGATGGTGTCTGGCGTACGAGTGGGGGAAAATAAGAATGTGGCTAAAATAATAAATGCTTGTGTTTTGAATTTTCATAAGTGTAAGCTCCAAATTCAAATTAAGGTCTCTGAAGCAACAACAGGAATAACCTATACACTGAATAAGGATAACAAAAGCTTCGCCAGCAATGTGCGTCTCACGTCCCAAAATAATTTTACCGTGCATTAGAAACGAGGTGCTTAATTTTTTTTTGTACTCTGTCTTTTGAGAATATTGTCAAGTCATTGAGATTATAATTAAGATAAAACACCTGACGATATCAGGTACTGCAATGAGATTTACATCTACCAATCTTCACACATTCCAACAATAGTAATTGTAGCGTGCATTACAGCGATGCGTTCCATTTACAAAAACAACCCACAGTGTTCGCATGATTAAACAACTAATCTAATTCACTATCCAGTCATTCCGTTTGATGTGCACAATACGCCCAGCCTATCTCAGTTTTACACCCTGCATGGCCTTGACAAGCTGATATGCGTTCACTGGGGCTCACAGCGAAATGCTGGTAAAATACAAGGGAAAGGTGGCAAATTCCGAAGCCAAATTTGATCCAGTGAATCAATAATTGATAAGATGAACCCCCTTTCCCCTTAGGTGATCTGCATTCTATAGTGGCGGATGCTGAGCTTTCAGAAGTTGGTTCCAGCAATTTAAAACAGAATCAGCTGCACACATGGGTTGGGACAAGGACTGCACATGCTAGCAAGGCAATAAATATTGGGCCTCAGGAAAGAATTGGACGCAAAAGGATGAGATCGGAGGCATAAAAGACGGAAAGATGTATAGAAAATAGGATGAGTAGAAGAGATGAGAGAAGGCCGGGTGCACAATAATACAATGGTGGAAGCTGGATGACTGACAGGTATGAACTGTGCAGAATAATATTTTTTAATGGTCATCAAGAAAGAATGGCAAAAAAATAGGTGGTTACTGTAACTGTTTGTGCGTAGCTTACTTTCTCTTTCGGATTTGGAGATAAACAGACGGCCAGATAGATCGACACATAGTGTGAGACGCAAACAGACAGTATAAGATAGACAGATAGATAGATAGATAGATAGATAGATAGATAGATAGATAGATAGATAGATAGATAGATAGATAGATAGATAGATAGATGGATAGATAGATAGATAGATAGATTGACAGATAGATAGATAGATAAATAGATAGATAGATAGATAGATAGATAGATAGATAGATAGATAGATAGATAGATAGATAGATAGATTGATAGATAGATTGACAGACAGATAGATAGATAAATAGATAGATAGACGGAAGGCCCGACATGCAGATTAACCAACACACCGACAGACAAACAAATAAAAATGGGGACACACATATAATTTCATTATCTGTAGATTTCCCATGAGACAAAATCCCCCCCCCCCCTTCTTTTATTCAACACCCCAAGGATGGCAAGAAAAACTGTGGACACGAAAATCGTCCATATCCGAAGAGAAGTTTGCAGCCAGCAGAATTTGGTCAGCATGTTACAGAATGATGCAACATCCGATCTCTGACAAGTGAGAACGTTTGAAACAAAACGATTCGAAAGAATATTTAATTATTGTATTCTACCTTGTGTTTCCTAACATGTGGACAATAAATAGAACATTCAAGAGAGTGAGTGAAACGCCCGGTTGCATTTTGCAGTTATTGATGTTATTATTTTATGTGAAATACCACCTTGTAGGTTTAAGGGGACACGGAGATTTAAATTCCTCGCAGGTAAACGCGTGTTTCTGTTTCAAAACGTTAACTTTCATCATTTTCGTCTCGCATTTTGTCACGCGGTTTTGAAATAATCATGGCAAATTATATAATACAGTCCTATTGTCACGTCAGTTACTACTTAAACTGCCTAGGGCGAGGGGCAGTCGAGTCTGTAGAACACAACGACCAACTGTGATTATAGAATTAGAGACGGTAGTCTAGTTACAAAACCAAATACAGAAAATACTCAGTAAGTTGTGTTCATTGTTCATCTACAGCTGCCTACGTATTACATCACGTCACCCTAACAACACCTATATACAAAACCTCCGTGTAAATGCAACAATGGCAGTCATACCGCATAAAAGCTCAGGTTTCTAAAATAGATATCTGTTACGCAAAGGAATTCTTTCAGATGTCAGACTACAATAGTGTAGAGCCCCACTTACAACTGTGGCACTGTTACGGAACCACTGTTATTTTTATGTCAATATATTTGAAATCAGCAAAAATACTTGGCGATCTGACAACATTTAACATGACATACAATCAGAAGTGAACTATTTTAGTTTATCTACCCTATTTTTAGAAAATTGTTTAAAAACCACAAAATTCATTGTGTTTACATTATTTAAGTAATAAATATCGCTCTTTTCACATTATCGCATGTTTTCTTTCTTTAAAACACCATCCCTCAAAGCGGACCGAACACAGAGAAGAATAAAAGGGATAGCAGTCTAGACAAGACGGCAACAGTCCGGGTATTGTCTTCCCTGAGATTTACAGACTCCTCCAGGGAAATGATATACTTGAGACATATACATTTCTAGATCTAACCAGTGCCACCTAAACAACACAGATTATTCCGTGTTACTCACCCCGACAGGCTGCATTATCGGGCAAATCACGCATCTGTTCAAATTTTACAGGTCATAAAACACCTAGAGCGCAATTATATCTCTCCGCGTTAAATCTAGACCACGTCATTCTGCGTATTGATATCAAAAGGAATTTTTATAGGATTTATTGTCGTGGTTCTATAGATGTCAGAAACAAACAATAGGCAATTCCCTTCCTTGATAATGTGCGGCAGTTAATGATTATCATAAACATTTCAAAACTGCAGCTGCTTTATGATAGCCGATAATGATGGAAAGTTTTAAAAAGTTATCGGGTCGAAATTAAACACTGTCATGGTATTTCAAGCCAAACAAACCACTGCGTTCTTATCTGTGGGCTTTTGGTTTCATTGTAATAGAAAAAGGATTCTAAGTTGTCCCTCCCTCCATCCATCCATCCATCCCTCCTTCCATCCATCCATCCATCCATCCATCCATCCATCCATCCATCCATCCATCCATCCATCCATCCATCCATCCATCCATCCATCCATCCATCCATCCATCCATCCATCCATCTATCTATCTATCTATCTATTATCTATCTATCTATCTATCTATCTATCTATCTATCTATCTATCTATCTATCTATCTATCTATCTATCTATCTATCTATCTATCTATCTATCTATCTATCTATCCCATCGTTTTCCCCGGCCATTGAAGATAAGTGGGCAGATAATCTGAGTTCCCATGACGGATGCCAACAGCGTCCATTCAGGAAGTGACGCAGAGGGCGGCAGGGGGAATCAACTCTCGCATGCTGGCCACAACCTGGCGTCATAACTTTGTAAAGATGGATGGGGGAAAGGTGTTTTGGCTATCAGAGTCTGCCCTCCCAGTGATGGATGAACAAGGAACGGAGCAGCCCCTCTCTACCCGCCCATCCTTAAACCTTTTCTACTCTCTGAAAATAGAGTTAGTTTGATTTCAATATGACAAGGTCAACGCCACCTATTTGACGTACATCAATCAACCATAATGATTATTCTGTATGCTCTTTAGAACGGTCCTTAATTTGGTGGGAACCTAAAATAATTACAACTTAAGAAAATAATATTCAACGTGATCGTCTTTGTCCTCGAGACTGAAAGATTAGCCAAAATTTTTATTTCGGTTCATTTTCTAAACAGCTCAGATGAAGACATTTTAGAGCGTGATACTAGTAATGGAGTTATATGCACATTTTAGTAGAAGATCTGTACATTTCAGGTCTACGGATCCTGCTGTCAATGAAGCCGATCCATTATCATAATATTTGCTTGCGATAAGTTACGTGGTCAGCGCTGGTTTTAGACAGGAAAGCAGCAAATACTGATTCAGCCGAAAGGTAACCCTTTCTTTTCACTGCCCAACAAAAAACAAACAAACAAACAAACAAACAACAACAACCACAACAACAACAAAACAACAACCTATTACCAAGAAAATGAATCACCGCTACATTTAGCCAGTTATAATCATTCAGAATGTCAAAACATGTCCTTGGTTTAGTTTTAAAAGGTGAGCACGGAGTACAAAATAATAGAATTAAACAAATCCGACGGGAACATTGTACAAAACCGGTGGGGCTCCCAGAGTTTACCAAAGGTAGACTCACCCTGAACAAGCACAACAGTCCAGTTTACACCTGGGGCTTACACGCTTTCCTCGGCAGCTTGATGCGCATTATATTATATGCCGTAATAATTTAAAACTGCACCGGAAAGACCCGCCAAACTACCGAAAGTTGACAATGGAAGAAGAAACATTTCACAAAACACGGACAGGAAAACCCAGGAATGTTAGACTATAAAACATAACATGGAAAGTGGACAAAAGTAGGTCTCAGCACTGGAAATTGCCTTCGCCGAGCACAATACAAATTCATGCCTTAAATATCATTCGCCTGTTCATCATATTCAGGTGAAAACTGCATGTTTCTAGGTTTGTGTCGTCTCGGACTTCTGGTCGTCAATTTTGCAATTCGCTTTTAGTTTTTAGCATATCATAATGGGGCCAGAGAGTTAACATATATTATTATAAGTTTACAAAATTCTATGTCTGTGACCAAACATTATGACATTTGTGTCGCGATGTGGGTTACATGGGGATATTTCGACTGACACTCTTTCGAGGTCCGCTCCCACAATCGACGAACACACAAAAATAAATACTTGCACTCTAAAAACTAAATAAATCAATTGCTTTCAATTTTAGCAGAACTGTAGGGCAGTTTAATTACAGGAATTAATGTAACAAATATAATTATAAATATAAATATCAATTCAAAGGCAACTGAATCTAACTAATGAAACTACAGCTTTCTATAAAGACTAGCGTATTCACTCTAACTACTTGCAGGTCATATGAGTTATATGCCAAATAGAATCCGCGCACGTGGCGACGGATATAACAGTTTAAATTCTATTAATTCAATGAGACATGTTATGATATGGACATTTCCTCTAGACACGCCATGGAGAATGCTTGTACAACCATGCGTTGTCTGGCGGTAGCTCTGAAACTGTCTTCAAAAGTAAGTAGAACGGTTCACTTTCATCATTACAAATTAGTATGGACTCTCACCATGAGGCCCTCACTGGGAGTGAGAGCGCTGGATGTAAACGCTGTGGGTTTATATCAAACCAAGTAGCTTAGGCTCTGGAGCTTTAAATCAGGCCCCTCACAATGGACTGCTCAACTGCGTCTCTATGTCTCTCATCTGGCTGAGGACTATCGCCGTCCACCTCGTAAATGGATTTTCTACATGTGGCCCAGAACTAAGTTCTGTATGACCTTAAATACTGGTCTGCATCTGCAGCTTACCGTCTAATTCCTGGATTGTGATTGGTGCAACCACTTCTAGCTCAGCTGCCGAACTGAGTTATTTTAAGTAACAGCCCTACGCAACGACCTTGGGTCGACATCAAAGGTCGATTTACTCAATACAATATAATGTAATTTTATAGCAATAAATTCTTAACATGTTCAAAACCCCGAGCTTTTACTCTGGATCACGGTATTTTCTGTATGTTGACAGACGTCTCAATAACATTTAATTCCTACTCACCCCTTCCCGCTCTACTAAACCTAGTTCAAAACACGAGATATAAAAAGTGCTCAGTCATGCACACCTACGCTGTCCGTCTATCCTTCCCCACACCT
>OZ007571.1:8388943-8413943 GCA_963931925.1 Onchidella celtica | reverse complement strand
GTGTCGCATAAAAACAAAACCTCAAATTGCAAAAACACTAATAGTCAGTCTCCTCACAATGGCAAAGCTAAGGATCAGTATTATAAAATTATTGCAGGACAAGAAAACAAAAATTGCACGTATGAACAGAATAAAATATCTTCATCAGCACTCGATCAATATTGTGTACTTTTGAAAAAGCACTACAATTTTGCACGTGAAACAAGACCAAAACAAAAGGAAATATTCATACGCAGAAATAAAAATGGTCTAAATGATTTGGGACATGAAGCCAAATGGATTTTTGTTTCTGCTATTAATTGTAGGGAAAGCTTCAGGGTCGCCGTAAGGGTTAGGATTGGCGCTGTCCAGTCAGCAACATTAATCGTTTAGCTGACATGACGAGATGGCTTAAACAGCAGTTCACGATCAATGTTTTGTGTTTCTGCTTTAGTTGAAAAAAACAAAACGGTAGTAAAAATAAAATGACAGACAAAAGACAGAACATAGACGGGTAAGGATTAAAAAGAGGAGACAACGTTACAGTTTATATCAAAATACATTATACGGCAGAGGCCACGTGTCATCTGTGTTACATGGCTCTGACATGCGGCAATGTTGATGTTTTGTAGGCTCCCATCGTCTCCCAAAGAAAAGTCAGCCCAGTAACAGCTAATGCTGCCATTAAGAACCAAAACTAACAATTATTGATCATGGTCTCCCGTGATAAATGTTCTCAGAATAGATAATCTCCTAGGCACAATGGATACAGGATTGGTGAACTGTCACCGCTGTTGTCACTGAACTGTATATTAAACACTGAACTGTTAAATTCTGAACTCCGTCATCTTTGCCACACCGACGGGCTGAACATGAACTTTTATTAACCCTTGTGTTTAGGAAAGATCGTGCCATGGCTACCATCACGTGACTGTGTCGGTTTTGAGAAAGAACTTGGGCTTGACTTAAGATAAAAAAAATAATCATTCGATTTTTGAGTGGTCTTTGCCAAGGAATCTGTCACTGGGTGACACAAAACTGGACGCAGTGTCACTAGTGAATGACCTTTAGACACATGGCATGAAATAGACGAGGGTAATAGAAAGAGCGAGTATAATAACAGAGAGAAAAATACCAACATGAAAGGAAATAACAAAAGCAAGAAAGACAGAAAGAAAGACAGGAAAAGAAGAAAAGAACAAGAAAGAAAAGAAAGGGAGAAAAGGATGAAAAGACGACAGAAAGAAATAAACACAGAATGCAAGACAAAGGACATCTAAAGAAAGAAAGAAAGATGAAGACATATTTTGCAAGGAGAGGCAAAGAAGGAAGTAATTCAGCTGCTTTCACTGACCACAAACTCATTATAACCGACAGACTACAATCCTGTTAAGAACTGGCTCTTCCGTGCAGACATTTTTTTATTTTCTTGCGGATGAAAAAAAAAAAAGCAACCACAACCTTACAGCCCAATTTAATGAGCAAAAAAAATATAAATACACAAAAAAAAAAAATAATAAGTACAAAAACGAAAATGACCGAAAAAAACAAACATCAACCGGAGGAGACAAATTTCCGTGTCACGGCAAACGGCGAAAAAAAGGGGAGACAATAAGTTAGCTGTTCTGACAGGTGGCGTGAAGACGTATGAGGGAGTCGCAGCTAAGGAGGCAAGTTGTTACGTCAAGGGCTAATGGATTACTGGACTCGATTCTCTGGGAAGTTGGGAAGTCCGTTGGCAAGCGCAAAGTGAAATATTAGTATTCGAGTCTCTGATAAGCGAGCTATGTAGATTAATATCTTACCTGCTAGTTTGAATCACAATATTTCGTAAGCTGGAACATTGTTATCTCAGAAATAGGTAAAATGATATTATTTTCCTTTTCTTTCAATTAAAACAAGAATCGCAAGTAGGTCATTAAAAAAAAAAATGCCATGTGGCAGCTTCATTGACACTGCCTTGCCAGAAAGCACCTGGCTACTTTGTTTCCAGTTAGTTTAAAATGGCAAATAGTCGACTTCCGCCTATACTCGCTCAAAGTGGTATCGTGTCGCCCGCAGCTGCCATCGTCAGATAGGAGGACACGGAAAGTGACAGACATAAAATGTCGGTCCAAGTTTTGGTGTGCGGACGTCAACCCAGGTGAACACTCCCATAAAGTATCAGAAAAAACAACACTACAGTAACTAGCAGCATGAGAAATTAGTCCTCAGCAGTAATAAAACATCGACTCCTCCCCCTCCCCCCCCTTCCACCCTGTCCCAACCATTAACGACCTAAATGAGTTTGGTCACAACATTTTCACGCATGACACTATGTAATCAGTACAGGTGCAACCAGTCTATTAAGAACTCATTATCTGTATTGTGAATTATAACAACTGGCCAATGTTTGCAACAAAACACCGACCTGTCCTTGTTTGACAAGCACTATAGTCAGTCAGATTTTTCGTTAGTTTATCGCTACTCAATTGTCCCCATTAATAATAATTGTCCAATGATATAATTATCGACACTGACTTCCATCTTTCTTGCCTTCTATGTCCTTCTATATTCCTATCTCGTCTCTCTTCAATACAGCATCATAAAATATGCATATTACTGAGGAAACAAAACTACCGTCAGTTTAATCCCGAAAAAACACAGTGAGAGAGAGAGAGAGAGAGAGAGAGAGAGAGAGAGAGAGAGAGAGAGAGAGAGAGAGAGAGAGAGAGAGAGAATGTGACAGGATGTGGGGCAATGCGCGGCTGGTGAAAGTGAAGTTGCAGCAGCCGCGTACAGAACATTTTGTTTTTTGTAATTGAGCGTCCTGTGGAGTAAATGCGTTCACTCATTTCCAATGTTCTAAAACATGAATTCACCTCCTCCTCCCCTCATTTCTCCTGCAAGGCCCTTCACATTCTCTGCAAAAAGTCCCCAATCTTCATAACACGACAACACATCGAGGAACTGTGCTGTCCACTGGAAACTGGGGGTGCACGCGCTGCATGCGGGGAGATCTTGAAAGGAAATGGACTAATTTTTGCCCGTAAGATCTGACAAGGGGAGTGTACACTGCTTAGATAAGCGCGGAGACAGGTCCTCCACAGAAATGTGTTCATAGTTCTTGTCTTTGACAAGATGGCCACTCGAGTGAAGGGCTCCACAAACATGCCGATCTCTGCGAGCAAGAGAGTTCTGTAAATACGTTCATTGGGTGCTGTCCCCTTCTTGTCGCTCATTTTGATAGGCTCGCGTCATGATCAAGCGAAAATATGGAGGCCGTGTTCAAATATTTAGGTAAGGTGTTGATACGTCGAGCGGCACTTCATTTCCTGCACTTTCAGGCTGGTTGAATGAAGAGATGACGCGTAAGGAGGTCAACTGATGGACAGATGAAAGTGTATTACTGTATGTATATCGTGTGTGTCAGAACGAGAGTACCGTGTTCCTGTGTTGGCTCAGTTTCCTACAACAAAAGTCAATGAAAGTTTTCAAGTGAGCTACAGGTGCTTCCACTGAGCCAGTTATACCAGATGGCATTTCACTAGAACGCCTTCACTGGAGCCTAACGTTCCAGATTTGCAACGCAGCTTTTAATAAACTTTCTAATGTATCGACTAAGAACTTTTCGCGATGATGATCTATACTCTTGCATTTATCTGAATATTCTGAATTAGTTTTGCATGTTTCAGACACTCGGGACATGGCAGCCTACATTTGTGCACTAAATTGGTAAGTACAGCTGCAAGCCCAGCACTCACCTCAATCTCAAACGTACTACTATAATTATTAAATTTCTGATTAAATGAGAAGATAATTAGTATTTTGTATTTTGTATTTGTATAACTCTTTAATCCCATTTGGGAAATTTGCCTTTGTGCCATTGCACCCCAGTTACAACTGGAGCAGGCATGTCGTCGCCACAGTGCAGCGCCGGTCGGCGGTTCTTTTTCTTTTTTTTTTGGTGGTGGTGGTGGGGGGGGGGGGAGATGGGGGGGGGGTGGTAGGGATGAATTTTTATTTAATTTTGCCCGGGCAGCGGCCTGTTCGGCCTGCTCTTTACGATTTCCAACTGCCAAGGTATTTTTAAGGTGCGCAACGTGCACACGGGCCCTCCCGATTTTTTTCGTCCTTATCCGAGAAGACTAGGTACTCGATCCTACCCCTCAATAGGATCAAGGACTCGAAAACATGAGAAAAATCCCAAACTTCCAACATGCCTGCACCGGCCGGGTTTAGAACCCGGGACCCTTGGCATGAAAGGCGAGCACCTTGCCTCTAGACCACCTTGTCCCCAGAGGGTAATTAACATAAAGCATCTAAAGTGCAAATTATTTCTCTCCATTTTCACTTTGGGGCACTTACACACCTCACCTCAACCTACCCTCAGCAAAGATACTAGTGCAATGATATACGAACACTCGCTGCACAAGAACTAAATCAATTGCATGGTTCGAACAACACATGGAATAAATTCTTCAGAAAGCACAAATCAAAGGTCTAAAAGTTTTCTAAATGATCAAGACCAGCTGCCTATGAGTAATGCCCAGAAACCTCCGAAGGTCAATATCCCCAAATGCCATCTTATCCCAGATTCCACACAGTGGTTGGCAGCAAATACAAACTGAACTTAGTGTTCATTCTCATTAAACGTTAATGTTCCTCCAGAACCGTGGCAAACAGATAGCGGGGACACCTGAGATAAAGTCTTGCTGTTGGAGTTTTACTGCGGATAACACAGAATAACTTTCTTCCTTCCAGCTCATTTTAATTGGACGCTGAGCAACACAAGGACACCTTGCATGTGTCAAACCTCGATTTCCATTGATAGCCGCACCCATTAAAATAGTAGCTTTATCTATGGGGAAAAAGTACAGAGCGGTCAGGAATCTAACGAAAAGTATCCTTAAGTAAAAATGTCCATGACAAGGTTTGGCCCAAACACAAACTTCCCTTGACAAGATGAAGCTCTGAATGAAGCCAAGAGAGCCCCCAAGATAATCAGCGCATGTTTTAAAGAGGTAAAGGAAAAGACAGATCACAAACGACAATAATGTCTCGAAAAATCTATACAATGAGGAGCTAGAGTTTAAAGTCGAGTGTAAAATGCGCGTTAATTAATTGTGGAGGTATTCACAGGTTCAAGGTTAGAGGAAACATAAGAGGTGAAGTTAAGATTTCTCTAGGTAAGGTTCCGCCGTCCAGACATTCCTTGACTTTAACGCTAACCAGATCCCGACATCAAATTATGTCACGCACTGAATACTTGTTTGTGCCATTTGGCGTGTGGAAGTGAGAGAAGTGGGGAGAGATCGTGGGGTGTGGGGGCTGGGTGCGACGTTTGGTTGGGAGGGGTGCAGGATGGAACGTGGGAGGGGTGTAACTAGGTGTTGATCTAAACGGCAAAAGCTTATGATCACACCCTGAAGGTCAAGGGTAACGTGCCGACCACCCGGGAAGGTAACACCGGACAGGGAATCCACTAAACTAATTTTTATGGTACTTTTTCCCGGGGAAACAAACAGCTGTAGAAGGTGACGGCAGAAAACGTTTACATATCCCAATGTCCTGCTTTTCGTATGTGCTTGGGGTAGCTATCGGCGTAGATATAATGAATGGTTGGTGTGAAGCCTTCACGCAAAAAAAGCATTTATTATCATAAAAGATAGACTATAGGATGACTTTAAGCCGAATATGGCAACTGGGGACAAGGCATCCAAACCCAGGTTCCATTCAGTATGTGTGTGAATTGTGTGTGCGTGTGTGTTTATAATTGTGTGCGCGTGTATGTTTGTATGTGTGTGTGCCCGCGAGCACAAGTGTGTTTACATGCATAATAATGCATAACAGAGTATGTTTTTTGGACCAACCAGATTTCCCACTAGTGGACGTCAGGAATTCCAGTAAAAACTGAAAACATCAATTGAGATAAGTAATATTTCATTTTTTTACGTCGTTTAACATACTGGGCGGTTTCAAATACAAACTAATGGACAACAAAACGTCTGTCTCAAGATAATAGGATCTGTGTTATCTCTGTCAAAAAACAGGGGATAAACAGTGCAATCTTGACACCAGCAAACCAGAATGTAAACACGACAGAGGACTTTCTCGAAGTTTCACTTGTGCTTTTGTGATAGTCAGGATTCAAGATAAGTCCTTTTGTCATTGTTATCGGTGGAATACATGTCAACGCCTTCCAGCTGATACAGTGTCTAAGCACCGGCTTGCCCAGCCCAATATATTTAATTTTCTGCTGAAAAGAATCAATACACGATAATATACGATTTCATGCATCATTTATTTTCATAAGACATTAATTTGGACATCTGACAAAATTTTCTACACTGAAATTTGAACACCTGTAAGGCTTAAAATATATGTTCGCTACAGTCATACAAAATTTTCTGATGAAATAATTATTGACATCACACATGTAACTACAACAGGAGTCCCAATTTCTTCAGGAAGAGACAAAATTGAAAGAAGAAAAGAAACTATCATGTTAAGATATTGAACTAGAATGATGCCAACCAAAAATGTGTGTGTGTGGGGGGGGGGGAAGGGGGGGGGGAGATGGGGTATGAAGTTATGTACTTTTTTCTCGTCTACGCAAATGTTCGTCTTGATTGGCTTCCGTACAAGACCAAAACAATAACAACAGAAACAAGTATTGAGACAGACACAGTAGCAACAGCAGCAAAAACTACTACTGCTGCATCTCCTGCCATTCTGCTTCTTTCCACACACTATTGTTATAGCTTCTTATACTATGCCTCCTTGAACATTTACTGATAATAACAACAACGGTGGTAATGATTTAAAAAAATAAATGAAGTGGAGTCAAAAGGTTGAGACCAGTGGATTGCTTGCGCTGGAAAATACCCTAAGTTTCATAGTTGCATAGACTGAACGTTCTGGCATTAGCCAAAATATATTCCTTTCCCCTACGAACTATGTTATACAGGCATTTCACTTACGCGACTAACGTGAGAGAGGTGCACACCAAGTACATTTTATCAACAAACTAACCAAAACACCAATGGGACAGAACAGAATGGACCAGTCTACGGTATATATCATTGCCACACTAGGTTGCGGGGAGACACGCCGAGATTGCAGATAGCAACGTATCTTCAAAAATGACAGGGTAAACATATTATTGTTTTCTTTAAGTTGGCACGCCAGAATTTATTGGTCAGAGTTGAACAATGCAAGGGTTGTTATATCTCCGCAGATGGAATATTCGATTATAGAGGTGCGTCTTGATGAAGACAGTAGATTTGAATACAGTAAGGACTTCCTGAATCGGTAGAGGCGGCACAGAACTGTGCAAGGCTGTAGTTTTTCCCTTTTCCGGCTACTGAGCTAGAAAGACAAGGGCGGGAAGAAGAAAAAAAAACAACAACAACAACAATTGCCTACACAACTTTCGATTAAAACCTGGACATTTTCATTTAATTCACTGAAAGATCAGTTGATTTGTTTTTGATTCACCCGTTTACTGATTCGCGTACACTAATTTTCCCCAAGTGTTTCTGATTTATTTACAATGAAAGATCCCGAGCTGCCTCACATTTTAACACGTCCAAGACAGAGATGGCCAAATGTTAAAGTGCCGTCATTTTATTTCCAGCCCAGGGCGACAAGATACTCCAAGAACCGATATGCAAAAATTAGTGAAGTCGATTGACTTTGGTTTTCAACAGTTATCGATGTACACCTCGATATCGCCCAGCGATAGGCGGCGATTGTAATTGGTAACAATGTTTGCATAAATGTAAAAGAGAAAATAAAAGAGAAGTTGGCAGAAATACGAGCCAGGATAAAACTGTGAAAGGTTGGAAAGCTAAGAGGGAAGATTAAAAGTGGTTTGTTTGTGTTCCGATAGGGAATGTGTTTGCACAGTACCGACACATATCATAAATCCATTTATACAAACGGCTAAACGAGGCAGTTGGTTGTGCAAATAGAAACGGGAAGGGTATGGAAGTATGACTACAAACCTCGAGCTCTGGGGTGATGCAAACAGTACAGCTACAGGAATGTCTTACTGATAGTGACAACTTGTACAGTCGTCCCCCTCCCTTCCCCTCTCACCAACAGACAGGCACCCATACAAAGCAGCCTTTCCAAAACGTGAAATGTTCCACGCGTCCACTGACACCCCTGGTAAGAGGTGACACTGCCACGCTATCTACGAGTTACCGCAGGGACCCACGCTTTGTACGAGTTACCACAGGGAAGGACGCAGCGCCTTTTCCTTGTCAACTTAAAACAATGATCTGGCAGCCCTTGAGAATACTGAAACCATTCTCCACAAATCACAAGCAGATAAAGACAAGCGTGTCAGAATGACTGTGAATGTGTGCGTGTGGGTGTGTGTGTCTGTGTGTGGGCGGGAAGGGAAAAAAATACAGACACCACTACGTAAACAATCGATGTAGTACGTGTCACTTTGGCGAGGCGCCGTAGCCACCCAAGATCTTGTTATACCAAGCTACAGTCATGTGCACCCCCCAGGATCTGTCCCATTCACACTTACATCTCTTACCGAATTGACCTCTCTGGCTCTGGCAATGATGGCCAGGTAAACAATGTCAAACGTCAGGTGACAGATTTCAAACTTTCCTTTCTCTCTATCTGCCGGTTGTGTTGATATCTTGTCAAACACGACAAACAGCGCCTATTGGTGGGCTGTCTGTAGAGAGCCGCTAGGTAACAGAAGGTCTGAGTACGGCGTGTCTCAAAACCAAACATGAAAAGACGTTGTGGCTAAAGTGTACCAGAAATCCCCAAAACAGGATTGTCCTGACAAAGTTTACCATATCACTATCTGCAGAGTAACCCTGACGCAATGCAAGAATGTTCAAGTCTGTCGGGGAAAGGGAAAACAGTTTGCAATCTCATTACAACGGCAAGACAAATCTCGGCTCTAATCATCCATCATAACTCTGGACCTGCGGCAAGATTGGCGATAAAAACTTAACAACCCCAAGTCTAGAACAAACCTTTCACTAAAGGAAATTGTCAAGAATGATGAAGATTTTAAATGCAGGGGAATTTGCCGGGACTTTGCTTGACTACAAGTTCTTTCAATTCTGTTTATTCCCCCCTGCATGGTTTACGAGTCTGGATTAAACACATGCTTGGTTCTCGCCACGTCGTTTGCTTGAGATCCAACATTGTAGGACATAAAATGATTGTGTGACAGTGACAAAGTGTGCCTGTTTAAGGGCCGGGACTGTTTTAATCTTGAAATCGAAAGGAAAATGATTGAATAAGACAATCATTCATTACAAGCTTTTCTCATACTATATTAAAATTGCACCTTAATCTCCTTTCCAGTTCTAGCACAGGGCTACTTGTTTCACCTTACAAGTGAATTTCGTTTCGGCCAAGGTAAAAACAACTTTCTTTGTTACGGCATAATTATCGGTACTTCGTGTTTTGCAAATGGAACTTTCATCTCAAAATTAGGCCCAGCGGCCAAATTGGCTCATACTCACGCACACACGTACACACTCACGCACATGCACACACACACGTATGTGATGTCCGCCACTTTTCATCCGTGCAATTTGGCCCAACCATGAAAAACACGTGACTTCTAAGAAAGTGGTTCCTTAGTGCATTTATTTACCTTGTGATTCTTTCAAAAAAAGTTCCTGCCATTCCTGCCACCAACACATCGCTACATGGCATCCTCGCTGTCTTAAGGGAATAATTACTTGCAGATAATGGGACATTTTCCAGGTATTTTATTGTTTTCTGCTCTCAGATGTCCGGAGAATATAAAGGAAAACGGGCAAGGAGTGAGGGAAAAGCATAGCCATTAGTGTACCGTTTGGTGGTCTGCACTGGAGAGGTGTTGGGTAGCTTTCTTACAGGTTTCCGTGGATAGTTGTAAAAGACAAGCACACTAAAAGACCACAAAAGATCCACGGCACAATACTGAAATGAGAAACCAGGCTTATTTTGAGAGAAATACTGTGACTGCCACCGATTGGTGCCCTCATCTTATGATAATGAGAGCAGGGGGTAAACTGTCTGTGACGCTTATGCATTTCATGGCCATTCAAGCTAGACACTTGAAAGTTTGTATACTACCGTTTTTGATACTGCCGAGTTGCATGGCTGGCTTAATTTTTGCGTTTGACCACGTCTTATATTTTTTTCAAAACTGTGAAACGCTTTAGCGTTTAAACCCGGACTAAATTCCTGGTGTAGTTGTTATGATTGTTAGAGTCATTTTGCGCAAACCTCTGCACACAGACAATGTTGTGTATACCCTTAGTTGGAGGTCCTCCGCCCTTCCGCGCCAGTCAAGAAAACACACTAAAGAGGGGAATTTTGAGCGTTCTCATCAATATGGTTGGGTTTAGTATTTGTATGGGACAAAGAAAGAAGAAAGAAAGAACGAAAGCGCGGGTTAGGGGAGGTCATCATATTATTATGTTTGTTAACTTTTTGGTAAGTGGCGAGGACGGGGGGAAGACCTTCGCCCTGAAGTTTTGCAACCATGATTGTCCGGTAAGCGAATAGTTTAAAAAATTCAGCATTTGTCTAACCTGTCTTTGCAGTCACTCAGTCTCTTTTGTTATTGTTTGCTACTCACCGTTCGTAGAACGGGTACATTTTACTAGTTTAAAACAATTCAGGCTTCATTATTTGAGACTAAAGTGAGCAATCAAAGGCTCTGCCAATGCAGCAATTAGGAGGAGACAAACGCCTAACTGCCATTTCCTGTTTTGCCCAATTGCCGTATTTTCAACACTGACATGAATGTATTGTTTGCTGTTGCCACAAACACCCAAACGGACCTTCAGTTGGAGGCGTATCGGCTTTATTTCTTTGGAACTTTTACGTTCGGTGGATTTAAGAATCTTCCTCCACCTTGACCCCCCCCCCCTCTCCATTTTCCCTCGTCACACCCACATGCTAAAAAAACAACATGAGGTGATCGAAAACGCCAACAACTTGTTCTTTATCTTGGCCAGGATAGGATCAAAAAGATGAAATTACAAAGCAGTTAATCACTAATAAACTGCTATATAGATAGATCGATCGATAGATAGATAGATAGATAGATAGATAGATAGATAGATAGATAGATAGATAGATAGATAGATAGATATAGATAGATAGATAGATAGATAGATAGATAGATAGATAGATAGATAGATAGATAGATAGATAGATAGATAGGTCATGTGGTAAGTTTGAAAAAAACAACAACGTGCTCGCTTAGATTCGTTACAATTTATCTATTCACTATTATATTGTGTGTGTGTGTGTGTGTGTGTTCACTATTATATTGTGTGTGTGTGTGTGTGTGTGTTCACTATTATATTGTGTGTGTGTGTGTGTGTGTGTGTGTGTGTGATGATAATGAAACTTCTAGGATATTGTTTCCTTGACATTTTCATACATATGATGCATACTTAAGAATAGGCCTCAGAAGGAGTGGAAAATGGCCTGGGCTTCCCACTTTCTAGCCAAATCCTGCCACCACGACTATTTTGCTTGTTTTCCATTGACGTGAACATTTCCTTTCTCCACTTGGTTGCCACATTCCCCTGTTAGCATGGGTTGCATGACTTGTCTTCCAATGTCATAATATCACACAAAGTTGTAGACTTTGCAAATGAAGACCCAACTCAACTTGACACCCATAAAGTTCACACCAAGTTACCCTTTCTGTAGGCTTTACGAGTCGGTGATCAAAGGGACCGGGAAATAGCCGATCTGGGAGATACGAGGAAATTAAAAGACAATTAACACACACACCTCCTCCTCCCTCTCTCTCTCTCTACGTCTCTCCTTCTGTCTCCCCGTCTCTTCCGTGTTTCCCTCACTCTTCCTGTGCCTCTCTGGCTGTCTTTCTGTCCCTCTCTCTTTTTCATTCCCCTTCTCTCTCTCGATCTCTCTTTCTCTGTCTGCTTGAATGTATGTGAGGAGTGCGGGTACTCACTTACAGTCACCATTTGAATCCCCGCACAGATATTCCAGTGTAATAAAAAAAAAAAATACAAGAGGCTTTTATCAAACAGCAACAGGAAGAAGTAACGAATGCGACAGAAAAACGAAAATACACTAATAATAGAAATAGCAAAATCAATAGCAGGGCTTTCTCCCGCGAAGATCCAGTCTCTGTTGGCGTGACATTAACAACTGAATCTCTTCAGCTCTAGTTTTGAACCCCTAGTAGGAATACGTTCGCACATTTGTATTACCGAACCTGCATAATAAATTTGCCCTTCACTTCCCCATGATAGGTAAGAAAAGTTTGCAGAAGAAGAAAACTGCATGAACTGAATTCTCGTAACAATGTAGACAAGACGACAAGCTTGAAAGGCAATGCCGCAGTATATGACAATGCCATAATTCTTGTAACATAAACAGAGATATCAGTATTAGAATAAAACCAATAAAAGTGGGATACTCAACTTGAATTTGACCCCCGCATCAAAATTAAGTTAATGATCTTTGTTCCGGGACCTTTTGATACAAGTGGTGGTTGGTATAATTAATTACAGGGGGTAATTTGAACCCTTGGTCCTAAATGCTTATGCAGGTCACCAAAAATTGTTAAAGAGTGTGCTCTACTGCCATGTGTTGTATATTTTAAACAATGTCATCCGATATCCGGTTACTTATGGTGTCATTTATTTTTTATAAAATGTGTGATAAATATTTATATTTTTGCATTTATTTGACATTTTTAAAACCATTTTTTGCCACGTTTCAAAAGTTTTTGACACGTCTGGACACTAAAGCGCCACTTTTAATAAATATTTACAAGTGAAATGCATGCAGTAAACTAAATCACTGGCAGGATTAACTTCGTGACACTTCGGGTCATTGACATTCAGGTGGAGACTCAGTCTTACTACAGATGATTTGTCACCAATAACGACAGACAGTTTTAATGGTTTTTCCACAATCCCAGACTTAGTTTTCACTGTGACATGAATACCAAATGCCTGCTAATCGTTTTACTGTTGCCATTTTCCCATTAAGATAATCTGCTTAAATGACAAATAACAAATGAGACCATACTCAGTTCAAGCAGTATTTAAAAGTAACATGTGTTTGTCAGTGTCAACTATACACACTACTTTTTAGTATAATTCAAATAATAATGATAATGATAAAACAAAAAAAGTACTTCACTTAAACACGCGAAACTCCAGCTTGGGAGGATGTCAGGTGAGGTATATTTCCATGTACTCGCCATGCTGTAGATTCGCTGTCTAGGACAACAAACTCAGCAGTGTAGAAAGTGGATGGAAGAATTCTTTTCTTTTCTTCTTTTTTTTTTCAGTTCGAGGGATATGAAAGTGGGACGGAGATGATGAAGGTGAAAATGAAAGAATAAAAGAAAGGGAAAAAAAAAAGAAAAACTCAACAGTCAATTTAGGCCAAGCGTCGAAAATTTAAAATAAAATAAATAATAATGATGAGAAAAAAAAAGTCCTGCCCAAAACAATCATATCAACGATGGTATCGCGCGATTTACAGCTTGAACGTTTGTTTGTTTTTTTTTTCTTTAAATCCCTAAGAGTACGACCTAAGCTGTGAATTACATCACACACACATTTACATTACAAAGACGTTCTGATAAAAATCTAGATCGAACATCTGACAGATATCTAACAAACAAGCCAGTCGCCACAAGCGATGACTAATAACTTCCAGCGACACCTTCAACACATCTGTTGTCAGAATCGAACCCATCCCTCTCCCTGAAAGACCTGAACCTCTTTATGACTCGATCAGCTTTGGCTGCAGAACCAAGGAAATGAGCAACAACGAGGTACAGATAACATTTGCCATCGATTTCCCATCACACACATAAAAAGCAAATCACTCTTTAATCATTCCCTTTGCACTCCCAAGCAAAACACTTGAGAAAGCGGTGATAGCTCTCACGCGGCAGCCAATCTCGCACCTTTGCACTAATTAAAACTGGGTGATTGCCAAGGTGTGAAAACTCATTTTCATTCAGCCAAGTGCAAAGCTGCGCAATCTTGTACGTTCTTGGGTGTCGTTGCCATTAAGGAGAGATTGGAAACATCCCTCATGGTCTGACGTCCATACATCTCTGCAAACAGAGCCAATTATGGCTGGAGAACGAAGAGGTTTACATTAGATACCAAATCCCAGGATAAGCCATTCGGAATACACTGGTTATATTAATATCATAGATATTTTTTCTCACCCCCTGTTATCTTGAAATCGACCAATGCATTGGACGACAGAATAGATAGACGCAGAAAACTGGCAAAATAAAAACAAATAACAAAAAGCCTTTTCTTTTTCGGAATAGTTTTATTTTACTTCATTTTCCGGAGGTTTAGTAGTTTCTTTACGAAAACAGCATCCATATTTGGGATTTATGAGTGGAAACTTTTTTATCTGAGAAGATGGTCTGGAATTTTCTCTTGAAAATATGTAGAGCTGACGTACTCGGTACTCAGCCAGAATATATACATTCTCAGGTCATGTGGTAAGTTTGAAAAAAACAACAACGTGCTCGCTTAGATTCGTTACAATTTATCTATTCACTATTATATTGTGTGTGTGTGTGTGTGTGTGTTCACTATTATATTGTGTGTGTGTGTGTGTGTGTGTGTGATGATAATGAAACTTCTAGGATATTGTTTTGTAAAATATTGGCAGATATGCACACAAAAAGCAGAATGACATGGAAGAATAAACGGACAGATTGTGATGGAGACGAACTCAGGCAGAAAAAAAGGCAAGAGAGTAACATTTCAGATAATTTCACATTGAATCTCAGCTCCTCACAGCTGCAGTCACAACTCTTTAAATATATGTTCACTTCGACTAAGTATAATATCTAATTAATTCCTGCAATCACAGAATACGTCAAACATGTTGGCATGTTTCCGCTGAGATAATATTTATTTCCTTTCAACCAGCATAACGAAAGGCCTGATGTGTATTGGATGAATAACTCTGAAATAGAAGTTGCATTAAACTTCTCTTCAAATACTCCATAGCTTTATTGTATTTTTTTGCAGTTTTTAATGACCGCCCTACGGGGGGGGGGGGGGGGGTGCAGAATGGCACAACAGGCAAGTGAAAAGGGCAATAAAAATGTATAGCAGGAAGGACCTCTACTCTTGACTTCAGATTCGCAAACCAAACACAGTTAATCCTCATGTTGTGAAGGGTGTCATTTCCTGCACAACAGAGCTACGGGCGAACACGCGCATTCTCAGTCCTTAACTATGTCAGGGGTTGTCCCACCTCGACAGGTGAGTTTTAAGGGGTTTAAATAGTACTGATTACACCTCGAAGTGTAACACTGTTACTGCCTGGCTGAGGAATGTGGTGAGATCATAGCGTTATGGGTGAGATGCCCAAGTTAAGTAGGGGTTGACATCTGCAATGATGAGGCAGTCTGTAATATGAGACATACAAAACCATGCCCTGTAAAGGCGGATATTTTGACATCGTGAACGAAGTCACCAGTTCTTCAGTTACGATATTTCCCATACATCCCATTGTGACACCCTTTTCATATATTGAAATATTTCTGCTAAAACCTTCATCACTCACCGACACTGGGAACTGCATTTTGGGTAAGCCAATCGTCGGAAATTTGGCCCCATAATTTTGAGGGTGACATCAACGCTAAAAGTAAAGTGCACTGCAAAACTATAATTAGCATCCAGGATAATTTATACTGCATGACGCACACTTCTCTGGAAAGCGTATCTCGTTGGTTAAATCCTTAAAATCCCCCTCGACGTAACCAGATAAACGAACTCCTCAACTGTTTTGAAATGTAAATGATATGCTCTGTTTCAAGAATAGGTTTCTTTTTACCAGCTTAATCCTTTCTCTGCCTCCAGCTTCCTCACAAATCTCATTTCGCTGAGTTTCGTGCCAACCACAGTTCAGAAATGCTGCAGACGGGCTGTTCGACTAGTCCGCGTCTGCAGCAGGTGCCCCTCGGTGCTATCCACCCAGGACTACAAACTAATGGCATTTGTCACAGACATTCTCCAAGGACGTCATTAAAAAACAAAGAAACAGAGATTTTAAGCTGCGGAGACTGATCACTGAAATTACTGTATATTGCATTTCAGATTGGACGCCATCAGACGCCGTGAAGCGCAAGACGCGGAAATTCCTACTCAGCTAACTACCGAAGGCTTGTCTCTGGTGTGGCGTCACTACTTCTAAACCATCCGTTATTTGTTTTAATTCTTGACAAGCTGAACGTTTTGAAAGTCTGTAACTCAACTTATGTAAAAAAAGGAAGGGGATGCAACAGAAAAGTCATTGACTGACGTATCCATTAAAAATACCAAATAACACAGTTTAATCTGGCAACAATCTTGATGAAAGGAAAGCGGAAGGCGGCCGATTTCATTGATAAAGAAGTTTCCACAGTTCTGAAGACTAACGACCACTACTTGTGTTATCACCAAGGAGCTCCTTGGTTATCACTAAACAAATGCGTCAAAGTTACGAGGGCGAAACAGACAAGAAATTCTGAACCTACGATTATCTGTATTGTTTCTTTCTCGTAGCGGTAATTAGGAATAATTTTCCAAATAACTCTTCTGGCTTGAAGAACTATTTTCATTCTGTGGATCGGTTTTGGAATGTCATCATATTATAATCAAGGTACATAGGATCTGAATATTGCAGCTGATATACAACAGCACATACAATAAATAGTCTCTCGCGCTCTCTCTCTCTCTCTCTCTCTCTCTCTCTCTCTCTCTCTCTCTCTCTCTCTCTCTCTCTCTCTCTCTCTCTCTCTCTCTCTCTCTCTCTCTCTCTCTCTCTGCAGGTGGTTGGTGGCCACGTCTGGTAGCCTGTCCTATCGCACAGTTACATTGTACCTTTCGCCTTGCTTTGCCCTGGCATGATGTGATCCTTATAGTGTCGACGAACTTTCTTCAAATGCTAACTCACCCCTCCCCTTTTCTCTCTCTCTCTCTTCATTTATCTGTCTGTCTGTCTGTCTGTCCTTCTCTCTCACACACACATTATACACTCCTACACACACTCCCAAAGGCACACCCCATTAGGACAAAGGTGTGATAAAATCTTAGTTTTTTTCAAGTGCACTCCAAACTCATTCCATTGATTGATTCTACGATCAAGTTGTAAGCGGCATGCAACAACAACAACTGAAATGACACCTTTGATGATTCAGGTGTTGGGTGCGACCCACTCATCTTTTGCTTACCTTCATTAGTCGTCGCTCAAATGAATAAATAAAAACAAGCACAAATAACGACAACCGATAAAACACATTCTCAGTATGCCGCCAGTGACAACGACAGTAAGGAGCCGGGAGATTCGATATCTGATGCAGTCGATTACAACACGCTGTATCGTTTCACTCTCAGGCAGAAAAGCAAATCAGTCAACCCTGACATTCCTCATTTGCTATCGTAGTTTGATCACGGTTACGTTATTCGATACAATAATGAATATTTGTCATTGCGGTCTATGACTCAATTTTTCGATGAATAACTAATAACATGCGGCTACAGCAAGGACGTTACCCAGACTATCAGTTGGCACTTATTTGGCCGCTGCTCTATGAGAGCGCTGACTCACGACAAGGATGAAATGAGGTGTAGCAAAGATGTAGACAGTATGGCGCGTGCGATAATCAGAGTTGGAACAAAATACATCGTCACATCATCATCATTGTCCTCATTTTTTTTTTCTAACCGTTACAACATTTATCTCTGTGATTACGATGGCAGTATCGACAATGCGCACAATGATATCACGGTATCATTATTGGCTGAAATAATATACATCATAACCATCATCATTTTTAACCATCACAACATTTACATTTGTAGTGACGATAACATCAATGATAAGGTACACGAGAATATCACAGTATTATCATTCTCTCTTAAAAAGCCTCCAACATTTAACGCGATACACCAGTCATTGGGCCTTTGAATGTGTTCACGCACAATTTTCGCGTTTGTGGGTTGTAATTTATAAGTTTAGGTAATGGTTTCAGCGAATGTCTCCCCCCCCCCCTCGTCACCCACCTTTTCCTCCCAGTGTTTTGTTTTATTTTGTTTTGTTTCCAGTATTTTCTCCATGCCAGTTTCACAATGACTGAAGTGCCTTGGCAGTGCTGTGGGGAATGGCAAAGCTCAGACTTCATCATAACAGGCGGGCCCTTTGGAGCCCCTTGTCCTTGGACGCCGGTAATTCACTGGGATTAAAGACCACTAGGTAGCGCTGAGTAACCAGCTAGTTTCAGAGTTCAAATCTTAGAGGTTTTTACCCTAGTCAGGGGCGTAGATCTCATAATCTTGCTTGCACCAGTAAGAAATTCCCGGAGAAGGCGGTGTGAAACTGGTGTGAAGGTAACTGACGCCATGGTTGTGGGTGGCTATTGCACGAAAACATGACGTCATAGTTGTGGGTAATGCACGCCAAGTTAGTGACGACACAGTTGTGTGTAATGCATGAGAAAAAAAAATTATGTCTAATGCACTTTTAATAAATCCCCTCCCCCCACCCCCCCCCCCCCCCGTCACAGACAAGCACGGGACGAAATCAAACAAGACTCTCCAAAACGCCTTGTACACAAGAAACGAAATGCAATGAGAAAAAGTATTTTATATAATTATTTAAGATGTTCAGCTTTACATCCACCTGGTACCTTTAGATGCATACACATCTCTTCCCCAGAGACAGCGCCTCCTCTGCGTCTCTATCACAGCTGTGGCGTCCATAAGGTGCCAAAAGGTAGTCGTAGCCAAATCCCTCATTTGTTCTTATTTTAAAGAGACCGTGCCATAGAAAGGCAGGAAACAGATTCATTCAGTGTCAGTAGAGGTCTGAGCTGTTTGGAGAGCGCTCTAGGGGAACTCTGCAAGAACAGTCGACGGGAGGATTATCACATCTCACACCAGTGACGGTGCACAGCGGGGCTTCCCCCAAAGTAGGCGGGCAGGCACTTTCATTACGAAAGCCAGTACTGAATGAAAATATTCGGAATACACGAATTTCGCTCCACCAGTGAAATGATCAGCAAAAGGTACCTTTCAGTTCTTTTTCGTTTTTTTTTTTTTTCAAAATCCTTTCCTGAGGCATTTTAATTCAATACAATTCTCTATTGGTAGTGTTTACTAAGATTTAATGATGGAGAATAAAAAGTTAAAAAAAACACCAAGAAACGTACTTGCGCGGAGCAAGATTACTAATATATCATAAAACAAGTACACAAGAACCCTGAAAAGAAAATAATCTGCTGTAGCGGCTAAGCTAAGGGGAATTTTTCTAGATATGTGAGAAGGGGGCAAAAAAGATCATTCTTTCTTTTTCTTTTTTTAAAAATATTTTTCCCCTAAAGTTTCTTGCAGTTCCTCAGACCAGTGCAATGCGATTACTTCATACACAAGCCCTAATGGCAAGAGAAAGCATGGGGTGAAAACAATCCCATTCAATCCCAGGCAAAGAAAAGAAGCCGTATTCCCTAGGGAGAGAACGGTGAATGTAAAATCTAGAATATTATTACGTGGTATGCGCGTTTGCACGGAATGTACTCCAGCGTGGGGGCAAACCAATTTACGATGTGCCTGCTGACGCCACACAAACCTCCACCTTTTTGCCAACTGCTAGAAAATGCACTTGTTTGCTCGACAATAATAAATCCATACAGCATAAAGATCTGACATGAAACTTAGGCACACCGAAAGAATACAATTTTACCTGAACTAAAAAGAATTTTTTATTTCAAAAACCTTCCAAAAAAAAAAAAAAAGGTACATAATGCTTCATAAATTACAAATTACAATTCATTTCAGAAAGCTAGACGTCAGAAAACACGGCTGAGAGATAGACAGATCTCGCATATGAATTTATGAGAGGAATTATGTGATTCTGTCTTAACCGAAAGAAAAGCCAGCGTCTTGTCTGAATTGTGTTTTCTGAAAAGCCACTGACAGGCTAATATTTCACCATCAACTCAAAATTTGAGAATTCTTTAGTTTGTTCTCGTATCCGCACAGTTATTGCGATACATTTTCGTTCACTCTCACATTGGCTGCCGCCGTCGTAAAATTCAGAAATTGAACAACCAAATTATACGAAACAGCGACAGTTTTTAATGTTCCACTCCGCGCGCTCACCATTTCTAACATTAAAATTGGATGCCACAGACAACAGTTGTTTCTGTCGGAAATTCGGATATTCTTGGACGCTTCGGCAAAGAATGAAAAAAGGAAAGAACGAAGGAAATAAAACACGAATCTTTTCCAGTTTCATGAATGAAACAAAACAAAACATTTTTTTATGTTGGTATTAGGAGCATCACAAAGTACTGATTGTTGTTCCCGTTCATGTTTATTTTATGATCAAAGTAAAATGATAAATGCCCCCGACCGTTTTTGTCCATGTAAAGAAATGTCATAAAGTTCGGATTAATTTTCTCGTATCAAAACCTTCCGATCAAACGTACTGAATTTCAGATTCCGGGTCTGTTTGACCAAAGGTCAAGTATTTCAGACCTTTGGACAGCCCGGATAGCCCAAGACCTTGTAAAATGACCATAGCATTGGCGTAATCCCCACTCGTGTTAATCCCCCGATAGGACATGCCACCAAACCCAGTTACCGGACATTACATCAGGGGAACTCACTCTCGCCTTTTGGAGATTGATGGCCGGATTACTCCCGCTTAGCCATCAAGTGCGCATCTTCGGGGGAAAGAGTTAGAGGGATTTGTGTGACCAACAAGACGGATGAGTTCCGTTATCAGAGATGGCTCAATTCTGATCAAGTGTAGTACTGCTTGATGGCTAAGTTTTAGCTTGTCAAGTACTTGGTACTATAGCTAGGTACCAGGACTGGCTCAGCGAGGGAAGATTGGCTGCTGCCCCAGAAAATCTAAACACAACATTTAAAGTGTGACACGGATAGCCCGTTACACTCAAGCATGGATTAACGAACTTAGGAAACACACTTTTAGCACTTATGGTGGGAGATTCTTTGAGAACGACATTTTACGGGCAAAGAACTGGTGTTCAATATGTATTGAACATAAAAAGTTCAGTAAGAATTTTAATGTCGAGGTTTTCACTGTTTTATCATTTACTCATGTCAAACGTCAGGTGACAGATTTCAAACTTTCCTTTCTCTCTATCTGCCGGTTATGTTGATATCTTGTCAAACTCGACAAACACCGCCTATTGGTGGGCTGTGTCTGTAGAGAGCCGCTCGGTAACAGACCACACGTCTGGTTACTACCTTAATGTAGCAATTTGTTTCTATTTTTTTTATGCCACTATTATTGTTCTGCCTTTCGCGGGTAATTAACCCTTTCAATACTGAAACAGCATCGCTGTTGGCTCTTTATTGCTCTACTAATGACATATTTTGCTTCTCCATTACTAGCTTCGATTATACAGATCAATAGTCTTCTTTAGATTCATATTTACCATCTAAAGTAATCGAAATCAGTGGGTCTTCATAAAAAACACGATTTGAGAAAATTTAGCTCTGACAGTGTCAGTAGACAAAGGGTTAATTCAAATAGGTGGGTCTGAGCTTGAGAAAGCGCATCGACACGATAATGCCTATATAGTGCCAGGAAGAAGCAGGGCGATCGACAGAACTTAGCAGAATGCTAGATCTAGGACAGAATGAGACCCTATCACTACCAGACGCGACCACCAACCGCCCGCTACATTTAGACTGTGCGAACAGGCATTAATTCCAGTGTTTACACCTGCAAACGCCACGTACGAGTGCAGAAATATAAAACTTTCAGACCTGAAGAATAATTTTCAGTCCAACAGTCTGTAAACGACTGGATGAGACAAAAATGATGCTAAATAGATCGGTGAAACCGTTCACTTGGCCATGTCAATTAGCAAAATCCCTTTGAAAACTCATGAATACGCAAAAATCTCACATTTGCAATTTGTTTTCAGCCAGGAAATGCTGCAACGTCTGAAGTGACATAATATGAAACACACTTTTGCACTTACCATGCAATGAATGACAGTTCTAATGTACAGAAACCAACAGAATTTGCCAGACCTAACTGAATTCACATAAAAACCTCTAATGAGAGATGACCGCACGAGAACTGTCGAGATGAAAATCAAATAAAGACAAGACGACGGAGGAAGAGACCTGAATGTCGCGAATCAAAAGAAGGTATTGAATGATGGTGACATCAAAAAAAAAAAGGTGATGAATGGATAAAAGATTTGCAAAGTCAGCAAACAAGAAACATCACTACCTGAAAGCAGGTTGCACACTTTACAAGGACACACAGTCAAAACTTCCTAGAAATGGATTATGCAATTTAAAAATGTCTTTAATGTAAAGAAACCTTCAGAAAAGACATCGTTGAAAACTGAAACATTTTTCAACAACAACAAAAACAACAGCGTCTAGAAAAATTGCACTTGTGAGCAACAGTAATTAACGCATGCTCACGTCCAACGCTTGCACACTTTTCTGCACGTCATGTTCATTGCTTCGAAAATGTATCGACCCAAATCTGTGAACGCCCTCTGAGAAGAAGGAACGACACGCAGTTGTAATGACTAGGGCTGCCCCCTGGCGAACACTTAACGCCTCAGGTCAGCCAGTCCAAAGCAATATCAAGTGAAGATAAATGGACGGTGACAAACGTCCCTCACACTCATTAAGTGACTCTGAGACAATATTATTAGCTATGGACTGAAATGCTCGCCCCATCCCTGTACATGCTACATGTCATTATTGCTAATTGGCCACATCACATAAACAGATGACAGCCTCTTTACGTAGTTCACTAACGGTGTGAGAATAGGGAAAATGCCCCTGTTGTTTGGGTCATCTCTAGAATATTTAAAAGTCGAACGGGCCATCACTGTAGTGAATGTCCATAAATTGAAATTGCCTTGAAATTCTAACAATTTAAGCGGAATTTCGCCCGGACTTTTTGACTATCTCATCAGAACAGTTGGATTTACCATTTTCCCGCGTTCACCGTATTTCTAATGTATTCAATTTCTCTTCTTCTAACCTCTTCCCCCCCCCTTCCACACACGCACAAACACACACACCTTGCCCTAATGGCAATACATTAAAATTTATCGACCAACCATTTGCTGATCTGAGATTTTCCTCACCAAAAGATTATAAAACATGGACGAGCGATTAAAACAAAAAAGAAATACAAAGTATGGAGACCACAATGATAAAAACAACGACGTTTAAAGACGAGGACGTTTTCTTAGCTTTGGCCTGCAATAGCCGATTTTGATCCGCCGACTAGTTGAATGATGACGTCACAATATTCAGTTCAATGAGACCGCAAGCATCAGCCGATTAGTTGGATGTCATGGAAATTCAATGTTGTGACGTCACCATCGAACTAGTCGATATTTTCAACAACAATAAAATTGTGAATAATTCAATATTGAGACAATGTCGGTGGAGGTACGCCTATCCAACATTTATGTAAATCGGAGGAAAGGTGCATCACTGAGTTACTGCATTGTTCGCATGTGCTCAAACTGATGACCATAGTGGGACAGATCGTGGGTATAGAGCTAGTATTGTTGTATCTCCACTGATATGAATTGGGGTTCATAATGGCAATACTGTAATAATGACAGACTGCTTCTTGCAATTTTTTCGTTATTCCGCTATCTTTAACCAGTTCCAAGTTATAGAGAAAGAAGCAGTATTGTTGTATCTCCCTTAAAAATGAGATAATTGAGACCAATATTGTGGTATTTCCGAGTAAGCTCCCATTATTGACATCACTGGAGATACAACAATTATTTTGCTCTATACCCGCGAGATACCGATAACAAGGCAGTTCAGTTGCAAGCAAACACTGAACTATACATCTATTGACACACCCTGGACACACACCCTTTCACCATGGTCCAGCGTCTTGATTCGGAAGTGAATGCTTGTAGAACCAATGAAATAACTGAATGCCAAGTACACCATTCAGGAATTTGGACGCCTGTTTTGTCTACAACATCACGACTCGAAGTGAACAAGGGAAAGACGGGTGATACATCAACGTCCTTAATGATAACATACCTGCGTGCCGTAACATGGTACTTATGTTAATATTGTTATACTTGGGGGTTACAGAACTCGAAGAGTGACCCTATCGTGCCACACACACACACACACACACACACACACACACACACACACACACACACACACACACACACACACACGCACGTACGCACACACACGCACATACATACACACACACACACAGAGGGGCCGTATGTGTAGATGGTTTGGAAAGGGGGAGGGAGGGGGTCCCGACAAAAACACACGAAAACTAATGACATTGATTGAGAGGCACGGAGAGGGGGGGGGGGGAATATGTCCAGATACACAGGCACAGGCAAATGTGGGCAGAAAGATAAAACCATAGCTGAGTCGGTACGTAGGTAGGTGGGTGGATAGGTAATGAAATTCAAAACATCGATTTACCTACTGCTTCAACAGGAAACTAAAGCATTAGCAAGTGGCGTGCAGGATACCAGATGTCTAAATCACTCCAACCGGTAGTCGAGAGATTGCACGCCTTTATCACATCTATCTGGTTTCCCTACACTTTGTAAAATCGAGAAACTTCCCCAACCACCCACCGCCCTTCACACTTTGCTGCAATTTTGGAGCTTTTATGACGGAAACACAGTAGCTCAGGAGATACATTGTATTGGGTTACCGATCAGAAACACAGGTCCGTAGCTAGTTTAAAAGCCAGTTGTTTACAAAACAGAAGTCACCCACACAACTGTGTTGAATTACATTGCTTGTTATGTATATCACACAGGCAAAGTAAGGAATTACATCAGCCTGTCTATACAGGTTTTGTTTCTCGTTAGGTGAAAAATGAACAACAGATTATTGACAATTCCTGATAATGCTTAAGACTTTTGCCAAAGGGCTCTAAATCAAAGGCAATTCCATCGCGTATCACTTCATACAAAACAAAAGGTGCGAGGCATACTCTTAATCTTAATCTG